>OY997274.1:12500-577410 GCA_963921465.1 Triticum timopheevii | reverse complement strand
GCGCTCTCTCACATACTATAATTTTTTTTCTTTTCTGCTTTATTTTTTCTTCTATCTATTTCTGAGTAGTTTTTTCTTTTCTGCTATATTTATTTTCTTCTATTTATTTCTGAGTAGTTTTTTTATTTTGTTTTTTTCTTTTATGCTATAGTTTTTCTTCTTTTCTGCTATTTTTCTTTTCTGCTATTTTTTCTTAAGGTGGTGCGCCGCCTGCACAAAATTTAATTAGTGTCATTTAGCTCAAAACAAATCATTAAATGCATGAGAAAAATATCAAATGAAGGCAGAGATGGTTGAAAGTTGATGGCATCGCTTTGAATGATGCATACTGGATGCACAAAAAGTCTGGAGTTGTAATAAGTTTAAAAAAATGAAATGCCTTTCTAACAGATGAGTTTAATTTCGTTAGAAACCTGAATACTTCAAAAGAGATTGTCCAGTTTGTAAACGAAGTGCATCCAGTTTTTGTCGTAACCCTCCCTACTTTTTTGAACAATCTATGTGGGTGAAATGATGATACCATGCCAAGTTTCAACTTTTTCAGTGTTCATTTGTAGTGCTTTTCAATTTTCAGGTCATTTAGTTCTCAAAACAAATCATTGAATGCATGAAAAATAGCAAATGAAGGCAGAAATGGTTGAAAGTTGATGGCGTCGCTTTGAATGGTGCATACTGAACGCAAAAAATATAAGAGCATTTACATCATGATCTTATATTTCTTTACAGTCTAAATTGTCAATATGATCTTATAACATCAAAAATACTTTGATCATCAATGATCTTTGTGTGTACAATCTGAATTGTCAATATGAGTCATCAACGATTTATAAACCGATGAAGACTCATATTGCGAGCGCTCTCTCACATACTAGAGTTCAATGAAGACCAAGTGCTTGTGATAGTTTGAGAAATAACATATTTAAGGTGGTAAAAGGCTTGTTAGGGGAGCGAGGTGGGACTAAAAACAGCTAGCCATAACCTCATTAGTACCGGTTCGTGGTACGAACCGGCACTAAATGGTGATGGTGGGGCCATAGCCTGACCGCAGGCTGACACAGCCCCTTTAGTACCGGTTCGTGGCATGAACCGGTACTAAAGGTTCGCCACGAACAGGTGCTATTGATCGCCGCCACGAACCGATGCTATTGTACACAATAGTGCCGGCTGAAATTCAAACCGGCACTATTGTGCTTCACGTTTGACCCTTTTTCTACTAGTGCGACGGCCAACCATCGATGCCAGGGATTCTCACACCATCCCTGGCATTGGCATCTGTGAGAATGAGATCACTGCACAAACGAGCCGGCCGTCGTCACAACAAGCCCCCAACCTCCTCGGCCAGCTAGGCCCGCAACCACCTTAGCCAAGGCCTACCGTCGCCGCACGCGCCCCTATATCTCGCCTTCAGCGAGTCTGACTTCTGATTTGCTAAATGAGCGAGCGAGCTGGGCCGGGCCCCTATATCTCTTTTTCCTTTTTTCAATGTTTTCTATTTTCTTTTTTTGCTTTATTTTTGAACTTTTTATACTTTAAAATATTTTAAATATATATTACAAAAAACACTCTTCAAAAAACATTTGAAATATACTGGACAAGTATTTGAAAAAAATGTGGAACAAGTATTTCAAAAAATGTTAATGAAGCATTTGAGAAATGTAAAATTTGTATATAAAATGTGTTGACCATGCATTAAAAAATTATTCATTGTTTTAATCATCTATATAATTTTTTTAATCAATCCTTTAAAAAATGTTGAACAGGTGTTTGAAAAAATGTTAATCAAGCCTTTGAAAATTTTTAAATGTGTATAGGAAAAATGTTGACCTTATATCGAAAAAAAATTAATATTTATATTTGAAAAATTGTTAATCAAGCATTTTAAAAAATATATACAAAAAATGATGACCATGTATTCAAAAAATGTTTCTCAAGCATTTTAAATATATTAACAATTTGTAATAGAAATAATTTTTTTGCAGAAGTAATAGAAAAATGTTTTTCACATATAAAAAATATGTATAATGAAAACCAAAAGGAAATAAAGATAAAACCAAAAAAAGGAAAGCGAAAAATAAAAAAAATAAACAAAAGAATAAAGAAAATGAAAAAAACTGAAGAAACAAACTGAAAAAACCGGAGAAGAAAATGAAAAGAAACAAAAGAAAAAAAGAAGAGAAAACCGATGGTGGCTAGCTGCTTCAAGTAGGTTGAGCCCCCTTTACTTAACATGTGGCATGTAGAGCTCCAAGAAAAGCTCGAGGCTCGTGAGTCGCTCGAGATCGACTCGTATTTTTGCTTGACTCGTGATCGAATCAAAAAGAAATGACCTGAGTATGAACGCTTTATGCAGCTCGATCGAGAAATGAGCTGATCTTGAGCCAACAATGGCTCGCTCGATTTTAGCTCAATAGCCTGAGATCATATGATATATTACATAATTTTTGATATATATTGAAGATAAATGGGACAATCTATCACCATATAGATAGTCAAAAATATTTATTACCATACACATCATCTATGATTTTCCATTGTTTTACCTACTACCAATCATGGAAAATTAATTGACCATAGAGAAAATTTAGCCCCTCTATGGTATGTGATCACCATGTGTTAAATATATGGAGTATGTAGAGGTCACCTTCACTAGTAGAAAACAGGGCTATCGTTCGGGCCTAGCCAGCCCATTAGTCTCGGTTCTTGAAGAACCGGGACCCATGGGGGTATTAGACCCGGTTCGTGAGCCCGGGGGGGGGGGGGTGGCCGGGGCCTCGTGGGCATTGGTCCCGGTTCATGTGGAACCATTTGTCCCGGTTCAAGCCACGAACCGGGACCAATGGTCCTCGCTCCTGGCCCACAATCATTGGTCCCGGTTCGTGGCTTGAACCGCGGCAAAGCACTCCACAGTGCTCTGTTTTTCAATCCGGCGAGGAGAGGGCATTTGGGTGCTCTAGTTCACCTCCTATGCACATGAGGTGTTCGATGAAATGCCCAAGCCACACAAGTTAAGCTTTCTCCTCTCGAAGCTCCATCTCGGAGCTCCATTTTTTCCGAGATTTGTCTAGATTTAGCGGTCCGTCACGTGTTGGGGAACGTTGCAGAAAATTAAATTTTTTCCTACGATCTCACCAAGATCCATCTATGAGTTCATCTAAGCAACGAGTCAAGGGAGTGAGTTTGCATCTACATACCACTTGTAGATCGTGTGCGGAAGCTTGCAAGGGGATGGTGATGATGGAGTCGTACTCGACGTGATTCAGATCACCGATGTCCAAGTGCTGAACGGACAGCACCTCCGCGTTCAACACACGTACGGGACGGGAGACGTCTCCTCCTTCTTGATCCAGCAAGGGGGAAGGAGAGGTTGAGGAAGATCGCTCCAACAGCAGCACGACGGCGTGGTGGTGTTGGTGCAGCAGTACTCCGACAGGGCTTCGCAAGCACGTAACGGAGGAGGAGATGTGTTGGGGAGGGGAGGGGCTGCGCCTGGAAGATGTGTCCAGCAGCCCTCCCCTCACCCCTCTATTTATAGGGGAAGGGGCAAGGGGGGCCGACCACTCTAGATGGGATCTAGAGGGGGGGCGGCGGCCAGGGAGGGGAGGCTTGCCCCCCAAGCATGGGGGGCGCCCCCCTTAGGGTTTCCCCCCAACCCTAGGCGCATGGGCCCAAGGTGGGGGGCGCGCCCAGCCCTCCAGGGGCTGGCTCCCTCCCCTTTGCGGCCCATGAGGCCCTCCGGGAGGGGTGGCCCCTCCCGATGGACCCCCGGAACCTCTCCGGTGGCCCCGGTACAACACCGATAAGCCCCCGAAACTTTCCGGTGTCCGTATGGCAACTTCCCATATATAAAACTTCACCTCCGGACCATTCCGGAACTCCTCGTGACGTCCGGGATCTCATCCGGGACTCCGAACAACATTCGGTTAGTCACATACTAGTCTTCCTAATAACCCTAGCGTCACCGAACCTTAAGTGTGTAGACCCTACGGGTTCGGGAGACATGCAGACATGACCGAGACCACTCTCCGGTCAATAACCAACAGCGGGATCTGGATACCCATGTTGGCTCCCACATGTTCCACGATGATTTCATCGGTTGAACCACGATGTCGAGGATTCGATCAAAACCCCGTATACAATTCCCTTTGTCAATCGGTACGTTACTTGCCCGAGACTCGATCGTCGGTATCCCAATACCTTGTTCAGTCTCGTTACCGGTAAGTCACTTTACTCGTACCATAATGCATGATCCCGTGGCCAACCCCTTGGTCACCTTGAGCTCATTATGATGATGCATTACCGAGTGGGCCCAGAGATACCTCTCCGTCATATGGAGTGACAAATCCCAGTGTCGATCCGTGTCAACCCAACAGACACTTTCGGAGATACCTGTAGTGCACCTTTATAGTCACCCAGTTACATTGTGACGTTTGATACACCCAAAGCACTCCTACGGTATCTGGGAGTTACACGATCTCATGGTCGAAGGAAGAGATACTTGACATTGGCAAAGCTCTAGCAAACGAACTACACGATCTTTGTGCTATGCTTAGGATTGGGTCTTGTCCATCACATCATTCTCCTAATGATGTGATCCCGTTATCAACGACATCCAGTGTCCATAGCTAGGAAACCATGACTATCTGTTGATCACAACGAGCTAGTCAACTAGAGGCTCACTAGGGACATATTGTGGTCTATGTATTCGCACGTGTATTACGATTTCCGGATAATACAGTTATAGCATGAATAAAAGACAATTATCATGAACAATGAAATATAATAATACTTTTATTATTGCCTCTAGGGCATATTTCCAACAGTCTCCCACTTGCACTAGAGTCACCAATCTAGTTACATTGTGATGAATCGAACACCCATAGAGTTCTGGTGTTGATCATGTTTTGCTCGCGAGAGAGGTTTAGTCAACGGATCCGCGACATTCAGATCCGTATGTACTTTGCAAATATCTATGTCTCCATCTTGAACATTTTCACGGATGGAGTTGAAACGACGCTTGATGTGCCTGGTCTTCTTGTGAAACCTGGGCTCCTTGGCAAGGGCAATAGCTCCAGTGTTGTCACAGAAGAGTTTGATTGGCCCCGACGCATTGGGTATGACTCCTAGGTCGGTGATGAACTCCTTCACCCAAATCGCTTCATGCGCTACCTCCAAGGCTGCCATGTACTCCGCTTCACACGTAGATCCCTCCACGACGCTCTGCTTGCAGCTGCACCAGCTTACTGCTCCACCATTCAACATATACACGTATCCGGTTTGTGACTTAGAGTCATCCAGATCTGAGTCGAAGCTAGCGTCGACGTAACCCTTTACGACGAGCTCTTCGTCTCCTCCATAAACGAGAAACATGTCCTTTGTCCTTTTCAGGTACTTCAGGATATTCTTGACCGCTGTCCAGTGTTCCTTGCCGGGATTGCTTTGGTATCTTGCTACCAAACTTACGGCAAGGTTTACATCAGGTCTGGTACACAACATGGCATACATAATAGATCCTATGGCTGAAGCATAGGGGATGACACTCATCTCTTCTTTATCTTTTGCCGTAGTCGGTGACTGAGCCGAGCTCAATCTCACACCTTGTAACATAGGCAAGAACCCTTTCTTGGACTGATCCATTTTGAACCTTTTCAAAATCTTATCAAGGTATGTGCTTTGTGAAAGACCTATGAGGCGTCTCAATCTATCTCTATAGATCTTGATGCCTAATATATAAGCAGCTTCTCCAAGGTCCTTCATTGAAAAACAGTTATTCAAGTAGGCCTTAATGCTGTCCAGAAGTCCTATATTATTTCCCATCAAGGGTATGTCATCTACATATAATATGAGAAATGCTACAGAGCTCCCACTCACTTTCTTGTAAACGCAGGCTTCTCCATAAGTCTGCATAAACCCAAACGCTTTGATCATCTCATCAAAGCGAATGTTCCAACTCCGAGATGCTTGCACCAGCCCATAAATGGATCGCTGGAGCTTGCATACTTTGTTAGCGTTCTTAGGATCGACAAAACCTTCCGGCTGCATCATATACAGCTCTTCCTTAAGATGTCCGTTAAGGAATGCCGTTTTGACGTCCATCTGCCATATCTCATAATCATAGTATGCTGCAATTGCTAACATGATTCGGACGGACTTCAGCTTCACTACGGGAGAGAATGTCTCATCGTAGTCAATCCCTTGAACTTGTCGATAACCCTTAGCGACAAGTCGAGCCTTATAAATGGTAACATTACCATCCGCGTCCGTCTTCTTCTTAAAAATCCATTTGTTTTCTATTGCTCGCCGATCATCGGGCAAGTCTATCAAAGTCCATACTTTGTTTTCATACATGGATTCTATCTCGGATTTCATGGCTTCAAGCCATTTGTTGGAATCTGGGCCCGCCATTGCTTCTTCATAGTTCGAAGGTTCACCGTTGTCTAACAACATGATTTCCAGGATAGGGTTGCCGTACCATTCTGGTGCGGAACGTGTCCTTGTGGACCTACGAAGTTCAGTAGCAACTTGATCCGAAGTACCTTGATCATCATCATTGTTTTCCTCTACAGTTGGTGTGGGCATCACAGGAACATTTTCCTGAGCTGCACCGCTTTCCCGTTCTAGAGGTAGTACTTCATCGAGTTCTACTTTCCTCCCACTTACTTCTTTCGAGAGAAACTCTTTTTCCAGAAAGCATCCGTTCTTGGCAACAAAGATCTTGCCCTCGGATCTTAAGTAGAAGGTATACCCGACAGTTTCCTTAGGGTATCCTATGAAGACGCATTTTTCCGACTTGGGTTCGAGCTTTTCAGGTTGAAGTTTCTTGACATAAGCATCGCATCCCCAAACTTTTAGAAACGACAGCTTAGGTTTCTTCCCAAACCATAATTCATACGGTGTCGTCTCAACGGATTTAGACGGTGCCCTATTTAAAGTGAATGTAGCTGTCTCTAGAGCGTATCCCCAAAATGATAGCGGTAAATCGGTAAGAGACATCATAGACCGCACCATATCCAATAGAGTGCGATTACGACGTTCGGACACACCGTTTCGCTGAGGTGTTCCAGGCGGCGTGAGTTGTGAAACGATTCCACATTTCTTTAAGTGTGTACCAAATTCGTGACTTAAGTATTCTCCTCCACGATCTGATCGTAGGAACTTTATCTTTCGGTCACGTTGATTCTCTACCTCATTCTGTAATTCCTTGAACTTTTCAAAGGTCTCAGACTTGTGTTTCATGAAGTAGACATACCCATATCTACTCAAGTCAACAGTGAGAGTGAGAACATAACGATATCCTCCGCGAGCCTCAACGCTCATTGGACCGCACACATCGGTATGTATGATTTCCAACAAGTTGGTTGCTCGCTCGATTGTTCCGGAGAATGGAGTCTTGGTCATCTTGCCCATGAGGCACGGTTCGCATGTGTCAAATGATTCATAATCAAGAGACTCTAAAAGTCCATCAGCATGGAGCTTCTTCATGCGCTTGACACTAATGTGACCAAGGAGGCAGTGCCACAAGTATGTGGGACGATCGTTATCAACTTTACATCTTTTGGCATCCACACTATGAACATGTGTAATATTACGCTCGAGATTCATTAAGAATAAACCATTGACCATCGGAGCATGACCATAAAACATATCTCTCATATAAATCGAACAACCATTATTCTCGGACTTAAATGAGTAGCCATCTCGTATTAAACGAGATCCAGATACAATGTTCATGCTCAAACTTGGCACTAAATAACAATTATTAAGGTTCAAAACTAATCCCGTAGGTAAATGTAGAGGCAGCGTGCCGACGGCGATCACATCGACTCTGGAACCATTCCCGACGCGCATCGTCACCTCGTCCTTCGCCAGTCTCCGTTTATTCCGCAGCTCCTGCTGTGAGTTACAAATATGAGCAATGGCACCGGTATCAAATACCCAGGAGTTACTACGAGTACTGGTAAGGTACACATCAATTACATGTATATCAAATATACCTTTGGTGTTGCCGGCCTTCTTATCCGCTAAGTATTTGGGGCAGTTCCGCTTCCAGTGACCCTTCCCCTTGCAATAAAAGCACTCAGTCTCAGGCTTGGGTCCATTCTTTGACTTCTTCCCGGTAACTGGCTTACCGGGCGTGGCAACATCCTTGCCGTCCTTCTTGAAGTTCTTCTTGCCCTTGCCCTTCTTGAACTTAGTGGTCCTATTGACCATCAACACTTGATGTTCTTTCTTGATTTCAGCCTCTGCTGACTTCAGCATCGAGAACACTTCAGGAATGGTCTTCACCATCCCCTGCATGTTGTAGTTCATCACAAAGCTCTTGTAGCTTGGTGGGAGCGACTGGAGGATTCTGTCAATGACCGCCTCATCTGGGAGGTTAATGTTCAGCTGGGTCATACGGTTGTGCAACCCAGACATCTTGAGGATGTGCTCACTGACAGAACTGTTTTCCTCCATCTTACAAGTGCAGAACTTGTCGGAGACATCATATCTCTTGACCCGGGCATGAGCTTGGAAAACTAGTTTCAGCTCTTCGAACATCTCATATGCTCCGTGATGCTCAAAACGCTTTTGGAGCCCCGGTTCTAAGCTGTAAAGCATGCCACACTGAACGAGGGAGTAATCATCAGCACGAGTTTGCCAAGCATTCATAATGTCTTGGTTCTCTAGGATGGGAGCGTCACCTAGCAGTCCTTCTAGGACATATTGCTTCCTGGCAGCTATGAGGATGATCCTCAGGTTCCGGACCCAGTCCGTATAGTTGCTGCCATCATCTTTCAGCTTGGTTTTCTCTAGGAACGCGTTGAAGTTCATGTTGACATGAGCTTTGGACATTTGATCTACAAGACATATTTGCAAAGGTTTTAGACTAAGTTCATGATAATTAAGTTCATCTAATCAAATTATGAACTCCCACTCAGATTAGACATCCCTCTAGTCGTCTAAGTGTTTACACGATCTGAGTCGACTAGGCCCTGTCCGATCATCACGTGAGACGGACTAGTCATCGTCGGTGAACATCTTCATGTTGATCGTATCTTCCATACGACTCGTGTTCGACCTTTCGGTCTCTGTGTTCCGAGGCCATGTCTGTACATGCTAGGCTCGTCAAGTTAACCCTAAGTGTTTTGCTGTGTAAAACTGTCGTACACCCGTTGTATGTGAACTTAAGGATCTATCACACCCGATCATCACGTGGTGCTTCGAAACGACGAACTGTAGCAACGGTGCACAGTTAGGGGAGAACACTTCTTGAAATTGTTGTGAGGGATCATCTTATTTACTACCGTCATCCTAAGTAAACAAGATGCATAATCATAATAAACATCACATGCAATTATATAGTTGTGACATGATATGGCCAATATCATATAGCTCCATTGATCTCCATCTTCGGGGCTCCATGATCATCTTGTCACCGGCTTGACACCATGATCTCCATCATCATGATCTCCATCATCGTGTCTTCATGAAGTTTTCACGCCAACGACTACTTCTACTTCTATGGCTAACGCGTTTAGCAATAAAGTAAAGTAGTTTACATGGCGTTCTTCAATGACACGCAGGTCATACAAAAAATAAAGAGAACTCCTATGGCTCCTGCCGGTTGTCATACTCATCGACATGCAAGTCGTGAATCCTATTACAAGAACATGATCTCATACATCACAATTCATCATTCATCACAACTTCTGGCCATATCACATCACATGATCAATCGCTGCAAAAAACAAGTTAGACGTCCTCTAATTGTTGTTGCATCTTTTACGTGGCTGCAATTGGGTTCTAGCAAGAACGTTTTCTTACCTACGAATAACCACAACGTGATTTTGTCAACTTCTATTTACCCTTCATAAGGACCCTTTTCATCAATTCTGCTCCAACTAAAATGGGAGAGATAGACACCCGCCAGCCACCTTATGCAACTAGTGCATGTCAATCGGTGGAACCGGTCTCACGTAAGCGCACGTGTAAGGTTGGTCCGGGCCGCTTCATCCCACAATACCGCTGAAGCAAGAAAAGACTAGTAGTGGCAAGCAAGTTGACAAGATCCACGCCCACAACAAAATTGTGTTCTACTCATGCATTAGAGAACTACGCATAGACCTAGCTCTGATACCACTGTTGGGGAACTGAGGGAGTCCTGGACTAGGGGGTGTCCGGACAGCCGGACTATCATCGTCCGCCGGACTCCAAGACTACGAAGATACAAGATTGAAGACTCCGTCCCGTGTCCGGATGGGACTTTCCTTGGCGTGGAAGGCAAGCTTGGCAATACGGATATGTAGATCTCCTACCATTGTAACCGACTCTGTGTAACCCTAGCCTCCTTCGGTGTCTATATAAACCGGAGGGCTTTAGTCCGTAGGACAACATACATTACAACAATCATACCATAGGCTAGCTTTAGGGTTTAGCCTCCTTGATCTCGTGGTAGATCCACTCTTGTACTACCCATATCATCAATATTAATCAAGCAGGACGTAGGGTTTTACCTCCATCGAGAGGGCCCGAACCTGGGTAAAACATCGTGTCCCTCGTCTCCTGTTACCATCCGCCTAGACGCATAGTTCAGGACCCCCTACCCGAGATCCGCCGGTTTTGACACCGATAGGAACGTTGCAGAAAATTAAAATTTTTCCTACGGTCTCACCAAGATCCATCTATGAGTTCATCTAAGCAACGAGTCAAGGGAGTGAGTTTTCATCTACATGCCACTTGTAGATTGCGTGCGGAAGCTTGCAAGGGGATGGTGATGATGGAGTCGTACTCGACGTGATTCAGATCACCGATGTCCAAGTGCTCAATGGACAGCACCTCCGCCTTTAACACACGTACGGGACGGGAGACGTCTCCTCCTTCTTGATCCAGCAAGGGGGAAGGAGAGGTTGAGGAAGATCGCTCCAACGGCAGCACGACGGCGTGGTGGTGTTGGTGCAGCAGTACTCCGACAGGGCTTCGCAAGCACGTAACGGAGGAGGAGATGTGTTGGGGAGGGGAGGGGCTGCGCCTGGAAGATGTGTCCAGCATCCCTCCCGTCACCCCTCTATTTATAGGGGAAGGGGCAAGGGGGGCCGACCCCTCTAGATGGGATCTAGAGGGGGGGCGGCCAGGGAGGGGAGGCTTGCCCCCAAGCAAGGGGGGCGCCCCCCTTAGGGTTTCCCCCCCAACCCTAGGCGCATGGGCCCAAGGGGGGGGCGCCCAGCCCTCCAGGGGATGGATACCTCCCCTTTGCGGCCCATGTGGCCCTCCGGGAGGGGTGGTCCCTCCCAGTGGACCCCCGGAACCTCTCCGATGGCCCCGGTACAATACCGATAAGCCCCCGAAGCTTTCAGGTGTCCGTATGGCAACTTCCCATATATAAAACTTCACCTCCGGACCATTCCGGAACTCCTCGTGACGTTCGGGATCTCATCCGGGACTCCGAACAACATGCGGTAGTCACATACTAGTCTTCCTAATAACCCTAGCATCACCGAACCTTAAGTGTGTAGACCCTACGGGTTCGGGAGACATGCAGACATGACCGAGACCACTCTCCGGTCAATAACCAACAGCGGGATCTGGATACCCATGTTGGCTCCCACATGTTCCACGATGATTTCATCGGTTGAACCACGATGTCGAGGATTTGATCAAAACCCCGTATACAATTCCCTTTGTCAATCGGTACGTTACTTGCCCGAGACTCGATCGCCGATATCCCAATACCTTGTTTAGTCTCGTTACCGGTAAGTCACTTTACTCGTACCATAATGCATGATCCCGTGGCCAACACCTTGGTCACCTTGAGCTCATTATGATGATGCATTACCGAGTGGGCCCAGAGATACCTCTCCGTCGTACGGAGTGACAAATCCCAGTCTCAATCCGTGTCAACCCAACAGACATTTTCGGAGATACCTGTAGTGCACCTTTATAGTCACCCAGTTACGTTGTGACGTTTGATACACCCAAAGCACTCCTACGGTATCTGGGAGTTACACGATCTCATGGTCGAAGGAAGAGATACTTGACATTGGCAAAGCTCTAGCAAACGAACTACACGATCTTTGTGCTATGCTTAGGATTGGGTCTTGTCCATCACATCATTCTCCTAATGATGTGATCCCGTTATCAACGACATCCAATGTCCATAGCCAGGAAACCATGATTATCTGTTGATCACAACGAGCTAGTCAACTAGAGGCTCACTAGGGACATATTGTGGTCTATGTATTCACACGTGTATTACGATTTCCGGATAATACAGTTATAGCATGAATAAAAGACAATTATCATGAACAATGAAATATAATAATACTTTTATTATTGCCTCTAGGGCATATTTCCAACATCACGCCCCATCCCCATTTTCACCGCCGTTGATTGCCCGCGCCGATCTCGTCGCCGGCACCACCGTGGTGAGCCTCTTGTTCTAATCTTCTTTCTGATACTTGTCTGATTTTCTTACTTTAGATAGATATTTGTCTAATTTTCTTACTTTTGACACACATAATTATATATAATGCACGCAGATGAACCGGCAATGGATGTATGGTGACAGACACACCTCCGAGTACATTAAGGGCGTGCATAATTTTCTCGAAGTGGCTGAGGCAAACAAGCAGAATGGTTTTATGTGTTGTCTATGCACTAAATTTGGGAATACGAAGTCTTACTCTGACCAGAAAATCCTTCACACCCACCTGCTTTACAAGGGTTTCATGCCACACTATAATGTTTGGACGAGGCACGGAGAAATAGGGGTTATGATGGAAGACGACGAAGAAGAAGAGGACGATGACAACTATGTGCCCCCTGAATACGGTGATGCTGCAACGGGGGGAGCTGCTGAAGATCAAGAGGAACCAGACGATGTGCCCGATGATGCTGCAACGGGGGAAGCTGCTGAAGATCAAGAGGAACCAGACAATGTGCCCGATGATGATTTCCGCCGGGTCATTGTCGATCCAAGGACGCAATGCGAAAGTCAAAAGGAGAAGCTGAAGTTCGATCGCATGTTAAAGGATCAAAAAAAGGGTTGTACCCCAATTGCGAAGATGGCAACACAAAGCTGGGTACCGTACTGGAATTGCTGCAGTGGAAGACAGAGAATGTTGTGCCTGACAAAGGATTTGAGAAGCTACTGAAAATATTGAAGAAGAAGCTTCCAAAGGATAATGAATTGCCCGACAGTATGTACGCAGCAAAGAAGGTCGTATGCCCTCTTGGATTGGAGGTGCAGAAGATACATGCGTGCCCTAATGACTGCATCCTCTACCACAGTGCGTACGAGGATTTGAACGCATGCCCGGTATGCGGTGCATTGCGGTATAAGATCGGACGAGACGACCCTGGTGATGTTGACGGCGAGCCCCGCAGGAAGAGAGTTCCTGCAAAGCTGATGTGGTATGCTCCTATAATACCACGGTTGAAACGACTGTTCAGAAACAAAGAGCATGCCAAGTTGATGCGATGGCGCAGTGAGGACCGTAAGAAAGACAGGAAATTCAGAGCACCCACTGACGGGTCGCAGTGGAGAAAAATCGAGAGAGAGTACTGGGCTAAGTTTGCACATGACCCAAGGAACATATGGTTTGGTTTAAGCGCGGATGACATTAATCCTTTCGGGGAGCAGAGCAGCAATCACAGCACCTGGCCCGTGACTCTATGTATGTATAACCTTCCTCCTTGGATGTGCATGAAGAGGAAGTTCATTATGATGCCAGTTCTCATCCAAGGCCCTAAGCAACCCGGCAACGACATTGATGTGTACCTAAGGCCATTAGTTGAACAAATTTTACAACTGTGGAATGGAAACGGTGTACGTGTGTGGGATGAGCACAGACAGGAGGAATTTAACCTGCACGCATTGCTGTTTGTAACCATCAACAATTGGCCCGCTCTCAGTAACCTTTCAGGACAGACAAACAAGGGATACCATGCATGCATGCACTGTTTAGCTGACACTGAAACTATATACCTGGGAAGCTGCAGGAAGAATGTGTACCTGGGCCATCGTCGATTTCTTCCGACCAACCATCAATGTCGAAAGAAAGGCAAGCATTTCAAAGGCGAGGCAGATCACCGGAAGAAGCCCGCCATGCGTACCGGTGATCACGTACTTGCTATGGTCAATGATTTACACGTAATCTTTGGAAAGGGTCCCGGCGGACTAGCTGTTCCGAGTGACGCTGAGGGACACACACCCATGTGGAAGAAGAAATCTATATTTTGGGACCTACCCTACTGGAAAGACCTAGAGGTCCGCTCTTCGATCGACGTGATGCACGTGACGAAGAACCTTTGCGTGAACCTGCTAGGCTTTTTGGGCGTGTATGGGAAGACAAAAGATACAGCTGAGGCATGGGAGGACCTGCAACGTTTGCACGAAAAAGATGACATGCCTCCAAAGCAGTATGAAGGTCCTGCCAGCTACACTATTACCAAGGAAGAGAAGGAAATCTTCTTTGAATGCCTGCTTAGTATGAAGGTCACGACTGGCTTCTCGTCAAATATAAAGGGAATAATAAATATGGCAGAGAAAAAATTTCAGAACCTAAAGTCTCATAACTGCCACGTGATTATGACGCAACTGCTTCCGGTTGCATTGAGGGGGCTTCTACCGAAAAACGTCCGATTAGCCATTGTGAAGCTATGTGCATTCCTCAATGCAATCTCTCAGAAGGTGATCGATCCAGAAATCATACCAAGGCTAAGAAGTGATGTGGTGCAATGTCTTGTCAGTTTTGAGCTGGTGTTCCCACCATCCTTCTTCAATATCATGACGCATGTCCCAGTTATTCTAGTTGACGAGATTGTCATTTTGGGCCCCGTATTTCTACACAATATGTACCCCTTTGAGAGGTTCATGGGAGTCATAAAGAAATATGTCCGTAACCGCGCTAGGCCAGAAGGAAGCATCTCCATGGGCCATCAAACAGAGGATGTCATTGGATTTTGTGTTGACTTCATTCCTGGCCTTAAGAAGATAGGTCTCCCTAAATGGCAGTATGAGGGGAGACTAACTGGAAAAGGCACGCTTGGAGGGGAGACAATAATATGCAGGGACGGATATTCTTGGTCTCAAGCACACTACACAGTTCTACAGAACTCTACCTTGGTGACCCCTTATGTCGATGAACACAAGAACAGTCTGCACTCCAAACACCCGGAGCAGTGCGACGATTGGATTACATGTGAACACATCAGGACCAGCAGTTGGTTGGAAACACGTCTCAGAGGTGAAAACACTGTCTGTGAGGAGTTGTACTCATTGTCCAGGGGACCATCTTCGACTGTAATGATTTGGAAAGGATACGATATAAATGGGAATACATTTTACACGATCGCCCAAGATCAAAAGAGCACCAACCAAAACAGCGGTGTCCGCTTTGATGCAGCCACCGAGAGGGGAAAGGACACATATTATGGTTACATAGTGGACATATGCGCAAGAGCTAAGCTGTATAGTTTCAGAGAATAAGACCACTCAAACTGACATACTACAGAGCGCAGAGACACCCCAGTCACTGCCCTTGTGTATATATAGTATCAGTGAAGGTTATAGTTACTAGTAGGTCGACCAATTCTCTCCTTCCTAATCCTCTTACAGAGTACACTTGCCCAGTCTTCACTATGAATGAGGCAAATTATGTTCAAGTTATGAGTGATCACTACCCTTGTGTATGATTTCTTAGCAAATTATGTTGGTAGCTTTATGGACTGAATGAGGCAATGTATGTATATCACCCAGTCTTCAAGTAATAAGTGTCACCGTATGAATGAATTTAGTGACTGTGATTTGCTCTAGTTCCCAATAAAGTATGTTGTATACGTACACTAGAAGAGGCGATTTTGTAAATGCAACATTTGCAGAATGTGAATCTCAGCGCTTACTTATGGCAGAGAATATGTTCAGCTTGCATTGGTTAGTGCTGCAGTACAGTACATATATGCAAGAGGGAGCGAGCCTAACCAAATTTAGTGATTGTGTATATATAGTATTAGTGAAGTTCATAGTTACTCGTAGGTCGACAAATTCTCACCTTTCTAATCCTCTTACAGAGTACACTTGCCCAGTCTTCACTGTGAATGAGGCAAATTATGTTCAAGTAATCAGTCACTAGCTACCCTTATGTATTGTTTCTTAGCCAATTATGTTGGTAGCTTTGTGGACTGGAATGAGGCGATGTATAACACCCAGTCTTCAAGTAATCAGTGTCACCGTATGAATGAATTTAGTGACGGGGATTTGTTGTAGTTTCCAGTCAAGTCTGTTGTATACTTTCATTAGAAGATGTGATTTTCTAAATACAATATTTGCAGAATGTGAATCTCTGTGCTTACTTATGGTAGACAATATGAGTCAATATGTTCAGCTTGTATTGATCAGTGCTGCAGTACAGTACATATATGCAAGAGAGAATGAGCCTAACCGAATGCCTGGCATCGGTTGTGATCCTAAAAAGATACAGCTGAAGACTAGGCATCATGCAACAAATACAAAGCTAAGATAGGGACACGTTAACATGTTGAAGCTAGGCTAGGAGTGTGTCCTATTGAACGTTAAGAGGATCCAGAGCCAAAATTGTAGTACTAGAGTTTACCTTGAGAACGCAAAATTGTACATCACTCAATCTTCAAGTTTTTTTTTAAAGGAGGATTACCCCGGCCTCTGCATTAGCATTATTGCACACAGTACTCAATCTTCAAGTAGTCATTGTTCCTATATCAAAGAATCCAGTGATTGAGATTCCCTAGCTCATCAAAGAGTCAAAGACCTCCGGATGCATCCAGTTCCAGTGCATTGTGCACTTACATGATGTCAAACATATATAAGATGGATCATGTGATCCAACTAATTGCCTGGTCCACTGTCCAATGCATCATCCATTGCTTCTCTGACCCAATATAATGGAAGTGATATATGCAGCATGTAACATTATAAGTCATGTGCTAGTCCCTGAATCTCAAACAGAGTAGAAGCATTTACAACTGTTTACAATGAAGGTCTTACAGCATATAAAGCCTGTCTGTTCAAGCTAAGAAATGAGAAGAAATAGAAACGAATAAGATGCAGAGTTAGGGTTGAAATCGTATAGTGGCACTGTTGACAAAAATACCTTGCGCACTTCTTCTTTTTTGTGTTTTTGCAAGATCTACTTATCCAATCTCATACAATTTAATCTATCTCAATACCGTGGAGGGGTTGACAACCCCTCTTACACGTTGAATTGCAAGTATCTGTTATTTGTGAAGTTGCCGTTTACATAGTGTTGCTTGGTTCTCCTACTGGATTGGTAACCTTGGTTTCATAACTGACGTAAATACTTACCGTTGTTGTGCTGCATCATTCTCTCCTCTTCGGAAAAATACGAACGTAGATACAAGCAATCAGGGGTCCGGGGAGGCTGTTGGAAGAGCTCCGTACGGCCATGGACGAGGACGGCGAGGGGAGGTCACAGGCGCACTATAGAGCGCGCGTTTGGCATGCTCTAGAGGTGGTCACCACTAGCATTGCATTTGCCAGTGTCCTCCAGGCTGCCAATTCATGTCTAGGCTATGTATTGAAGGTCAAATAATGTGTGTGTGTGTGTGTGTGTGTGTGTGTGTGTGTGTTTGCTTCTGACCCAGGGCGAACAAGTGTTGGACTGCATCCTCAAGTCCATTCTAATAGCAAACTTGTGGGGTTGATACAGTGCAGGTTGTTATGATTCAAGTTTTGTATCCATGTCTAGTAGTGATAACTCACTAAGGTGCAGCTCCCCACAAAGTTTTAGCTCTAGCAGATCCTTCAAGCTTGCCCTTCCTTCACAACTTGAATTTTAGGGCAGAAACTTAGATTTGGCCCCGTGATTTTGTGTGGCTGTGAATGACCAAATTTGTCAATTTTTTTGACAAATTTGGTGTGACAACTAGGTGCTTCCCAAATTATTTGATAATTTTTAGAGCTACAAAATGGTAGTTCTTTCACAACAACAACCTATGTCATATTGCTTTGATCAATCAATTCAAGACCTTGCCTTGACCTAATTGAGCCAATAGTTTTACCAGAGCTTACCATAGTCCTAGTGATCATCTCCATTTAATTTCATCAATTAGATGTGGCAAAAACTGAAATTGTTTCTGGAAGAGGAATATTGCATTGGACTTTGCAATATTGGGTCACTCGTTTGATCCAGATGGAGTGGAGAGTCTCTTAAAATATTGGAGTGATCTAGTTCAACAAAGAAAGAGAGGTTCCTTTGTGCCAGTCAGAGCTAGGGTTTCAAATTCCAGCTGGCTAGCATTTGAGTTGGCTTGGTCTTGGTTGTGATGTGATCTAGCTATAACTAGGGGCAGGCCCAGTCAAAAAAAATAACTAGGGGCAGGTGATCTTTAATTACAAATTTCATAAGAATTTTTTTGGGAAGAGAGTCCAAAGTCAATAACAACACAAATATAAAAAATTCTGATTTTCGACGTGTTACATGGAGAGGACGAAAGACTAGGGGGCAGAGGAGATGAGGTGCACATACAGCCAGGAGGATGATATGGCCTATGTGATAGAGGGGGAGGAAATATATTTGTACAATATCAAGAATGACAACATCACCAGGAAGCTTCATATCCCTATATCACTGTAGCAGGGGATGGCATATGCGGGGTGGCTAAAGTGGACCCGCTCACAAACAAATAGTTGAAGGAGATGAGGCACACATACAACTAAGAGTAGGAGATGGACTATGTGAGAGAGATCGATTGAGGGAGGAGAAATACTAGGAGAGGACCGAGATAGCTGACAACACCAGGAAGCTTCCTATCTATGTTGATGTAGCGGGGAATGTTGTATGTAGGGGGCTAAGTTAACCAGCTTACACACCAATCATTGAAGAAGAATGAAGGAACGGAAAATCACCCAACCAACAGCCCTGTTTTGCTTCAGCGTCACTATAGCAAGGGACATATGGGTTCCCAATAGGACATTTCCCTCAATAACTTGTATTGGTACTTACGTTGTGGGTGTCTATTGGCTTAGTTTGATCATTGTCAAAGAATCAAAGTTGAACTATGTTTGATATCTAAGAAAAGCAGCTACCTACCAAATAGACACTGCTCTATGAAAAACGTGATGCATACATGCATGCACTTTATTTATGAGAAAACCAACCCGTTCTCAGGAAATAAGATCATTAAGTACAAAAAAGAGTACAACAATCCACACACACGCACACACCCCCACTAGCTTGAACATCACAGTAGCCGCCATGATTAGCACCGCCGAGACGACACGCCTGAATGCAAATGTTAGCATCACTGCATGCAAGCGTGCTAGGGTAATTTCGACACTTCTTAGCTTGAACTATGTCTATGAAAATAGAGTAAAACAAAAGTGTTATTGCATGTTATCAAAACAAATAAATTGTATGATCAAACATATCTTGAAGCATGTCATTACCACAAGAAATGAAAAGTGCAAGTATCAAGACGGCCACGACAACGATGCGGGTCTTGCAAGCCATGGTGAGCACTTTGAGTGGATGTTGGTTTTATCTTGACATGTATTTATAGGACTTGAAAGGTTGTTTTTGTCGTGCTTCTTTAGAGATATGTGATGGGGATTGCGAACATTAGTTGTTGAAGATTGAGAACAAAATTTAATGATGTGTACCGTACCAGAGAGGACAAATGATATTTATGTAATAGAGAGAGATTTATTACTTTGTAATGTTAATTCATATCTAGCCATTACATTACTTGTTGAAGATTTGAAGAATATTTCCTTGGATTCATTATATAGGACTTAGCATTTGTTATAAAGATTGAGAATACATTTTGATTATGCGTATGAGAGCAAACAAAGGAAGATATTGGGGTAATCAAGAGATTCATTACTTCCTAATGTTCTTCACATCCAGTCATGGCACTAATTATTGAAGATTTGAAACATATTTCTATGAACTAAAGTAGAAAAAACTAATTAATCATGTGATTAATTGAGATATTTTTTGGAAAAGTAGT
The DNA here is from genome assembly GCA_963921465.1 of Triticum timopheevii. Taxonomy (NCBI): domain Eukaryota; kingdom Viridiplantae; phylum Streptophyta; class Magnoliopsida; order Poales; family Poaceae; genus Triticum; species Triticum timopheevii. The sequence goes on along the minus strand of OY997274.1, from coordinate 557,427 downwards.
ACAAATATAGACACTCATGTACACGCACATAAACTCACTCCTATGAATACACACACACACATTCTACCCTTACAGTCTGAGAGACTCAATCTACAAAACTTGAGATAGATGAAGTCAGCATAAGCGCCTCATAATCGTGTGGAAAATAGTAATTGAGATAGATTTAATGGAAGACTTGGAGAAGAGATAATTTATTACAATTCACACGATAATTTATAACAAGGAAACAAAGTACCATGTTAACATGGCTCATGTCTCTTTAATTATCTCTCCCTCTCTCGCTTTCAACCATAATTTCCCAATAGATATGATATAAATCTATGGTGATACTGATTCAAAATAACACTATAAGATATGGTGCTAAATTATTCATCGAACCTCCAACAAGTGTATATAAAGGGAGAGCAAACAAGTTTTTCAGGGCACTGCATGATGTTCGCCTGAAGGGAAAATATTGTCGTTGACCACACTCTCAAATCCAAGATATATTTAATCAGCGGGGTACTCGTCAACAAATCCAAGGCCCTCTATAACCTTGGCGGTGTAATACATCTCACCCTTCCCTGACCTAGCTACTAAGTCTTTGTGTAGAAGCTGAATTAAATGCTTAGTGCACTCAACTTGTATTGTGGCAACATCAATTCACCGAGCTTAAACATTTGCATAAAGCACTGACTGACAGAAACATTCACCACATCTTCTCCTGGTGCCTTACTGGTGGTAGGTTCATTGGCTGATTTCTTCTTTCGCTTTCTGCCCTTTTTACGATGCTGAGCTAAGGGGTCCATAGAAGATGGTTCTCCGGAATGCATTTGTTGGGTTTGCTAAAATTTAGTATGCAATTATGAGTCATGATGCATAAAAAATGAAAGAAAAATCCAACATGGCCTTTGCTAAAAATATGACATAACGAGTGCAAGAAATTCGATAAAACGGAAATGAATCTACGTTTCGCCAAAACATTGGCACTCATGTTGATACCTGTCAATATAAGCCAACGATACTACAATGGATCCCTGTTAAAAAATGAAAGAAAAATTCGACATGACCTTTGCTCACAAAAGGACATAACGAGTGCTAGAAATGAATTGACGTTTCGCCAAAACATTGGCACTCATGTCGATACCTGCAAATATAAGCCAATGATTACTATAATGGATATTAGTTCAAAACTAAAAGAAAATTTTGACATAACCTTTGCTATCAAGAGGACATAACGAGTGCTAGAAATTCGGCAAAACATAAATGAATCGACGTTTCACCAAAACATTGGCACTCATGTTCACCAAAACATTGACACTCATGTCAATACCTGTAAATATAAGCCAACGATACTACAATGGATCCTAGTTAAAAAATGAAGAGAAATTCGACATGACCTTTGCTAATAAGAGGACATAATGAGTGCCAGAAATTTGGCGAAATGGAAATGAATCGACGTTTTGCCAAAACATTGGCACTCCTGTGATAACATACAACTATAAGTCAACCACACTACAAGGGTTCCTACGCATAAACTTACCAAATATTTCTAAACTACTATATATTTACCCTAAACAAAGATATGACCATCATACAAAATAACACTAAGAAACATTGGTATGTATTTCTAAACTACTAATATTTACACTAGGCACAAATCTCAAAATGCATACCGTGGAGGGGGAGGGGCCGGACATGGCCGCACGGCTATCCATGGTGGTGGAGCTCGGCGATGGAGGTGGCGGCGGCGATGAGATGCCTCCTCCGGTGTTGGAGAGGAGGCCATGCGCGCCCGCGGCAGCACGAGGAGGGGTGCGGCAACGAGGAATAGCGGCGGCGACGAGGGGCGCGCGCGGCGGCAAGGGGCGGCACGATGATGAGGGGCGGGCGCGGCAGCAAGGAGCGACTGCACCGACAGGCAGGGTATAAAGCCCGCCACACGTATGGCAACAAGTACTGGCTGTCAGTAGTAGGAGGCCACCACTGCTAAAATGACCTCCTGGGACCCCCCCCAACCAAAGTTGCGATGATTTAGCTGTGGCTGGGCGAGAGATTTGCCCGCCACAACTGATAGAGGGAGCAGTGGCGGGTGCCTATGTCGCTCACCGCTGTCGTGTTTTATCACGGGATAAGATTTGGAATGGTTCACCTATGGCGGACAAGAATGCGCGCTCGCCACTGCTACTCATGTAGCTGTAGTGGGCTAATTTTGCTACCCACCACTGCTTGCTTTCAAAAATAGTTATGGCGGCAGCCCCGCCGTGCCAGCCATCTATTGGGGTTCACCTATAAGCCTTTTCGCAGCAGTGGTACTTGGGTTTGGAAAATTTCCATAGTTTGACAAGTATATGTGTTGGTAAGGACGACATTGATATTGGGCAATCTAGTATTTCTCCATCAACATTCTTTCCTAAGTTGGAAACCATGATACTTTACAAGATGCCTAAGTTAAGGGGATTGCATAGGCGGTGGCAGGACAAGTAGCAGTTGTATCATTTCCTCGGCTTAAGAAGCTAGATATCTCTGAATGCCCATGTTAGAGACACTACCGAAGGGACTCCTGTAGCAGCTTCCAGCCCTCAAGGAACTAAGAGCAACTCAACCGCGCCGACCCATTTCGTCCCCACGCGTTTGTTTGGATTGGCGCGAACAGAAAAATCAACCCAACACACCGACCCAAATGGACGCATGTCCGCTTTTCGTTCGCCTGCCGACCCGTCCCCAGCCAAATTTTGAGCCTGATTTACTTCGGCGCGGACACGATGCGGACGTGCGCGACACACGCCTACTCCTCCACCAGGCCCGCTAGTCGGTGGCACATTGGCCATCCTCTTCCACCCATATCGACAGCAAACCCTCGCCCGCCCTGCCCCGTTGCTTCCGCCGTCCATTTTCCGATGCTTCTGCCAGCAGCCCGTGCCGACTCACCTCCCCCAACGCCGCCACCTCCCACGTCGCCAACACCACTGCCTCGCCGTCGGGGCCCTGAAAGCTTTCCACCCCACACTCCGACGTCGCCGCGAGCAGGAAGCTGCCTCTCCCGCCTCGGCTAGCTCCTTCGTCCAACGCCGCCCGATGTCCTGATGCCGGCACGCTCGTCGGACGCCGCCAGGCCAGTGACTTGGACCAAGGGAGGCGCGCGTCTCTTCTCTTCGTCGGCCAGCTTCTTCGTCGATGCTCGCACGTCTCTTCTCTTTGCCGGCCACCTTAATAGGCAGTGGTCGTTGTTCCGGGCTTGATCCTAGGGCACATTCCGGCTTTGAATCGCAACAGAGAGAGCGGTCATTTGCTTCTTTGGAAGGACTACTTTGACACAACCAACCCGCTATTCAAACATCAGAAATTCCCGCAGGATTTTCTTATGGCTAGGCATCTTGTCAACCGTAATAGAGAGGGGGTGGTCGGATAGTATAACTATTTCGTATGCAAAGAGGACGCCCTTGGAAAGATTGGCTTCTCACCTTATCAGAAATGCATTGCAGCCATCTGGATGCTTGCATACGGAGTGCCCGGTGATCTCATTCATGAGTAAGTCCGTATGAGCGAGTCTACATGCCTAGAGTCCATGTATAGGTTCTGCTAGGTTGTGATTGTTGTGTTTGGCCCTGAGTACTTGAGGGAGCCAACAATTCAAGATACAGCCCGCTTTGTTCGCGATGAATGCAAGCAGGGGCTTCCCAGGGATGCTTGGCGGCATAGACTGCATGCACTGGGAGTTGAAGAACTGCCCTTCTGCTTGGCAAGGGTAGTATAAGGGCCATGTCAGGGCTTGCACTATCATACTTGAGGCCGTGGCCTCACAAGAGCTCTGGATCTGGCAGTCTTTCTTCGGCATGGCCGGTTCGCACAATGATATCAACGTGCTTCAACGCTCGCCTGCGACAACATGTAATTTGGTTGAAGCAATTCCGAAGAGATCAGTTGGTCCTGACTAAAAGAATTTGGCTGATGGGCTTCCAAGCACCCAACTGTTAAATGGTTCGCGCTAAATGGTTCGCTTGCCTTTGATTAGGATGCCGGCTTGAGGTATTATTTAAGCATTCCAAGATTGATGTATTTGTTTAGTCCGTTAATCTATATCTACAAATAATAAAATAAGGTGCGTTTCGCCAATTTTTTTACTCATGCATCGTCGAAAAGAATTTTTTTCTATCTAAGATGGTACTAAATTCTAATTCGTTTATTTTTCTTATAGAATTTATTTCATAAATTCAAAATTCTCGAAAAAGTTAAAAATTAGAAAATATAGAAAATGTTCAGAATTCCAAAATTTTGTTGCTATTTTGAAATATATTCGTAACTTGAAAAAGGTTTCCTATTTTTTCAAAATCTTTTATTGTGTTTCAAAATTGTTCGACATTTGTAAAATGAAAATGAAAATTTCAAAAATGCTCCAAACTCTTAAAATATTCTTGTATTAGTGAAATTTCCACAATTCAAAATAATGTTAAAAGATAAACATTTTTGAAAAATTTTATTATTTTTCAACACATGTTCTCATTCTAAAAAATGTTCACAAATTCAAATAATGTTCATGTTTGTATTTAAAAAGTTGGTGTTTTCAAAAAAACATTTCTGAATTTTAAAAGATGTTCCTATTCAAATTTTGTTCACGTTTTTCTGCAAGTGCACATAATTTTCAAAAAACTGTCCAGGATTTAGAAAATGGCTCATGTTTCCTACAATATTCAGAAACTTCATACCTTAAAATCTCCTTGATTGAAAGAAAAATTAGATGGAATAATTAATGGGCCGTCTCTAGCGTGTGATGACGTAACAAAACTCTTAAATGCCCTCGATCAATGAATGGAAAAATAGCGGATTGATTACTTCATACCTGGCGAAACCTTCCTTTTTCACGTGCGCACAGGGTTTTGCTTGCACATATAATACTCACTAATTTTTCTCCCGTTGCAAGGCACGGACATATGTGCTAGTTATATTTTATATATGTTGAGTACAACCCACCTAGACTTGATGTCAAAACTCATAAGCTAACACTTGTATGCATATATGATATATCTAAAGATTGTTCAACTGTTAGGTTCTGGCATGCATAGATTAGATTTTCCTGCTAAATGATTGCCGTAGCTTTAGGTTTCTGGCATGCATAGATTAGGTTTCTCGCCGCCGTGGCTAAACCAAGATACGGCGAAGGTGGTGAGGTTACTTTTGATGGAAAACTCGGCATTTGGGCTTTTGTCACAGAGTCTCCTGCTCAACGAACCAGTGAAAATAGAGAGAAAGGGACGCTCGAGCTCAAATCATTGAAAGTCACACGAGATATAATGAGGTATTACATGTGTGAGAAACTTATTCCTGCGATCCAAGAGCGCTGGCCGGATGAAGATGAAGGACGGACAATCTATACCCAACAAGATAATGCCACACCACATATTCTTCCCGATGACCCGGTAAAGGGAAGCAGAGGAGGAGGCCGCAGCAGGCGCCTTCGAGGAGGAGGAGAGGTCGCCGGGGGAGGTGGCAGAGCTCGTAGCGGCGGCGGTGGAGGGAGAGGAGGCCATGGTGCTCCTGGTAACTGATACCAAGTTGGACAGATCAATTTTGTATTGACTGAATCATCGAGTTACAAATGTACACATACATATATCCCCTCAGGGAGAGAGCAAGCGCTCTTGAAAATGTGGCACGCAGGCCACGAGCGTTGCTGGATCCTATAATCTAGGAATGGACTCGGTTGACATGACTAAATGTTACAATGCACAAGTACATGGTTTAACACTCAACACTAGTAGAAAAACACCTATTAGTCCCGGTTCGTAAGGGCCTTTAGTCCCGGTTCATGAACTGGGACTAATGGGTCGTTACTAATACCTCCACCCATTAATCCCGGTTCAAACACGAACCGGAGCAGATGTGCCTCCACGTGGCCGGTCCGCCAAGCCCAGTCAGGGGGGCCTTTGGTACCGGTTGGTGGCACCAACCGGGACCAAAAGGCATCCACGCATCAGCATTCCAGTGGCGGGGGTTTTTTTTGAAGGGGGGGGGGGGGTTGGGGGTTTTGGGGGTTAATTTAGGTGTATCATATATTGTGTTAGCTAGCTAATTAATAGAGAGAAGTGTCCTCTATTATGTCCGTGCTTGGTCGACGCTACGTACTATATACATATAGCCCTCGACACGCTAGCTAGTAAGAAAATGAAGGGAACAATTGAGTAGTTCAGAAGTTCGTCATGCATACCGAGAGAAATGATCGATCGACCTCTCCTTCTCTGAGAGATTGGTCGAACAACAAGTTTTCGTATCATGTACATCCGACGCTACTGGCTACATACATGTACAATATGTAAGATCTCTCAATTACAGTCCCCTAGCATTTGAAATGAACTTCCACATGGTATTCTCCGGCTTTATTGATGACGTGGTCAAGAAAGAATCCCGCCAATTCCTCTTGAATTGCTTTCATGCGATCTGGTTCTAGGAGTTCCTTCCGCATCTGCCACGTCTAATTTGAAGAAGGGGGTTAATTAATACATATATGAATGAAACTCAACAGAAATGATAGTGTAATAAAATGAAATTGTGAATACTATTGCTTACGCACTTCATATTGTCTTTGAGAGTAGCCCCGCTTGTTTTTCAAAGTCGCGGTGTGGATGAACTCGCACACGTAGTATCCATATAAATCATTCCCTTGTTCCTGCCACAAGCACTTTACGAGAAATAGAGGTCAATCAAACTGATAATGAAGCATTATAAATGGCATTGATGAAAGTATAGATATAGAATCAACGGGAGATGCGCGCAACTAGCTAGCCAGTAGTACTTACTTTCGGGTATGTATATCGCAGCTCCTTCGGCAGTCCCGGAGCTTCTGCGGTGAACTGTTTCCAAATCCTGCAAGACAAAGAAAATAATTATTATTACTTGAGATATCAGGAAATGAACAAAAAGTTGCCGATATGGTGCGATAATGATCGATTGAACTTACTTGCTGAGCATTTCAGTCATGTCCGCATAGGTTTTGGGATCTTTCTGTCTCGAGTCTAAGACGGTTACTAGTCCACGCTCAAGCTTAATCTGCAGAAGAATATAGTGGTACCTGCGCACGCATGCATAACTCATCAATTACATTACTATAACCTCGCTCGAGTAATAAGGGAAACCGGATATGCACACGACAGTAACACTCACTTGCTGTTGTAAGGAAAGAGTATGGTATCTTTGTTTTGATTTTTGATCAAGGATTGTAGCAAGTTGTCCTCGGCCTCTTTGACGTCCTTTTCAACCAGAAATTCATCTATGATATTTGTGTTAATGAACCCAATATCATAAATTTCTTGTTTTTTGCACTCGACGATCTTTAATCTACATAATATATTGAGGATAATTCATTATAAATACATGCAATGAAAGAGCCGAGCTATATATAGAGACTTAATGACAGAAATAGTACTTACAGGCAGTAGCAAAAGACCGTTAATTTATCGAGGGCCTTTTGATTGAAGAACTCGAAGAACTCCTCAAATGGAACAGGCAATAGATCATTTCCAACGAGGTCGTGCTCCTCTTTAATTCTCAGATACAAAGTAATTCCCAGACTCTCTGCAGGTTTTCATGTACCAAGTATGGAATCTTCGCATCATCGTTGTTAGAGATTTTTCATCTTTGACGAGAGGCTTCCCGTACTCGTATCTGTGTTCTTCCACCTCCATGAAATCATGAAGTGCATCGTCAGGCAGGTAATCTTGTAGATTGCCATAACCGGACACCGTCCCCGGAACATTAGCGACGATGTTGCCGCTAGACACATTGAGCGGGGAGCACGATTGGTTTGCTTGTTCGCCGAGCTGGTCAATTTTTTTCCGCAGCTGCTCGTTCTGTTGCTCTTTGATGTCTCACAGTACTTCCCGACCGCTCCGCTTGGAGATATGTCTGTTCAGTAATGCGCTCATAGTTGGTTCTCGGGGGAGACTTTGCCGGTTTCCTCAGGGCATCGAGAGTGCGCTTTGCTTTCACCGGATCTATCTTCTCCTCTGGAGGTGGATGTCTCTTTGATTTCACCCCCTCAAAGAACTCCTTCACATGGGTCCGCACGATCGTATCGTTTTCCTCCTCGGTCCTCTCATACGGTAACTTCTCTGGAGGCTTTAGAGGTGGACTGTATCTGTATTGCCTCCCGCCTCTGGCTGTGCTGCTAGACGCTGGAGCAGACGGAGCGACTGCGGCGTCTGTCTTCTTTCGTTCTAGCTTACGAGGCGGAGGAGAAGGACTACGACGCGCCGGAGCAGCCGGGGCGGTGGCGGGTCTCTTCCGCCCTTGCTAGCGAGGCGGAGAAGGAGGAGGCTGCTGGCTGCTTGGGAGCGCCCGCGCAGGCGGAGAAGGAGGCGGAGTGCTGCCACGCGGCGGAGAAGGAGGCGGAGTGCTGCCACACGTGCCCTGATCGTCACTCGCCGAAGGAGAAGGCGGTGGAGGAGGCGGAGTGCCCTGACTCGCGGGAGGAGGAGGAGGAGGCGGAGGCGTCCAGTTCGGAAGGTTGATGAGCTCCTTCCGCCATAGGCATGGAGTCTTCAGAGCAGAACCCAGCCTAGTCTCCCCTTCACCGGTAGGGTGGTCAAGCAGGAGGTCCTCAAATCCCTCCGTTATTTCATCCACCATCACCTTAGCATATCCTTCTGGAATCGGCTGGCGGTGATAAGTTGTGCTGGGTCCACTAGGATAAACTTGGCCAATAGCCGCCTCGACCTTCAAATTCATCCATCACGCCATAATGTGGCAATTTTGAGACTCCGTGATATCATCCACGGGATAGCTGGCAGGAGCCGTCAAGACATGCTCCGGCTAAAGCAGCTTGGTGGAAGCCACGCTGCTTCTCCGCTGAGATGGCGGGGTAGCTTCGGGGGAAGCTTCGGCAGGTCGTTTGCTGCGATCTGCTGCTTCTCGTTCCCCTTCTCGTTCCTCTAGCCCCATTACCCTTTCGTGCAGCGCCTGCAGTTGGCCCTGCTCCAGTTTCTTCCTCCTCTCATGGGTTTTGTAACCCCCTGCGTCCGGAAAACCAACCTTCCACGGAATGGAGCCTGGCGTGCCTCGTGTCCGTCCAGGGTGCTCAGGATTCCCGAGGGCCATTGTGAGCTCGTCCTTCTCCCCTCGCCGCGCTGAATCGATATAGTGCCGAAGGTTCTTGACTGGTATTTGCAGTTGCTCGCCCGTCCAATGGCACTTCCCTGATACAGGGTCCAAGGTTCAGCCAGCCCCGAAGAACCAAGTCCGGCAATGGTCTGGCCAGTACATTGTCTCTGGTTCGATCCCTTTTTCAAGCAGATCATGCCTAGCCTTGGACCACTTAGGCCGGGCTTTGAGGTAGCCACCTGACCCCATGCGATGGTGAAGCATCTTCTTCGCAGCATTTTGCTTGTTTGTCGCCGACATCTTCTTACTCTTTTCCGATGTCTTGTGGGCCACAAATACGGGCCAGTGTTCTTTGATCTTCTCATATTTGTCGATGAATTCTGGTGTCTTTTTTTTGTCGACAAACTTGTTCAGCTCTTTCCTCCACCTCCTGAATAGGGTTGCCATCTTATTAAGAGCACAAGACTTGATTAATTGCTCTTTAACTGGCTTCTCCGGATCCTCCTCTGGCGGTACGGTGAAATTTGCCTTCAGCTCAGTCCAAAGATCTTCTTTCTGCATATCATTGACATAAGACACCTCAGGGTCTTCCTCCTTAGGCTTATACCATTGTTGGATGCTGATCGGGATCTTGTCCCTAACAAGAACCCCGCACTGAGCAGTAAATGCGCGCTTTGTCCAGATGGGTTCAATCGGTTCGCCGTCGGGCGCGATTTCTATGATCTCAAACTTTTCATCCGAGCTCAACTTTTTCTTCGGGCCTCGTCTCCTTACCGAAGTTGTGCTCGATCCGGAGGGCTAGAAATTATAAGGAAGAAAGACGAGAGTAATTAATATGTGTACATATACCAAAACAATGGATGCATCAATTAACTAGTCAGCATGGGCTTAACTAATATATATACCTGGCCGGACTCGGTTCGGTCACCGGAGCAGTCAGCACGATCTCCTTCTTGTACCTCCATTGTGTCATCGGAACCATCATGAACATAGTCCTCTTCTTGTACCGGCATTAATGGGCCGAAGCCATCATGAACATAGCCCTCTTCTTCACCCAGTCCTTCCTAACCATCGGTGTCGTTGAGAAATGATGCAACTTCATCACTTCTTTGTGCGATTATGTCCCCCAACATCGCTTCTGTTTGTTCGTCTCGGGAGTGCTCCATAGTTTCTGCAAATATTTACAACATGTCAATTATTATTCAAACATGGTACAGATGGATATATATATATATATATATATATATATATATATATATATATATATATATATATATATATATATATATATATCTATTCTGCTAATATTAGCAGAATAACTATTCTGCACACCACTTCGGCACTGCATGCTCAACAAAAGCGCACTGCATCATTTTGACGACGAGCACTGCAATAGAGACTAGTGAACTTCGTGTCGAAAAAAACTGCACGCGGTGTTTTTTCGGTACTGTTTTCGCTCTAATTTTTTAACCGTTTATCGGAATGAGGCGTGTAATATACCATTGAAAAGCTATGGATTAGGCGCAACTTCGACATGTTGAACACTTTTCGAGATTCCACACGGTTTAAGAGCAGTTTTGAAAATAGTGCGGCGGATGACGAGTGGCAGCGAGCGTTTTTACGCGTTTTTTCTAAACCACTTGTCGGAATGAAGCAAATGATACGCCGTTGGATAGATATCGTCGAGGCGCATCTTTTCATTTATAAATCTTTCTCTAATTCATTACGGTTTAAGAGCAGTTTCAAATTTACTAAATCACAGAATTCTGTTTTTCAAATTTTTTCAAATTTTCAGTACTGTTTTCGCTCTAGTTTTTTGAACCGTTTGTCGAAACGTGGTGTGTGATACGCCGTTGGAAAGCTACGAACGAGGCGCAACTTTCATATGTAGGAATGGTTTTGAGATTCTATACGGTTTTAAGTTAATTTTGAAAATCGTGCGGTGGATGATGAGTGGCATCGGCCGTTTTTTCGTGAAATTTTTGCAAACCGCTTGTCGGAATGATTCAAGTGATACGCCGTTGGAAAGATATCGACGAGGCCCAACTCTTTGATGTAGAACACTCTCTCTAATTCCTTACGGTTTAAGAGCAGTTTTAAAATTAGCAAAAAGCGGACACTGTTTTTTCGTGACACAAAAATCGTCGTCGGATAGAAGAACGCACTGCTTCAAACTGAAAACCGCACTGCAACAGACAGTCAAGTGAACTTCATTATTTCTTTTTGTCGAACATAAACTTTCTCGCACAAGTTTTTTTTGTCTTTTTTTCAACTTTTTTCCGAACGAGAGTGGACCACAACACTTCCGAAAGTGAACCGTAACACTACCAAAAGTGAACCTCATGAGTAATTGTTGTCTTTTTTATACTTATTAATTTTTTATGCGCGTTGACCAAGCGAGTGGATCTTTCATCGGACAGAAGAACGAACTGCTTCAAACGGAAACCGCACTGCAGCAGGCAGTCAAGTGAACTTCATGATTTCTTTTGGTCGGACATAAACTTTCTCGCAAAAGTTTTTGTTGTCTTTTTTCAACTTTTTTTTGAACGAGAGTGGACCGCAACACTCGCGAAAATGAACCGCAACACTACCAAAAGTGAACCTCATGAATTTTGTTGTCTTTTTTGTACTTATTGATTTTTACGCACGTTGACCAAGCGAGTGGACCGCAGGGACTGAGAGGAAGTGAAGCACATGTAATGAGAAGTGAGCTACTTTTCGAGGTGTTTTTGTTTTCGGATTACCAAGTGAACCACAAAGGAGTTTTATAGTGAACTACATGACAGAACAAAGTGAGCTTAAAAACATACGTATCCATTCATTATTTTTTACACAGCAACACGGCCATCTAGTACACAGTAGAATCAACAATGCAGTACCCAACAAAACTGCACTAGGGAAAGACTTGCTTATACAAAATGACCATCCATTCTTACTCCCCTTTTCTCTATGCGTTTCCCATAAACAACAAATCAAACTTCAAATGAACATCGATGTTCTCTTCTCTTTTCTTACTAAGTGCACTGCAAATGATTCCCAAAAAGAAAAAAAGAGTGAGGTGCAAAACAAAAAAAAAGAGTGAGCTGCAAAACAAAAAGAGTGAGCTGCACCACACTGTAAAACTAAACACAACATTAAAAACTGAATCACATGGGTTAGCACTGCACACGCTACCCCGCCAGATTGCACCATTGTTGATGAAGTACTGCACGCACACACCCCTGCAAAATGAGAGGCGGCTTCACCTTGCGAATGGCACATGGGTCATGAAGGCAGGAAAGAAAACGAGCTGCGCCAAAAATGCACGTCCACACCAACGGAACTGCAAACAAAGGCACACTACACCGCAGCGCCATCTTCCTGTTGCTGCTTTTTTTTGAGAAATTCTTCATGTTGCTGCTGGGGTGTACTCACGGCGCGGGTCAGCGAATCACACGTCATGGGCCGACGAACCACACATGGCCAATGATGCACGCAAATGCGCTACGCACAGCACGGACGCGTCGAGTGAACTTCACGGGGGTTGGGGGTTGAGCCCCTCCTCTGCTCGCCGTGGTGTCTTTGGTCCACTGAATCATCGTCAACGGAAGGTAGGTGGAAGATAGGTTACAGAGAGAGGGGAGCCACCTGCATCTCGCGCGGCGGAAGCCAGATCTAAGGGTAATGTGGCACGCTAGTCCAGCGGTAGTGTGGAGGAGGTGGGGAGGGGGTGGCTGGCGAAGCTGCAGTGCTAGGAGGCAGCCAGGGTCGGAGCTGTGGGAGGTCACCAGCGATGGGTGGCCGTGGCGCGCCATACCAGGTCCTGCGGTGGTACTCCGTGGCTGGGCAGCCCAGATCTGGTCAAGGGCGGCGACATCATCGGAGATTGGAGGGAGGATGGATGAACCGGGGGTGGATTTTGTGGTCATGGGGGGAGGGGGTGCTCGCTCAGGCTCACCAGAGAGGAGGAAGGGAGCCGACTGCTCTCCTTCCTCGGGCCTGCCTGGATCTAGCATCGCCATGGGGCTGGATCCGAGGCTGGGAGGGTCAAGGGTAGGGGGAAGCCAGGCCGCCACTAGTGCTGGTAGCCGGGGCGGCGCATGGAGCCGGTCGGATGTGGGTGGGCGCGATGGCCGGCGTCGTAGAAGGAGGCAGAAGGGTCGGCGCTGGTTGGAGGCGGGGTGGTGCGAGCAAGGCGGCTAGAAGCGGCGCGCCGATAGAGGAGGGTTGGGTGTTGTGGGAAGAAGGTGGGGTGGGGGAGGGTGGGACGGGTTGGGGAGGAAGGTGGCCGGCCCGCGAGCGGCGTGGTAGGTGGCGTCGGGAGTGGGAAGTGGGGTGCACTGCTTTGGAGGAAGAAGGTGTGTGGGATGGGTGGGTGGTGGGCGAGCGGGTGTTGCGGCGGCGGCCTGGGTGGTGCTCCAGTGCCGGTAGAAGGTGGACAGGGGTGGGGTGGCGGGGCGGCGGCTTGGGGGTGCTGCTCCGACGGCGGCGCGCTAGAAGGTGGAGGGTAGGTGGCGATTTGGATCGATGGGAGGAGGAAGTGGGACAATATATACAAGTGTTAGCAGAATAAGAGAAGTGGTGTGCAGAATAAGACTTAAGGGGTGTTATCATAATAGACCCACCCTATATATATATATATATATATATATATATATATATATATATATATTAGTGGCGAACGTAGAACTAGCTAGCTAATCACAATAAGGAATCATGTTAGTGGCCTCGACGCTGCTTCTCTAGGGTTTGGGGTCGCCTCGACACAACACTTCAAGTGTTTGGGGTGGCCTCGACGACAACGCCCTTTTAACTTGGTAAATTTGGATGGCCTCGAGAGAGTTAATTTGTCGGGTAGGGGCGCGGCGGGAGGGGGTAGGAGACCAACATCGTTTTCTCTCTAGGGTTTGGGTGTCCTCGAGAGTTTTGGTCGAGCGAGAGGGCCGAGGGGGGTGTTGCCTTTGTATAAGTTATCACGGTCGAGAGGGGGTATATATATCGACCGCTCCTCATGTCGAAGTTATCTCGAGGGGGTTATATTGACAACGACGCGACATACATATATACGTGGGAAAATAATGTTATCGGGGAGGGGGTATCGGTACCCCCCCTCGTGTTGAAGTTTCTTCTTTCTCCTCTATTCCTTTCTTCTTCTTCTCCTTTCTTTTTCTTCTGCTCCCTCGAGAAAGGAAAATAAGGAAAAGGAAGAAAAGAGGAAGAAGGAAGAAGGAAGAAGAAGAAAAAAAAAAGAAAAAAAAGAGGAGAAGAAGAAAGGAATAGAGGAGAAGAAGCAAACTAGAAAATTTCTTTTTTTTTCTTTTTTCCTCTTCTTATTTATTTCTCCTCTTCTTCCTCTCCTCTTCTTCTCCTTTCTTCCTCTTCTTATTTTCCTTTTTCCTCTCATTCTGTTAGTATTGCTTGTTTTTAAAAAAAAATGTTCAAATAGAAAATTTCGAAAAAAAACAAAGGTTTTGCCTAATGCATTGTTCATATGAATATACAAACATTTGCATATTCTACAATAATTAATATCACCAAAAAAATCTATGAACAGAAACAAAATCCTAACTTTTCTAAAAATCTGTCTTTTGCATATATGAAAACATTAATACACATATGAACAAAAAATACATATATGAACAAAAACAAGCTCTGAATAATTTTTTTATACATTTTGAACATACACATATACATTATATATATATATATATATATATATATATATATATATATATATATATATATATAATGTATATGTGTATGTATGTGGCTATGTGTATGTAGATGTTCAAAATGTATAAAAAATGTATAAAAAATATATATATGAACAAAAAAACTAAACTAATAAAAATGAAAAAATAGAGCCACATATATAGCCACATACATACATATATACATTGAACAAAAAATAAAACTAATAAAAATGAAAAAAACAGAGCCGGTGCAGCGCGGCGGCTCACAGCGGGGGCGGCTAGATGACGTTGGCGACGGTGGGGGCGGCGAGGGCGCCGGCGCGCGGGGGCGGGACGGGGCAGGGGCTCGTGGCGGCGCGCGGGCCGGGGGCGGGACGGGGCGCGGGCTCGGGAAGGCCGGGGACGAGGATGGCGCGGACTCGGGGAGGCCAGCGACGAGGACGGCGCGGGCTCGGGGAGGCGACGGCCTTGGCGGCGGCGGAGGCCACGGCGAGGTGGAGCAGCCTGGCGGCGTCGAGGAGGTCGGCGTCGTCGGGGGCAACTGGCGCTGAAATTCTGAATTTTTGCAAAGTGTTTGCTTATATAGCAAAGCCATTGGTCCTGGTTTGTGAAACCAAGCGGACTAATGCACCCTTTAGTCTCGGTTGGTGCCACCAAGCGGGACCAAAGGCCTCTTTTTCGGCAGCCCAAAGGGCGGGAAGCGGCGGCCTTTGGTATCGGTTGGTGCCACCAACCGGGACCAATGCCCCCCCCCTTTAGTCCCGGTTGGTGCCACCAACCGGGACCAAAGGCCCCTGTGCTGCCCGCGTCGGGGCCAAAGTTTAGTCCCACCTCGCTAGTTGAGAGGGGCGCGCAGTGGTTTATAAGCCCCACTGCCGCACCCCTCTCGAGCTCCTCTCCACCGCAGGCTTTCGGGCCTACTTGCCATCGCTTTGCCTGATGGGCCTTCTGGGCCTACTGCGGGCTTGAATCCTGGCCCATAGTAGGGTTTCTAGTCGTATTCAGGCCGTGGAGGCCCAGTAGGAGGTTTTTTTTGTTTTTTTGTTTTCTTTACTTATTGTTGCTATTTTTATTTTATTTTTCCTGTTTTTTGTTTTGTTTTCTACATTATTTATTTTCTTTTGTTTTTTGCTTTATTTTTTAATTCTTTTTGCTTTTAGTTTTAGGAAAATTATAAACTTTCTGTTAGTGCCATTATTTTTCAAATTTGAAAACACTTTTTTTTGTTTTTTTGTTTTCTTTCTTGCTTTATTTATTTTATTTTGTTTCTACTTACAACAAAATACTTATCGTTGTTTTTTTGTTTTGTTTTCTGCATTATTTATGTTCTTTTGTTTTTGCTTTATTTTTTAATTCTTTTTGCTTTTAGTTTTAGGAAAATTGTAAACTTTCTGTTAGTGCCATTAGTTTTCAAATTTGAAAACACTTTTTTTGTTTTTTTCTTTCTTGCTTTATTTATTTTATTTTGTTTCTACTTACAACAAAATACTTATTGTTGCTATTTTTAATTATTTCGAGGGCCGAACCATAAGACATTAAAGCATTTCGAATGAACTCTGAAAAAGTTGAAAGTTGGCATGGTATCATAAATTGACCCACATAGCATGTGCATGTACAAAACGGACAATGGTGTCATACTCGTCAGTTACAAAGTTGGCATGGTATCATCATAATAGTTGCGGGAGAAAGTCTTCACTTTTTCTTCGCTTGTGTCATTTGCTTATTGCGCCGTAACCATGGATAATCTTCATCGTTTATCAGGATGTTGGGGTCAGCCTTGACTTTGAAGGGCGGAATTTCATGAAACTTTTCATAATCTTCAGACATGTCTGTCTTGCGCTCCACTCCCACGATGTCCCTTTTTCCTGAAAGAACTATGTGGCGCTTTGGCTCATCGTATGATGTATTCGCTTCCTTATCTTTTCTCTTTCTCGGTCTGGTAGACATGTCCTTCACATAGATAACATGTGCCACATCATTGGCTAGGACGAACGGTTCGTCAGTGTACCCAAGATTTTTCAGATCGACTGTTGTCATTCCGTACTGTGGGTCTACCTGTACCCCGCCTCCTGACAGATTGACCCATTTGCACTTAAACAAAGGGACCTTAGAATCATGTCCGTAGTCAAGTTCCCATATGTCCATTATGTAACCATAATATGTGTCCTTTCCCCTCTCGGTTGTTGCATCAAAGCGGACACCGCTGTTTTGGTTGGTGCTCTTTTGATCTTGGTCAATCGTGTAAAATGTATTCCCATTTATCTCGTATCCTTTCCAAATCAATACAGTTAAAGATGGTCCCCTAGACAACAAGTGCTTCATGCACATCCAAGGAGGAAGGTTATACATACATAGAGTCACGGGCCAGGTGATGTGATTGCTGCTCTGCTCCCGGAAAGGATTAATGCCATCCGCGCTTAAAGCAAACCATACGTTCCTTGGCTCACTTGCAAACTCATCCCAGTACTTTCTCTCGATTTTTCTCCACTGCGACCCGTCAGCGGGTGCTCTTAACTTCCCGTCTTTCTTACGGTCCTTACTGTGCCATCGCATTAACTTGGCATGCTCTCCGTTTCTGAACAGACGTTTCAACCATGGTATTATTGGAGCATACCACATCACCTTCGCAGGAACCCTCTTCCTGGAGGGCTCGCCGTCAACATCACCAGCGTCATCTCGTCTGATCTTATACCGTAATGCACCGCATACCGGGCATGCGTTCAGATCCTTGTACGCACCGCGGTAGAGGATGCAGTCATTAGGGCATGCATGTATCTTCTGCACCTCCAATCCTAGAGGGCATACGACCTTCTTTGCTGCGTATGTACTGTCGGGCAATTCGTTATCCTTTGGAAGCTTCTTCTTCAATATTTTTAGTAGCTTCTCAAATCCTTTGTCAGGCACAACATTCTCTGCCTTCCACTGCAGCAATTCCAGTACGGTATCGAGCTTTGTGTTGCCATCTTTGCAATTGGGGTACAATTTTTTTTTGTGGTCCTCTAACATGCGATCGAACTTCAGCTTCTCCTTTTGACTTTCGCATTGCGTCCTTGCATCGACAATGACCCGGCGGAGATCATCATCATTGGGCACATCGTCTGGTTCCTCTTGATCTTCAGCAGCTTCGCCCGTTGCAGCATCATCGTGCACATCGTCTGGTTCCTCTTGATGTTCAGTAGCATCATCGTATTCAGGGGGCACATAGTTGTCATCGTACTCTTCTTCTTCGCCGTCTTCCATCATAACCCCTATTTCTCCGTGCCTCGTCCAAACATTATAGTGTGGCATGAAACCCTTGTAAAGCAGGTGGGTGTGGAGGATTTTCCGGTCAGAGTAAGACTTCGTATTCCCACATATAGGGCATGGACAACACATAAAACTATTCTGCTTGTTTGCCTCAGCCACTTCGAGAAAATCATGCACGACCTTAATGTACTCGGAGGTGTGTCTTGAACCGTACGTCCATTGCCGATTCATCTGCGTGCATTATATATAATCAAGTGTGTCAAAAATAATTACAGAACATCATGAATAGATAATTAAGTGACCAAATTAATAGAAGTTCATCATCACATTAAAACCAAAGTACATACATAGTTCTCATCTAACAACATAAAGCTCTGCAGAGCATCTAAATTAATTAAACCATACACTGAAACTATGTAAAACATTTCAATGCGAAAACAAATGCGATCATAATCGTAACCAATGTAACAACTGATCCAATGGCATAATGATACCAAGCCTCGGTATGAATGGCATATTTTCTAATCTTTCTAATCTTCAAGCGCATTGCATCCATCTTGATCTTGTGATCATCGACGACATCCGCAACATGCAACTCCAATATCATCTTCTCCTCCTCATTTTTTCTAATTTTTTCCTTCAACAAATTGTTTTCTTCTTCAACTAAATTTAACCTCTCGACAATAGGGTCGGTTGGAATTTCCGGTTCAACAACCTCCTAGATAAATAAAATCTATGTCACGTTGGTCGGCATAATTGTCATAAACAATAAATGAACCAATAGTTATGAAAAGATAATATATACCACATCCGAATCATAGACAGGACGAGGGCCGACGGGGGCGGATACCAAAACCATCGCACTATATAAGATGCAATAATAAAAGTAAGAAAATTATACAAGTATCTATATAAACATACAAGTAAGAATTTTTTTTCCTTTCAGAAAGAAGATAAGAACAAGAGGCTCACCACGGTGGTGCCGGCGACGAGATCGGCGCGGGAGATCGACGGCGGTGAAGACGGGGACGGGACGTGACGGACCGCTAAACCTAGACAAATATTTTGGAAAATGGAGCTTGGAGGTCGAGCTTGGAGAGGAGAAAGCTTAAGTAGTGTGGCTCGGGCATTCCATCGAACACCTCGTGTGCATAGGAGGTGAGCTAGAGCACCACAAAGCTCTCCCTCGCCGGCCACGAAAAATAGAGCAGTGGGAGTGCTCTGCTCACGGGCGAGGGTATATATAGGCAACTAATTGGTCCCGGTTCGTGGCAAGAACCGGGACTAAAGGGCAGCCTTTGGTCCCGGTTAAAGCCACGAACCGGGAACAATGGTGGTGGGCCAGGAGGGAGGCTCATTGGTCCCGGTTCGTCCCACCAACCGGGACCAAAAGGTCCAGACGAACCGGGACCAATAGCCCACGTGGCCCGGTCGGCCCCCGGGGCTCACGAACCGGGTCCAATGCCACCATTGGTCCCGGTTCTAGATTGAACCGGGACTAATGGGCTGGCCCGGCCTGGACCATTGCCCCCTTTTCTACTAGTGCAAGAGAAGACCAAGCCGGCGTGTGTCACTGGTTCAGTAAAAAAGAAAAAGGAAAAGTAAGGGCATTTGTTGCCTGGAACACAGCGAGTCTTGTTGTCCGGTTCATTCCTCTGTTCTTGTTGCCCAATTCAGTGACAATGGAGATAAGAATTTGTAAATGCACCATTTACCTGATTAAATGGCCTCCTCCTCTGCTCCGCTCTGCTGCTTACCGAAATAGATGTGCATGGGTAGTGGTAGTGGTACCTTGAGAAGCGCAGTGTCAAAGGCTTCTTGTATTTTTCTGCTGTGTATTTCTAGATATGCTCCTTTCCTTTAAACCTCTTATGCTGCTTGCTGAAATATTACTACTTCAGTGCTGGATATTCTAGTGTACTGACTCTGTAAGAAAAGTCTAGGAATTTTCATTTGAAGAATGTGGGAAAACAATGTGCCTAAGATCATCCTTTTGATTTATTTCAGTAACATGTGCCTAAGATCATCTATCTTATCTGTGACAGGTAGAGCATATGCCCAGCTGGCTGCTGTCTTGAGAGCCTTGGCCAAAACAGGGGTATGTGTGTATGTATCTTTGGGTGGACGGGAGGCGAAGATTGGTCTCATGTAGTATATATATCATACATATACTATAACAGGTAGAGCATATTAGTTCAAAAAAGAAAGGAATTAAGTAAGGATGTGAAGGCACCGTTACTTATTTCAGATGAACAACTCCTGACAAGTTGCTTGTTTTTCAGGCACTCAGCTTATTCGCTTATTCAGTTATGCGGATGCTCCTTGTTACCCTCCCTTTTTAGCCGACAGTATAACGATTGTGGTGAGAAAGAAGCACAAATTCAGAATACAATGCCATGGTGACTGAAATGAGTCAATGCACATTACTCAGTCTTCACTTCAGGTATCCATTGTGTTGTGTGCTACTTACAGAAATACTGAAATACTTGGAGCAGCAGCGGAGAGTCAAAGACATACTGTAGTACTGAATATTATTGTGTGCTACTGATGATCTCCTCTGCTCCGCTCTGCTGCTTGCTGAAATGGTACTACTTCGATACTGATTATTATTGTGTACTTGAGGTTTCACTCTGGAGAAAGTCTAGTAACCGAGATCACCTATCTTATCTTCCACAGCGTCTTTTTGATTCATTACAAATTTACAATAACTAAGATCACACTCTTTTTGATTCAGTACAATACCAACAGGAGTCATGAGGAGCAGTGATCGGAGCAAGGCAGGGTCATCTTTGGATGAAGATGGTCTGATGTGTGTTGTATGTATAACAGCCGCAGAATATTTTGTTGCTACAAAAAGGTCCTAATGATGTCCAAGCATCTTTGTTATTTCAGATGAACTCCTGGCATGTTGCTTGTTTTTCAGGCATACTCAGAGATTATTGTTGTTTGTTTTTTTGAATTTTCACTGGGAAGGAGAGGTTTCCCACCTGAATTTGTATTCAAAAGGGCCAAAGGCCAGAGGTTTAGGTAGGCACGCAGCAGGCAGGGGATGCAAGGGCCAAAGCTTCACCGACCAAATGTACTCCGAAGAAGTGAAGCACAGCATGTACGGTTCAATTAAGTTCAATTAGCTTGACGGTCCAAGGAACCGGGGATAAGTGAACGTGGAGCCTAGCTATCTGCACATCCGCCCGGGGGTTATTTTTTTTCTAGTAACACTAGTGCAGCCTGTGCCACCATTCTTACTCGAATAAAGAAGTTTTTGCTTTTAAAAAAATAGTAATAACAGCAAGAGCACGAATTAGTGAAACAACATCAACTCTGATTGCACTATAAACATCAAAATATAATGTCCCATGGTACAAGCTCTAATGCTACTAGGGATTTTTGAGCCGGCTAATTAACACGAAGGTAGAATTAATCTACATCCTTACAGGCAAGAAGCAGAGGATGAAAATGTAGAATGGTGGTGGAATAAGTTCCACTTTGAAGTGCAGATGGAGAGCGATAGGCTGGTGGTGGAAGGATAAGTAGAGGCTGCCCATGTCGTCAGTCATGCAGAGCCCGTATTTTGGCGAAGCGTGAGAGACACACACATCCTATCTTTTCATACTGCTTTTCTTTTTAAACTGTCACAGGGGGGAAGACTCCCCACCTGAATATATTTCAAATAAAGAGGTGTACAAGCTAGAACAGGCGAGAAGAAAGGAAGTCTCGCCACAAGCCGGCGTGAACTTTGTCTTCCGCCTTTTTGAGGCGGTGAGTCCAGAGGGTGAGGTCTGAAATGATCCCCTTAAGTACATCAATCGGAGGGGTATCAACATTCCTAAAAGTTTTAGCGTTACGAGCATCCCAAATCTTCCAAGTGATAAGCAGCACCATGACAGGCCAAATGGACTCGGGGAGTCCTACATGAGTAGGGGAAGACCAAAGCGCTGCAATGGGGGATGAGCAAGGGAGAAAACCAATGGCATCCCAAATGGAGCGAGCTGCCGGGCAGTTGAAGAAGAGATGAGCACGGTCATCTGGCGCGGCCCCACATCGAGGGCAGGATGGTGAGTCGATGATCGTCTTGCGGTGAAGGTTGGCTCTGGTGTTTAGCCTGTCGAGGTAGAAGACCCAGCCGAAGACCCGCACATGGCTAGGGACGCGGGCATCCCAGACTAGGGCGAACGAGGGGTCGGCTAGCTAGGAAGCCAGAGTGTCGTAGGCTTCCTTAGTGGTGAAGGGAGATCCATTGAGTAATGTCCTCGAATCGGGCACCCCTGTAAGTCTCACATCCTGCAACAGAAAATCTCAAGGACGCCAGTTCATTGGAAGCAGTTAAGGTTAGCCGGCTACACAAGCCCAGATCAATCCCATCCATCATGATAGTAGCAACTAGGGCATTTGGTTTAGCGTGGTGGGAAAAAAGCGCAGGGAAGGCTATGCAAAGAGGTTCAGAAAGAACCCAATGATCAAGCCAAAAGAAGGTGGAGGATCCATCTCCTATGGAGACATTGGAGATCTCGCGAAGAACACTAAGGTGTTAAAAAATAGCTTTTCCAAGGAAGGAAGCATTTTTACCTAGACCTATATGAAGAGGAGAGTGGTTGAGAATCCAATCCTTCCAAGGAAAAAGAGGAGAGTGCAAAAATTTGAATGCAAATTTCAACGTAAGGCAAAAGTTTTGTGCTCTCAAGTTTTTGACCCCAAGACCTCCTGCAGGTTTGGGCATACAAACACGGTCCCACGCAACTAGGCATTTGGCCCTCGAAAGGGAATCGTCGTTAGACCAGAAAAAAAATCACCGGCGCTTATCTATTTCCTCAAGGACGCTCATGGGTAAGGAAAACCACATCGTGAAATAAGTAGGGAGGCTGTCAATAACAGCCGGCAAAGGACAAGACGGCCTCCACGGGACAGCAGGAGGGCGCGCCATCTAGCTAGATAGGTATCACATCGATCGATAAACGGTTGGAAGGCCGAAGGGGGGGGAGTTTGTGGGGGGAGAGAGGGAGACCTAGGTATTTCTGTGGGAAAGCAGCAATGGTGGCGCCCAAAGTGTTTGCCATGGCAGCGGCGAGTTGCGGTTCCACGTTCATGGGGACGACCGTAGTTTTTTGGAAATTTATCGAGAGGCCAGTACCAGGAGAGAAGTCATCAAGTATGCGTTTAAGGGTGGCTGCAGCTTCTGGGTCGGCTTTAATGAGGATAAGTGTGCCATCTGCATACTGTAGGACTAGACAGGGTAAAGAGTCTGAGATTGGGTGGGCTAGTAGTTTGAGATCACAGGCATTGATAATCATTCGTTGGAGAACATATGCAACTTTGATGAAGAGGAATGGGGGAAAAGGGTCCCCTTGTTTGAGACCATTCTTCAATTGGATCCAGGGGCCCGGAGAACCATACTTGGCGGGCATGTTGCCTTGTTTAGCATTTTCTATAGTATGCACTTTTCTGAGCTCAGACGAATAAAGAGCACCACCTAGATTCAAATCTTTCAGTTGATCAATTCCACGACCTGCATCACTATCCATGACATAATTTGTCAATGTCTGCAGAGAATTAAGTTGACCAAGAGCTTGTGGCATGCGCTCCAACCTTTCACACCCAAGGAGGAATATGTGACGAAGACTATTCATATATCTCATGCCTTCTGGTAATTTCTTAAGGTTCTCACAACCAGTAAGATTCAATGTTTGCAAGCTATACAAGATGGTAGTGGCTTCAGGCAATTCAGATATGTCAGAATTAGAAAATTCTAAGTAGCAAAGATGCTTGAAGTTTGTTATATGCTTCTTGATTGAGAATATCTGCAATGCTCGCAAGGACATGAAATTTGACATGGCCATACTTAGAGACTCATGTGGAGAACTCCTAGTCCACTCCGATCCCCCTCGGAATAATATTGTGCGGGCTCGGGGCGCTAGAATTTTCTTCATGTCCGCAATGGTATTTTTACCGACATAATCAAGTGACAAATGTCGAACCTCATGCTGTAATGAACTAGTAGAATTTCTTGATGTGATGAAGATTCTTGCAGAATGGAGAAGTCATTTCCGCTTATGGAGTCGGCAAGATCATGGATGAGATCATGCATCTTACAAGTAGTACGCCGGTAGATGAAGTTATCTTGACGCGAGTGAAGTCCAATTTCGGACAATGGATACTCGTAAATTTGCACATCCTGTAGGAAACATCTCCAGACTAGCACTTCAAATATTTGTTGGCCTCTTGTTTCTGATGCAATAAACTCATTTGCAATCCATAGCTGGATTAACGTGTCTTTAACCATGAGGCTATCCTTGGGGAAAATAGCACATAAGGAAAAACATATTTTTGCTTCTGATGACAAGTGATCATAGCTCAGTTGTAGTGCAGGTAAAATCCCAGTTGCGAGGAAGTCATTATTCCATACACCACTAGTCAGAATAGATAACCACTCACTATGATGCTGGGAGCGAAGTAAAGCCGCCATGGTCTTGATAGCAAGATGCAATCCCTTACACTTGTGAACAATACTCTTAACAATTGAAATCAATTCCTCTTGCTTTTCCACTCCCCTTCCAAATGTGTTTCTGTGAAAAAGCTCACATGACTGATCCTCATTTAGAAGTGATATCTGATGTGGAGGGTGTGTGCCCATAATGGAAGCAACTTGATCACTGCGGCTTGTAACAATTATAGCACTGTCTGAGCCAGCATGTGAGCATAAGAAAGATCTCATATCATCCCAGTTTTGTCTATGTTCATTCCAAACATCATCCAACACTAAGAGGTACCTTTTGCCCAACATTTCACTAAGTTTCTTCTGCAGTGCCTCCATCTCAGTCAATTCACACTTGTACATCGTGGCCACCTGTATTATAGATCGGATTATTTCTTCGATAACGAACTTGTCAGAGACACAGACCCATAAGACCAACTCAAAATTATGCACCACCCTCTGGTCATTGTACACAAGTTGAGCAAGTGTAGTTTTACCAATTCCCCCCATACCAACTATGGGCAGCACCATGACATTGTGGTCGTTATTGTTGTTGTGAGAGTGATCGAGCAATATCTTCACTATTTGTTCCTTCTCATCTTGTCTGCCGACAATCTCTGTTTCATCAACATGAGAGTGTGTTTGAGGATGATCAAGGCTTGGGGCCTCGACATGTTCTAGGAAATGGAAATTGTTCATCTCCAGAACCAGTTCATCTATCATTTCGAGGGCATCCTTCATCTTTCTGCTCATGGAAATACGAAAAACAACTGGATTGTTGGGGGTGAAGTAGCTCATCACCTGGCAAGTATACAAAAAAAATTAATCAGAAGCAAAGTTTTAAATAGCCCGCTATAGCTCCGCTATAGCACGCTATAGCGTTTAGAAAAGGTCTCGCGCTAAGAGTCTTTTGTTCAAACACTTGAGCAAACATTTTAAATAGCTCGCTATAGCTCTGCTATAGCACGCTATAGCATTTAGAAGAGGCCCGCCGCTAAGAGGCTTAGCGCGCTATTTAAAACTTTGATCAGAAGGCTTTCCATTTCCAAATCAAAACCTTATATTGAAATTGAAAACAGAGCTTGCTAAAGAATAATTAATGGCTGCCTGCATCGATCCATTTAGACGGGGGCCGAGTGTCTACATTCTTTTTCAAAGGAAAATAGCTAGCGAAGGAAGAAGGAAGCAGCAGGACAAACCTTCCATGCTGTTGAGCGGCGACGTATTTGGATGGCACGGCGGCGCAGTGCCTCATAGCAGATATTGCCAAGGACGTCGTCGGCATGGTAGGCGGCAGTGTTGAGGTCCTTGGTCCAGTGGCGGACGGCGGGATTGGTGCAACTCTTGGCATCAGCGTCAAGCAAGATGCACTGGATGGCCGTGAGGTGGCGCTCCAGCTTGCGGCGGGTCTTCTCCAGCTCCCACGCTCGCAACAACTCTTTCACCAGCGCGTTGCCGGCCTTGGCGGCCACGCTGCTCACCAGTGGTATCAGCAGGGAACCCATCTCAGCCACCGCCGGTGCGTGGCTCAGTCGCAGGAATTGAAGAATCAGTATGAAAAGATGGCTTGTGTGTGTGTGGCTCAGGCTCCGACAGGACGCGCCAAAATATGGGCCATGTATACGAAAATCCGCATCTGAGCCCAGGCTCAGATGCTCCCGATCAGAAAAAATTTCAAAACAAATACTAGAAAAATTCAAATAAATCCAATTTTTTTTGTGTAGTAGATAACTTGTTGCGTGAGGTCCGCTGCAAATTGCAACTCATTTGGACATTTGAGCAGCTCTCGGCAAAAAAGACAAATTGGGTCAAAAACAGTTTGTGAACAGTAAACTTTTTTACAGACCCTGATTTTGTTTTTTTTGCCGAGAGATGCTGAAATGTCCAAACGAGTTGAATTTCGCAGAGAACCTCACGCATCAAATTATCTACCACACAAAAAAAATTGGAATTTTTCTAGTATTTGTTTTGATTTTTATCGTCGGCGCGGGTGCAGCTGAGCCCGGGAGCCAAATTGGCCTTCTCCCGTGTATATCGGATTCCTGGTTTCATTTCATTTCTGGGCCACGCAAACCACGCAAAATAAGAGACCCACTTGCGTGACTGACATGGTGGACAACTTGGACCAGCCTCTCCTTATCCTTCCAGCAGCCTATCGTTCCACCACCATTCTCCATTTTCATCCTCATGTTCATCTTCATCCTCTGGTTGTTGCTTGTAAGGATGAAGATTAATTTTACCTTCGTATTAATTAGCTAGCTCAATAATCTCTAGTAACATTAGACCTTGTACCATTGGACCACCCTACCCATAGAACATGATATTTTGATGTCATAATGCAAGTTGCTGTTGTTTGACTAATTCACTTTCTCGCGCTATAATTATTACTTCCTCCATCCTAAAATTCTTGTCTTACATTTGTCTAGATACGGATGTATCAAGTCACGTTTTAGTATTAGATACATCCGTATTTAGACAAATCTAAGACAAGAATTTTGGATTGGATGGAATATATTTTTAAGAACGAAAACTTCGTTATTGGGATAAGAATGGTACAGCTGCGGCATTGTTGCTAGAAAAAATAACCCCTCGGCGGATGTGCACATAGGCTCCAACTTCATAAAATTAAGTCATAAGGGAAGAAAATAGTTTATTTTTCCATCGCAAATTTAGCCAATCATCTTGTTTTTAGACCAAACATTTGCATGCATAATATTTACATAACATCCTACATGCTTGATTGTTTTTTCCATCTTTTTGAGGGCCTGTTCAGTCCCTAGATAAAGAAAGAAAAGGCGGTCCAAATAAGATCACATGAAGCACGCATGGTCGATGCATAGGATCCAATGCGGGAGGAGCGTGCCTTTGAGTTTTCCAATGGGTGTAGTACTATTTCTATTTCTCATGGAAACACATTCTTGCGCTCAAGACTTAGGGCCTGTTTGGGAGCCCTCCCGCTTCCCAAATCCTCAACTCCACATCGAACGGTCCAAATCCCAGCTATGGGCGAGAGAAGCTGCCGAAACTTGTATTTTTTGAGGAGTCGCGGAGCTGGGAAATTCGAGCTCCTCCGAAACAGAGAAGTTGGAGTTGCCAAGAATTACAAGTCCGTGCCACCACTAAGTGAGTTTGCATTGCTAAGTTAGGAGTTCAAATAAGTTTAAAAAAATGAAATCTCTGTGTTACAGATGAGTTTCCGTATGAAACCCTGATACTTCGAAAGTGATTGTCCATTTTGTACACGAAGTGTATCCAGTTTTTCCCATAACCCTCTTAACTTTTTAGCACATGCTATGTGGGTGAAATGATGATACCATGCTAACTTTCAACCTTTTCAGAGTTCATTTGAAATGCTTTTCAATTTCAAGGTCTTATATCTCAAAAAAAATCAGTAAATGCTTTTATAAAACTCTAATAGCAAAAGGAATCAACTAAAAAGCTTTTATAAACCTCTAGTATTTTTTAAACTAAAATTATATAAAATTTATGCAACTAAAATTATCAAAGTATTTTCTGTTTAAAACATGAAAAGCAGAAAGAATTATCATAAAGAATTTTTTGTTAGAAACTTTAGTAGCAAAAAGAATTTTCATAAAGAATTTTTTTGATAGAAACTAAATTAAAAAAAATCTGTTTTCGAATATAATGATAAAACGCAGTAATATTAAATAGCAGGAAAAAGAATCACTCAAAAAATATTTTTATAGTGAAGTTATTCACAAACTAGTGATTCACACAAATTTCAAAGAATTAAAATTTAAACTATTCAAATTTGGAAACTAATGGAGTAACAGAAAGTTTATAATTATTCTGAGCTAAAAGAAAAAAGAATAAAAAATAAAGCAAAAACCAAAAGAAAATAAATAATTCAAAAAACAAAAACATACTGGAAAAAATAAAAAAAATGCCGCCTAATGGGCCACAAGGCCTGCATACGACTAGAAACCCATCTGTACATGGGCCAGGATGTAGGCCCGCAGGCCCAATAGGCCCAACATGGCAGTGACAAGGGTAGGCAAGTAATGCCTGCATATTAGAGAGGAGCTCAGCACCTGAGCTACAACGCAGCTTATAAACAGGTGCTGAGCTCTCTCAGCTAGCGAGGTGGGACTAAACTTCCCACCGCACCGCGCCAGCACAAGGCCTTTACTCCCGGTTGGTAGCACCAACCGAAACCAATGCTCCCCTTTGGTCCCGGTTGGTGGCACCAACTGGAACCAATGCCCCCTTTAGTCCTGGTGGGTGCCATCAACCGGGACCAAAGGCGGCATTCGTCCCGGTTTCTGTCATGAACCGGGACCAATGCTTCATCTATATAACTAGCACGCGTGAAGATTTTCATTCAGTTCGACCTCCCCGCCCCGACGCCGCCGCCAAGCTGCCCTTCTGCGCCTCGCCGTCGCCACGTCCCTCACCGTCGCCATCCCACGCCGCCCCGATGCCGTCTCACGCCGCCCAGACGCCGTCGCCGCCCATGTCCCGTGCCCCGACGCCGCCGGCCCTGCCTCCTCGTCGCCCGTCGCCGTGTCGCCCCTCATCGTCGCCGTCGCCGTGCCCTGCTTCATCGTCGCCCGTCGCCGCGCCCCTCACCGTCGCCATCCCCGTGAGCTCATATATATGAATTTTGCTAATTTAATTAGATGTGTAGTTAATTTAGATGTGTAGTTTAGATGTGTAGTTAATTGAGTTGTTGTAATTTGTTCATATTGTGTTAGATTTTTTTTTCTGTTCATAGATTTTTTTGGTGATATTATTGTTGAATATGCATGTTTGTATGTTCATATATATGCAAAGAATATGTCAATTGTTTATGATTTTTTTCTGTTCATAGAGTTTTTATGATTTTTTTTGTTGCAATTTTGTTCATAGAATTTTAATGATTTTTTTGTTCATAGAATTTTCTTTGTCAATTTATGTATATGTTCATATTGTGTATGTATAGAAAAATTGTGTATGATCAAAGTCATTTATGTATATTTTCATATTTAGAATAAAAAGCAGGAGAGGAAAAAGGAAAATAAGAAGAGAAAGTGTTTAATATAATTAGTTAGAAAAATAATAGAACTAGTTAAACTAGTTTGTTTTTAGTAAGTACTACTTTATTTTATTTATAGTAAGTGCTTAGTATATAGTTGAACTAGTTGATTTAATAAAACTACTTTATTTTACTATAGAAGTAGTTTATTTTTAGTAAGTACTACTTTATTTATTTATAGTAAGTGCTTAGTAGTTGAACAAGTTGATTTAATAAAACTACTTTATTTTAGTATATATAGAAGTAGTTTATTTTTAGCAAGAAAATTAATAGAACTAGTTTATTTTTTTAGTTCAAGCAATTAATCCCGCATCGACGTCGACGATGCCTATCCCGCATCCTCGTCGTCGACTCGGCGGAGGAGGCCGGCTTGATCAGAGGGGCCATGTCCGGGACTGGGCTCCACCGGGCTAGTATTGGGAGGTGCTACCTTCCGGGGGGCGTAGGTTGGTGAGGAGTCAGCCCGTTGTTGACCCGATCCTTGTTTGGTGGCGGTCGTGTGGGCCAGTGATGGTGCCGAGGCTTCCGGACACCACGGAGGTGGTACGTCACCGTGTCAGCGAGGAGGATGAGCACGTCCCTTGCTACATGGTTGCGTGATGACCCACAAGTATAGGGGATCTATCGTAGTCCTTTCGATAAGTAAGAGTGTCGAACTCAACGAGGAGCAGAAGGAAATGATAAGCGGTTTCAGCAAGGTATTCTCTGCAAGTACTGAAATAAGTGGTAACAGATAGTTTTGTGATAAGATAAATTGTAACGAGCAACAAGTAACAATTGTAAATAAAGTGCAGCAAGGTGGCCCAATCCTTTTTGTAGCAAAGGACAAGCCTGGACAAACTCTTATAATAGGAAAAGCGCTCCCGAGGACACATGGGAATATCGTCAAGCTAGTTTTCATCACGCTCATATGATTTGCATTTGTTATTTTGATAATTTGATATGTGGGTGGACCGGTGCTTGGGTGCTGTTCTTACTTGAACAAGCATCCCACTTATGATTAACCTCTATTGCAAGCATCCCCAACTACAACAAAAGTATTAAGGTAAACCTAACATAGCATGAAACATATGGATCCAAATCAGCCCCTTACGAAGCAACGCATAAACTAGGGTTTAAGCTTCTGTCACTCTAGCAACCCATCATCTACGTATTACTTCCCAATGCCTTCCTCTAAGCCCAAATAATGATGAAGTGTTATGTAGTCGACGTTCACATAACACCACTAGAGGTTAGACAACATACATCTTATCAAAATATCGAACGATTACCAAATTCACATGACTACTAATAGCAACACTTCTCCCTTGTCCTCGGGAACAAACGTAACTACTCACAAAGAATATTCATGTTCATAATTAAAGGGGTAATAATGTGCATAAAGGATCTGAACATATGATCTTCCACCAAATAAACCAACTAGCATCAACTACAAGGAGTAATCAACACTACTAGCAGCCTACTAGCACCAATCCCGGACTTGGAGACAAGAATTGGATACAAGAGATGAAATAGGGTTTGGAGATGAGATGGTGCTGATGAAGATGTTGATGGAGATTTCCCTCTCCCGATGAGAGGAGCGTTGGTGATGACGATGGTGATGATTTCCCCCTCTCGGAGGGAAGTGTCCCCGGCAGAATAGCTCTGCCAGAGCCCTAGATTGGTTCCGCCAAGGTTCCGCCTCGTGGCGGCGGAGTCTCGTCCCGAAAGGTTGCCTTTTATTTTTTCTCATCGAAAGACTTCATGCAGGAGAAGATGGGCGTCGGAGAGCCACCAGGGGACCCATGAGGTAGGGGCGCGCCCGGGGGGGCGCCCCCCACCCTCATGAGCAGGGTGTGGGCCCCCTGGCCTTCATCTTTGGCGATGATTTTTCTTTATTTATTTTAAGGTATTCCGTGGAGTTTCAGGACTTTTGGAGTTGCGCAGAATAGGCCTTCAATATTTGCTCCTTTTCCAGCCCAGAATTCCAGCTGCCGGCATTCTCCCTCTTCATGTAAACCTTGTAAAATAAGAGAGAATAGCCATAAGTATTGTGACATAACGTGAAATAACAGCCCATAATGCAATAAATATTGTCATAAAAGCATGATGTAAAATGGACGTATCAAGTCCCCCAAGCTTAGACCTCGCTTTTCCTCAAGCGAAAAGCCGATAACAATAAGTATGTCCTCATGTTTAGAGGTAGAGGCGTCGATAAAAATAAAATACGGACATGAAGGGATCATGATTATTTCTATAACAGCAACATAAATAGATTTTGTCATATGATTACTCATGTTCAAGTGATGATCTTCTCACAAAGCTAAAGTATGAATCAGAAACCTTATTGAGCACCAACAAATTATAACCTCAGTCATTGAAGCAATTGCAATTTATCATAATATCGGAAAGAGTCTATGTCAGAGCTTAAAAGCAACTCCACATACTCAACTATCACTTAGTCCTTCATAATTGCTAACACTCACGCAATATTTGTGGTTACGGAGTTTTAATCAGACACAGAGAAAGATAGGGGCTTATAGTTTTGCCTCACAACCTTTTACCACAAGGGTAATGTCAACAATAACAATTCATGCTCCCCCACATCCAATTAGATATATATATATATATATCATGTTCTTTCCAACATGCTGAGCTTGCCAAATGATAAAATAAAAAGGGAAAGGTGAAGATCACCGTGACTCTTGCATAAGGTAGAGGATAATAATAAAAGATAGGCCCTTCTCAGAGGGAAGCAGAGGTTGTCATGCGCGTTTAGGGTTGATGCACAAAATCTTAATGCAAAAGAACGTCACTTTATATTGCCCCTTGTATGTGAACCTTTATTATGCAGTCCGTCGCTTTTATTGCGTCCACAACAAGTTCGTACAAAGCTCATTTCTCTGCACTAATAAGTCATGCATATTTAGAGAGCAATTTTTATTGCTTGCACCGATGACAACTTACTTGAAGGATCTTATTCAATCCATAGGTAGATATGATGGACTCTCATGGCAAAACTGGTTTAAGGGTATTTGGAAGCACAAGTAGTATTTCTACTTGGTGCTAAGAATTTGGCTAGCATGAGAGGGAAAGGCAAGCTCAACACAATAGAGGATCCATGACAACATACTTTATCTCAGATCTAAAAAACATAACTTATTATGCGGCTACTGCATTTGAACCGTTAAACTTTTCTAGTCTATCTATGCGGCTAATGCAACGACTGCTCCATTTGAACCGTTAAACTTTTCTAGTCTATCTATGCGGCTAATGCAACGAACAGACTGTAAGAATTTTAGGGGCCAGATGCATGCAGTCAGTGTTGGATGGCCGGCTCCCGCGAGCTAATTTCGAGAAAAAAGTGAATGTGGATTGATATATAAAGGTTAAAAAAAGGTAAAGTGGAAGAAAACAAAAGTGAATGTTTAGTCATAGTCGTCATGGACTAGTAAAGAAGTGACTGCCTCTGTCGAGCCGACCCGAGCGTCCCACTTGCACAAGGAAGGAAAGCATCTCACTTTCCTCATCTCATCTCATCTCAGGCAGGGTAGGGCCATGGCGAAAACGAAGGCGGCTCTCTGTCGATTTGGCTAGCTGCTCACGTCGCCTCTTCTTCTTCTTACTTTCCTCCTCTCCCAGTTTGGAGTGGAAGGTGGAAATCAAGGTATGCCTGCCATTTTCCCTTCTCCCATTACTGTACCTGTACCTAAGCTAGCAGCCTTGATTGATTGTGCTGCTTCAACAAGGTATCATCTGTATGTAGTATTTACAGTAGTAACTACGGATTCCCATCAGGTAAGGTAGTTGTGAATGGGGGACGAAGCTGTGCTGGAGCGTATACTCAACGGAGAAGAGGACCCCAAGGATCTGCCGTTACCACTCTTACAAAGCATCACCAATGATTTCTCCGAGGACAGAAAGATTGGTCATGGTGGATTTGGAGAGGTCTACAAGGTACTAACTACAGTAAAGATATCCAGTCCAGTCAAATATCACTACTGTACTTCCATTAAAACACACACAAACACACACACACACACACACACACAAGGATCTAAACACTGACAAACAAACACAGGGTGTTCTCCATAACGGGATTATTGTTGCTGTTAAGAGGATGTATGTGAACCAACACACAGTCGATGATGTGTCGTTTCGTCGTGAGATCAGTAGTCTCATGAAGATCAATCATCAAAATTGTGTCCGCTTTCTTGGCTTCTGTTCTCATGCATATCACACATCCATCAAAGAGGCTGGGTCAACAGATGTTGTTAACTTCGTCAACGTAAGGGAAAGATTGCTCTGTTTGGAGTACATCAGCAATGGAAGTCTTGACAAGCATATCACCGGTACAATCTTATTGTGTTTGATGCAGCTCTTCTATTCTTTACTTTTTTGCCTTATTTCCTTGACTAGTGCCCAGTTTTCAAGTCCGGACCACAAGTTAGGGATAGACTTGAACTAAAAACACTCTATCATTTCTTGGTATGTGGTTGAACACAAGTCCCTATTTTTTTATGTACAGATGAATTAAGGGGACTTGAATGGGAAACACGTTATGAAATAATCATCGAAATTTGTAAAGGTCTGCGTTATCTTCACGAGGACAAAAATATTGTTCATATGGACCTTAAACCAGAGAATATATTACTTGATGGCACATATATGGTTCCCAAAATTACAGATTTTGGCTTGTCAAGATCAAACAAAAACTCACATACTGTGGGTCTACGTTTTGGAACACGGTAAGCTATGCATCAGACGAACCAGTAGTTAACTGATATTTTTTATCATGCAACCCTACATTTACTTGTTCGTATTCTTTTGCAGAGGATATCTCGCGCCGGAATATGAAAACGCCGGCAAAACTTCATTCAAGTCTGATGTATATAGCTTCGGTGCCATAATCTTTGAATTAGTGACGGGGTCTATGGGTGTTCCTGATGTAAACAATGTAAGGGTGATTTCTCTCGCATCTTTTAATTGTTGAATATGCATCCTGCCCTACTGAACGACATATAAACAAAATGTTTCTGGATCATGCATAGGTGGATTTTTTTGGTTGTGATGTGTTGAGGTGAAGTGATGCACTTGCGTTGATACACATAGTGCGAGGCTAAGTTCTGGCTTTGAACTAAAAAATTATCAGCTGGATACACTCATGCACACACCATGGCATTGACATAGTTTGCACTGTAAAATTTTGGTATTATCACAAATAATTAACATTTGTTAAATGTAGGTACTTCGAAGGTGGAGACACAGGTGGAATAACCCACCGACACCACTGCAGTACCAGCAAGTAACTAGATGTGTTGAAATAGCAGTACACTGCAGGCAGCAAGAGCCGGGATGCAGACCTTCTATATCGGAAATAATAAGCTTTCTGAGTGAACCTGAAAGCGCAAGTGAGCACACTGACAGGGTAAGAGAGAGAGCAGCATTATTGAGATCGGAGAGCTAATGAGGTGTGGAACAGGCAATTATTCAATAAGGCCGTGTTATTTTGGTTCCAGATTAAAATGCATAGGGTAGCTAATCTTAATCCTGCTTGGTTAGCATAATCCAAAATTTGTGTTTGACAACTATCCTAGTTAGTCTAAATTACTGGTTGTCCGGTTACCTGGGCTAGTATTAGAATAAACAAACTTAGGAGAATTACGGTGTGTTCTACATGTAGTCATGTTGAACTTTTTGGCTTTGTACACATATAACTCTTTCCTTGCAGATAAGCCCTCTTTATGAGGAAGATGACATGCTTGGGATTAAGCCGCTCGAACTACGGCTTCCTTCTGAGCCTAAGGAGATATCATGCTTCACAGTAGAGCTAACCAACGATACACATAGTTGCATTGGCTTCAACATCCAACCGTCAAGCCCACCAAGGTACAGTGCACACCCAGACAAAGGCATTGTGCAACAACAATCCAAGTATGGTGTGAAGATAACAGTGCCACCACAAGATACGCACCATGCCGGCAAGTTCATCGTGAAGAGCATGAGAGTCAGTGAGGGTCTTAGAGATGAGGATATCACAGAATGCATGTTTGAAGAGGCTGGTAAAGTAGTTGATGAGGTGAATTTGATGATTGTATATGAGTCTACGAAGCCCCAAGAAAACTGCGAGAGTAGAGAAGACACCAACATGTCAGCTGAGAAAGTCCCCGAGGTTATAAATTGTGACCCGTCTAAATGTGTTTGTATGGGTTTTCTGTTCCTTTCTCCTGCACTCTTTCTTGACAAATTAATTTCTATGCTCCTAGGTGGAAAGGAGAAAGATTGTTGAGTCTGCTTCCCGAAAGGGCCAACTTCGTAGCAGTGGAAATGCAGAGGCAGCTTCCCTGGTAAGCTTAATCAAATAACCCAACAAGCACTGCTGCTGAAATGAGTTTCTTTTTAATCTAAGCACATCATTATTCTGCATACAAGGCCACCAATTCAAGGGTGCAAGGACAATGTATCAAGCAAAAAGAGCAGTGTAATTTCTACCCAACACAAAGCTCTTCACACCATTCTCTGGGTTACTTGCTGATCCCGCTGCTGGACAGTGTGGCGGCCAAGGCCAGCGATGCGTTGGTGGCTGGGTTGATGCGGGTGTGCGGTCTGGGCAAGGCTCGCCGAAAGCTGGAGTACCACCTCGCGGCCATCCGGTGTATCCTGTCTGACGCCGATGCCAAGAGCGGTACCAACCCCTCCGTTTATCGGTGGATGGCGGACCTCAAGACTGCCGCCTACCAAACTGACGACGTCCTCGATGAATTCCACTATGAGGCACTGCGTCGCCATGCTGCCCAGATCTGCCACCGCTCCATCGCAGACAAGGTTCATCTTGGCCCTACCTTCTCTCTCCCACTCTGGTTGGCTCTGTTTCAGTTTTGGCACCATTTGGGAGTTCTATAATCTGTAATCTTACCTCTGTAAATTCCTGTGAGCTACAAATACACTGTACATAAGTGAATACAATTCCTCTTGTAAACTTGCTGAGCTCGAGTGTTATACCAAGCTGCCATACCAATAGCCGCACTGGTCACTGACAGCATCACAGGGGTTAAGCTAAATCTGTCAAGTGTCAACAAGCACTTGCATATTTGTTGCACACATCATTGCATAATTTCACAAAAGTAGTGGTAATTGCAAAGACCATTTGTCACTCCAGCTAGCTCTGTTTCCAGTTCAGGGATTTAATTTGGAAACAACAGCCTTTTAATTTCAAATTGAGGTTTTAAACAACAGCTAGTTCTGTTTTATTTGTTTTCATTTCAGGTGCGGAGTTACTTCACTGTCAATAGCCAGGTTATTTTCTGTCTTTCGATGAACAGGAAGATGAAATATGCCCTTGAAATGATAAATGAACTAGTCCCGAAGATGAACAGTTTCCACTTCCTACGACATACCGAGGCACCAAGGTTGAATCATCCACAAACACACTCTCATGTCGATGTATCAGAGATTGTCGGCAGACAAGATGAGAAGGAACTTCTGGTGAAGATATTGCTCGACCACTTTGACAACAACGCTAACAATAATAATGTCATGGTGCTCCCCATAGTTGGTATGGGGGGGATCGGCAAGACCACCCTTGCCCAACTTGTGCGTAACGACCAGAGAGTGGTGCATCATTTTGAGTTAGTCATATGGGTCTGTGTCTCTGACAAATTCGTTATTGAAGAAATAATCCGGTCTATACTAGAAGTGGCAACGATGATGAAGTGTGATTTGACTCAGATGGAGACACTGCAGAAGAAACTTTGTGGAGTTTTGGGCAAGAAAAGGTACCTCCTAGTGTTGGATAATGTTTGGAATGAAGATGTACAGAAGTGGGATGCTATGAGATCATTGCTAAACTCGCATGCTGGCACAGGTAGTGTTATAATTGTGACAAGCCGTAGTGACAAAGTTGGTTCTATCATGGGCACACTTCCTCCGCATCACATATCATTTCTAGATGAGAATCAATCATGGGAGCTTTTTCACAGAAACGCATTTGGGAGGGGAGTGGATAAACAAGAGGAATTGATTTCAATGGCTAAGAGTATTCCCCACAAGTGTAAGGGATTACCTCTCGCAATCAAGACCGTGGCAGCTTTACTTCGTTCGAAGCATCACAGCGAGTGGTCGTCTGTCCTAGATAGTGATGTCTGGAAAGATGATATCCTCAAAGGTACTGGCATTGTACCTGCACTACAACTAAGCTATGATCACTTGTCGTCAGAAGAAAAAATATGCTTTTCCATGTGTGCTATTTTCCCGAAGGATAGCCTAATGGATAAAGACATGTTAATCCAGCTATGGATGGCAAATGACTTTATTGCATCAGAAACAAGGGGCCAACAAATCTTTGAGGTGCTAGTTTGGAGATGTTTCCTACAAGACACCGAGATTCAAAAGAATCTGGTCAGCCTATTTGGAGGAGAGTTCATCCACCGACCAACTACTTGCAAGATGCATGATCTCATGCATGACCTTGCTGTCTCCGTAAGCGGAAACCATTGCTCCATTCTGCAAGAATCTTCATCATGTCAAGAAGTTCTGCAAGGATCCACAAACACCAGTTCATTACAGCATGAGGTTCAACATTTGTCACTTGATTATGTCAGTGATAATACTATTGCAGCCATGAAGGAAATTTTAGCTCCCCAAGCCCGCACAATATTAATCCAAATGGAGTTGGACTGGACCGAGACTTCTCTGGATACGGGTAAGTCTCTGAGTATGGCCATGTCAAAATTCATGTCCCTGCGAGCATTGAAGACATCGTCAATCTTAACACATATGACACATTTGAAGCATCTTCGTTATCTAGATTGTTCTGGTTCTGATATATCTGCACTGCCCGAAGCCACAACCATGTTATATAACTTGCAAACGTTGAAGCTCATTGGCTGTCGAGATCTTGAGAAATTGCCAGAAGGCATGAGATACATGAGCAGTCTTCGACACATCTTTCTCGTTAAGTGTCGTCGTTTGGAGCGCATGCCACAAGGTATTGGCCAGCTAAATTCTCTACAGACATTGACGAATTATGTCATTGATAGTGATGCAGTCCGTGGAATTGATCAACTGAAAGATTTGGATCTAGGTGGTACTCTTTCTTTGACCGAGCTGGGGAAAGTGCATAGTGCAGAAAATGCTAAACAAGGCAATATGTCTGCCAAGCATAAGTTGAAACGATTATCACTCGATTGGGCAAATGGACCTTATAGCGCACATGATCAATACGAACTAGATACTACCGGAGGCCCTTTGATTATCACTCGATTATCACTCAATTGGGCAAATGGACCTCATTTATATACTGCAGAAGGAGTATTAGAGGCCCTTCGCCCTAACAAAAGGCTTGAAGTTTTAGTGTTATTTAATTACCCTGGTGCTAAACTGGCATCATGGATGCACAACTCTACACAGTTAGAACATCTGAGGGAACTTTGGCTGAGTCGTTGCGTGAACTGCAAGGATCTTCCATCATTACGGCAGCTGCCCTCTCTCAGGTACTTGCATTTGCGTCAGTTGGATAGCTTGACAAGTATATGCGTTGGTAATGATGATACAGAGAATAGGGAATCCTATATTTCTCCACCGCCCTTCTTTTCTAAGCTGGAAACCATGGAACTTTGGAGCCTGCCTAAGCTAGAGAGATGGCATCAGGAGGTGGCGGGACAAGTAGGGGTTGTGTCATTCCCTTGGCTCAAGAAGCTACATATTTCTATATGCCCAAGGCTAAAGACACTACCAGAGGGACTCCTGCAGCAGCTCCCAGCCCTTGAGGAAATACATATTGGGATCTGCCACAACTTGGAGGGAGCCTTTTCAAGAGGTGGCGCTTACTGTGATTTGGTTGAAACAATTTCAACGAGATATGTTGGTCTTTTCAACGCGATAGGTTGTTCTCGTGAAACAACAGAGGTTGCCTAATTGAATGTTCTCCTCTGCTCTGCTGCCTACTTAAATATGAGAGAATTCCTTGTTTGGCCCAATCTTAAAATTTGTTTCCTTTTTTGGCCCAATTTTTTGCATTTTTCCTTTTTTGACACTCAAACTTTATTTTGTTTCCTATGTGACACTTCCGTCAATTTTGACATGTAACGGTGTTAAGTTTAACCCGAAAATACTATTTTACCCCTAGTGTTGTATGTGACCAAATTATTTACATGCACACCTGCATCTGATCACCTCGATGTGTTGGAGCTGAGCACATACCTGCAAGCTAGCCTCAACAAAGCAGCCAAGTTGGCAGCTTAATTGATGTACAGTACCTAGCTAACAGTACGTGCACTATAGCCGTGCACGTATGTACTCGCCGGCCGGCGAGTTGCGCCAGATAGCCTGTTGCAATTCATCTATTTGTTTCGCGTTCGTTCCAATGAGAGAAGTCGCTACGTTTCGAGAGACGACCAGATCGATCGAGCAGAAGCTAGTCGGGTACGTACGTCTACGCAAGAGTTAGGCCAGAATCAATTAAGCTGCCAGCCTGCTAGCTTGCACGTACCCTGCTGCTACTTGAAAATCAATCAAGCTGTTTGCCCGTGCTAGCTTGCACGTACGTATTGTTTCTGGAGAATACGAACTACAGTAGTAATACGATGTACAAAAACGGCCGACAGCCTCGGAGCCGCCGTGCACGGGAGGTGGCAGCGACCTCGGCGCACCCATACACGGGAGGAGGATACGGCCGGCCGCTTGTCGGGCACGGGGAACCTCGGCCCCAACACAGATACATGGAAGAGCAAGAAACCTATACGCACACGCACAGAAGGTATGTTGTGTTTTAACTCACAACACAGATTTTTCCCAAAAAAAAAAAAACTCCTAACACAGATCCCTCCCCCTCTCTTTTTTTTCTGTTCATTCATGCCCCTTCTCTTCTCTTTTCTGGTGACATACTACCATCAAGGGCAAAATTGTCATTTCATGTGTCAGTTAACACCATTGGATGGAAAAATGGATGAAAGGGTCACATAGGGCACAAAATGAAGTTTAAGTGTCAGAAGGGGAACAAAATAATTTAAGGGGCCAAAAAGGGAAGCAAATTTTAAGAAAGGGCCAAATAAGGAATTCTCTTCTTAAATATAGTGCACCTGATGAGTCTTTGCGCTCCCTTTGTTGTATCTTTTGTCTGATGTATAGCAGTTGTTGTATAGGATTAGTGGAGGGTACATTGTATGTCATTTACTGAAACAGCCTGAAGCTTTCTTTATGTAACCTGAGTCACTTGCTGTCAAGAGAGACCAGGGCCAAAGCTTCAGTGAAGAAAGGTACTCCCTTGAACTGATGAAGCTCAGCACGGTTCAGATAAGTTCAGTTAAGTTCAGTTAGCGGATGGCCCAGATGGTCCGAGGAACTGGAGTTGATGCCAGTACACATCGTTGGCTGCCATGGTTAGCAGCAACAGAATAATGACCTCCTGCCAGCCCTCTCAAGTGGAAGATGATCCACACACATGTACATATCATTTAGTAGCAAAAGTATGCACGTCAAGGCCAGATTCTGGAAGAACAAAATAAAATAATAATCAGTTGGCAGCTTGCCCTCATGAACTAGATCCTGCTGCCAAGTCTCTATTTCCTCTCAGTTCGCAGGTTGAATTAGTAGATCGAGTTTCTACTTGTTTGAAATTGAAAGTTCTTTCCTGGTGGTGCACCCAGCCAGGTCCTAGTTTCAAACCCTAAACTTTCTTCAGCTGTTATGGAATCCGAGGTACTTGCCAAACTTCAGCGAAGGAATGTACTAGCGAAGGAATGTACTCTGAAGAACTGAAGCACAACACGGCTCAGTTAAATTCAGTTAGCTGATGGATCTGATGATATATAGCAGTTGTTGTAAAGTATTAGTTGATGAAACATTCTACGTGCATCATATTGCTGTAACAGCTAGATCTACAGTATTTGTTCCAGAAAAGGCACCAAGGATGTCCAGGCAGGCATCGTTATTTCAGATGAACCGACCCACAACTCGTACCAGGTTCCATGTTTCAGGAAGAGCTAAGAATGTCGCGACAAGGAACCACAAATAGTGTACTTCCTCCGTCCGAAAATACTTATAGGAAAAATGAATGTATCTATACGTATTTTAGTTTTTAATACATTCATTTTTATCCATTTTCGCAACAAGTAATTTCGGACGGAAGGAGTAATGATTTGCGCTTTCTTATTATTGGGCTCCTCAGTTTTATGATGCACTGCGGAGTTGAAGCACAAATATTGTAGAAACTTACGATTGTTATCACATACTTCCTCCGTTTCTAAATATAAGCCTTTTTAGAGATTTTACTATAGACTACATACGGAGCAAAATAAGTAAATCTACACTCTAAAATATGTCTATATGCATCCGTATGTAGTTTGTAGTGGAATATCTAAAAAGACTTACATTTAGGAAAGGAGGGAGTAAATATTATCAGTATCAAAAGCTCTGACCAATTTTATGCTCGGATAGCTGAGATATTAACTCCTAAAATTGTGTTGCCGCCACATAGTCAGCTGCTCGATCCCGACGGCTCAAATCCTGCGGACTTTCCCTCTCCAGTGACACTAGATCTGGTAGAGGAACTGCAGGATACTTCTGTCCAGACGCTGGTTTTGAACCGACCATGGGATAGAAATCACACATCATCGGACCAAGCCTGGAGGATCTGCCAGGAGGCCGCATCCTCCACTACCTCAGAGATGGCGCTGGCAGCGGTCCCTCAGGGTCGTCGTGTCTGAGGAGGAGTGGGCAGTGCGGCATCAGGCGTGCTACAACAGGCACACATGAAACGTGAATTGCCCCACAACGCCTCCAACGAGGTATGGATGCCTGCGGCGCCGCCGTTGACGGTTCTGGCCGAGGCTGGACCAAGCTTTCGCCGGCAAACTCACGCCCATCCCCGGCTGGACCACCAGATCGACCTCCACCGTCATCTTTTTCGAAAAAAGCACTTTATTACTTAAAAGATGTAAGTACTACACCCGGCCTCTGCATAACTGAGATGCACACAGCCAAATAAGGTCTTCTCATACGAACGAAAAATAAAAAGACGAAATACAAAGAAACATGTAGAATCCGTATGACGCCTAAAGCAGAGGGGGACCAATCCTAAGATCATACTGCCACCCAAGTTGGGTAAAAGTATCCCTCGTCGTAGTCTCCAATCGTGCACACACCTCAGTAAACAAGTCTCGATTCTCCACGCATTGTAAAGAGGACCATAAACGAAGAGTCCCGGTACATCTGTAGATAACCTGCATGCGAGAAGTACTTTTATCATTAAAAATCTTATCATGTCTACATAGCCAAAGCGACCAAATGACGGCAAGCGCTCCCACCCAGAGAAGAGTTCTAAACTTATGATTAATCACATGTAACCAATTGCCAAATACATTAGCAACACTACAAGGAGGATATAAGCCAGAAGCTATTTGGATGAAAGACCATATAGAATGAGCCAATTTGCACTGGAAGAATAAATATTTTATTATCTCATCTTGATGACAAAAAATTCACTGCGGACTTCCATGCC
The DNA here is from genome assembly GCA_963921465.1 of Triticum timopheevii. NCBI lineage: Eukaryota > Viridiplantae > Streptophyta > Magnoliopsida > Poales > Poaceae > Triticum > Triticum timopheevii. The sequence continues at coordinate 514,456 of OY997274.1, read as the reverse complement.
AATTCCTCTTAATAAGGTTATCTTTAGTAAGAATGACTCCGTGACGAAGATACCATGCAAAGATTTTGTTCTTAAGAGGTATCTTCATCTTTCAGATTATCTTGTTATTATCGACACACACACATCAGACTGGATTAACGCTCTATACATAGACTCCACTGAGAATTGTCCATTCCCATGTAGATTCCATCGAAATACATCAGACCCATCCGAAAATTGCACCGTAGACAACCGCTGGAGCAGGATGTTCCACGATTGGAGTCTGGGTCAAATTAAATCTCTTCTGAATGTCACGTTTGACGGAAATGATTCCATTACCATGGCGATAGTATCACCCTTGTGGCGCACAATGTTGTATAGAGCCGGATATTGTTCCCGGAGTGTGGCATTTCCGAGCCACTTGTCCTCCTAGAATCTAATTTCCGTGCCATCTTTAATCGAGAAGGAATCATAACAAAAGAAATATTTCTTCGTAGCCATTAGGACCGCCCAAAACTAGGAATCCCCAGACTTCCAGTATACTTGGGATACCGCCTTAGAGCCCACATATTTCCTCCTTAGGAGGGTTTGCCATACACCATCTTCCGTCAGTAATTTAAAGAACCATTTGCCGAGGAGGGCCCTATTCTTAAACTCAAGATCATGAATGCCCAACCTGCCTTGGTCTTTGGGACGGCAAACCACACTCCATTTAGCCAGTCGATATTTCTTTCTCTCGCTATCTCCTTGTCAAAAGAATCGTGATCGGAAATAATCCAATTTATGTAAAACTCCTTTCGGCAACTAGAAGAAGGAAATCATATATAGTACCATATTACTTAGTACTGAATTTATGAGGACCAATCTTCCACCCAGAGATAGTAGTTCACCTTTCCAACTGTTATGTTTTTTTTGCAGTCTCTCCTCGACGTCTTTCCATTCAGCATTTGTGAGCCTCCGATAATGTATCGTTATCGCCAAATATGTGATCGGAAATTGGCCCAACCCACAGCCGAACAGTTCAACATACAGGTGGGCCTTGTTCTGAGCTTCGCCAAAGCAAAACAACTCACTTTTATGAAAATTGATCGTAAGACCTGAGAGTTGCTCGAATGCTGATAAAATTAATTTTAGATCCATAAAGAGAATCGTATCGTCGGCATATTGAAGTATAGAGAGACCACCATAAACTAGATGATTTACTACCCCGTCAATTTGGTCATCAACCTTGCCACACTCAATCATGACCGCTAGCATATCCGCCACTATATTGAATAGCATGAGCGACACCGGGTCACCTTGTCGCAATCCCTTCTTCGTTTGGAAATAGTGTCCAACGCCATCATTGACCTTAATGGCAACACTACCTCCAGAAACGAAGCTATGGATCATAGCGGCCCCTTTGCAGAAAATCCTTTCATTCTGAAAGTCTGTTGAAGAAAGGGCCACTTGACTTTGTCATAAACTTTTTCAAAGTCTATTTTGAGTACCACCCCATTCAACTTTTTTGATGTAATTCGTGGACTGTTTCATGAAAGATAACAACTCCATTGAGGATATGTCTGCCTTGCATAAAAGTTGTCTGTGAAGGAGGAACCACATGTTCAGCAACCGAATTTGGCCTAATAGTCGCTACCTTCATGAATATTTTAAAACTAACATTAAGGAGGCAAATAGGTCTATATTGTTGTATCCTTTCAGCCTCATTAACCTTAGGTAATAAAATAATCTCACCAAAATTTAAGCGGAACAATTCTAGTTGGCCAGCATGTAGGTCACTAAACAAAAGTAGAAGATCCGGTGTGATGACCTCCCAGAAGTTCTGGTAGAACTTAGGCAGAAAACCATCAAGACCTGGGGCTTTGTTGTGCTCCATTAGGAAAAACCGCCTTTCTAATTTCCTGCTCGGAGTATGAGGCCGTTAGAAGGTTGTTTTTCTCATCAGAAACCTTGGGGATGTCATCTGTTCGAGACTCATCCATCGAGAAGTTTTCTTCCTCTGGGGCTCCGAACAGATTTTTATAATAATTAATGATGTAATATTTAAGCTGCTCATGCCCCTCAATCGTGCCCTCATCATGTTGTCATCTAGCACGCTCATGGGTGACGTCTGCCACCGGGAAATGCTGCTCCACCTGGGTGAGCCATCGACGGTGGAGGGGCCCTCACCGCTGTGCCGCCGACGCCGGACGACGCACACATCAAGGACACCCGCGCGGATCTCCACCGCAACTGCATCCCGGAGCCGCGGCAGAGGGAGGCCCCACGGCCACCATCATCCTCTTCCTGGGCTTTGCCCCGCGGAGCTCCGGCAGGGGCAAGGAGAGATTAAATGGTTGTGCAAATTATTGGACCAGGAAGCATAGCATCTTCTAGATTCCATCAACATTGTTGCAGATCTGTGTTCTTGTTCCGACTTGTCCACGGTAGCGATTAATGCTCTATTATTGCAATTTGTGTCATGTAGATGGACGTGGAGTTATTGGACCCGAGCTCAAATGAGCTCGTTATCCTGGGCGTTCAGTACTACATATAGATCTGGGCCATTTCTTTAAACAATTGCTTGTGGGCTGCTGGAAAAGGGACACCGTTGAGAAATACGTATGCGGTGGGCTGACGGCCGTTCGACTGAGACGAGGCGAGCCGTGGACCAAAATCACCGTGCACGTCTGATCCGTGGATTAGGTTGTTGCCTTTTCCGGTTGGTGGGGTCAGGGGGAAATGGATGCACCTTCTAGTGTCTTCTCGGCCTATTGCAGGTTGGGGACTGGAGTCGTCGAGAGAAGGCGAGCCGGCGACAGACCATGGAGTTCTTGATGCAGTCCATACGCGGGTATGTAAATCCTTCTTTTTCCCGTGGTTTAGTCCCTGGATTAGTGATCTGTATTTAGTGCTTGAGATGGATTTGGTTCCTCATCGAACAGATCCTCTTTCCTGGAGGAGGCAGGCGAGAGTATGGTGCCACCTCCTGTGCCGGAGCAGCAACTGCCGGATCAGGATGTGGTGGAGCAGGCACCGGCGATGAGAGATGGACTGGTGGCGGAGCAGGGTGCGGGGGAGCAGGCACCGGCGATGAGAGATGGACTGGTGGCGGAGCAGGGTGCGGGGGAGCTGGCACCGGCGATGAGAGATGGACTGGTGGCGGAGCAGGGTGCGGGGGAGCTGGCACCGGCGGATGGCAGCGCGGACGCCCAGATCTTGGCGGTCGCTGACGCGGCGGTGGAAAGGAGGGAGAGATCTCCCCCGGCTTTGGAACTGTCAACCGGAAAGATGAATCCCCGAGCCCCTGGGTGGAACAAAAGGTTAGTGATGTATTTGATCATGCATTCAATTTGGAGCAGGATAAAATGAGTCATAGTTTTGCTCAGTTAGTGTATGGATTATGACAGAATAGGAAGGAAAATCATATTTTTGCAGGATTTAAAAAATTCAAGGTGAGTTTAGAAAAATTGACTGCTGGATTAGAAGAACTAGGGCATAAGATGCACTTAGCTAATATGATATGATGGTTGAAACCTTGGAAACTAATTTCATAGTTGCCTGCTTTCGCAAGGTTCACGATTGGAGCTGCAGCACCTTGCCCAAACCCGCGCCAATGCATTTGAGAAGGCTGTCAGGAGCTTTGTTGGGAACCCAGCTGATAATATGATTACATTAGTTATTGGCACTAGATTTGACTCGGTGGGTGAGGCGTATGACTTCTAGAATTTGTACTCATGGGACAAGGGCTTTGGCATTTGATACAATAAGATCCAGCTGAACGTGGAGAGGACAAAATGGATGCAGGAAATAGTTTGTGGGTGTGCGGTGAGTACGAATTTTTGCTTCTAGGTACTACTTCAATGAATCAATTGAGTTGTTGTCAAGAATTACTAACTGACGAAATTTGGTAAACGTTTTGCAGGTGACAGCTGGTGTCAAGAACACAGGGTCCAAGCTTACAGTGAAGGAAGAATCAAGAATCTGATGTGGGCAAGTGGGCGCAGCAGGCTGTAGTACTCGTTTGGGGATGTCATAAAATTCGACGCAACATACAGTACCAACCTATATGACATGCCTTTCGGCCTATTTGTTGGGGTTAACAAACACTTCCAGAGTGTGATTATGGCTGGTGTTCTTGTTTGCGACGAGACCTAAGAGAGTTTCAAGTGGGTTTTTTCAGAATTCGTAAGAATGATGGGTGGTTCTCCACTCGTGACCATACTTGCAGGTATTATCTATATTTGGAAAAATGATGAATCCTCCTTCTGTACTGTCGGCTAGCTGATGTATATTTTTCGTGCTACAGAGAGATGGTTGTTTATGATTTGTTCCCTTGTTTTGTAGACCAAAACCGTGCTATGGAATTGGCTATCGATAACATTATGTCGGGGGTGACACACCGATGGTGCAAATGGCACATTTTGAAGTAAGCAAAGGAGTCGTTGGGTGCTCTGTACACAAAGAAAGTGATTTCAGGGCTGGATTTTATAAAGTGATAAACCATATGCTGACAGAAGATGAATTTGATTAAGGGTGGGAATTACTGTTGGACAAATACAAACTAAGGGCACACCCATAAATGACTCCGCTGTTCGAGATTCAGAAGAAATGGGCTAAACCTTATTTCAAGGGTTTTTTGTACAAAGATGACCAACTCACAGAGGAGTGAGAGTGCGAACCATATGCTGAAGAATCACGTGCCTCCTGGGTGCCCAATGCACATGTTTGTGCACAAATACTTGAGGCTACAATTCGACCGGGAATCAGAGGAGAACTATGAAGAGAAAAGAATGCAAATTGTAAGTGTTATCTTGAAAATCTATTTCGTACGACATTTGTGCTACTCGTTGCATATAAAAGTTTACTTTAGAACGATGCTGACTGATGAGAAATACAGGGAAGGCCACTCATGAGAGCAAACCTGGCAGTGGAGAGGCATGCTAGCAAGATATATACAAGGGCCATGTTTGAGCAGTTTGGTCATATATTGTACGAATGTGAAGCTTATCAGGTGGAAGAGATCGAGACACACAAGACATATGTTGCAATCCATAGCGAAGCAGAAAAGAGTAAGTGGTGTAGAGTGTCATACAAGGTAACTATGCTTGACGGAGGCAATGAATTCGACTGTGAGTGCGGACAATTTGCACACATGGGCCTACTTTGCAGTCATGTGTTGAAAGTTTGTGCTTAATGATTGCCGGTTCATTTTGATTCATTTCTGGTTGAATGATGGATTTCCCGATCCAGTATTGAGTTGTGGCTTTTCTGTCACAGGTGCTAGATTTCATTTGGGCCAAAGAAATACAAGCGAAGCATCGTGAAGAGGTGGACGAAGGATGCTCGGGACATACTGCTGCACACTTAGCACAATATCAGAAAGACAGTATGCAGAACATCCCGTACGCGTAAAGGCACTTCACCATGTAATGCATGCGATGGAGCTGGTCAGGCTCGGTGACACCAGTGTGGAAGTGTACAATCGGTTGATGGACCTCTTCAAGTCGAACTTGTCAGTAATGTTACCGTACGCAGAAATTAGAGATGGTCTTGGTCTAGAGGATAGGCTTGCAGACAAGGGAGATGTGGTGAACCAATCAAACCCAATGATAGTAGTAAGAGAACAGAACCATAGTGGGCAGCAAGCTATGGCTGATTTTGGAGAGACTGACTCGATGTCAAGGACAAGCAACTGCTTGGACGGGCTTGTGGCACCAGCGAAAAGGAAGGAGATGGGTCGGCCAACAGCGAGTAGGAAAAAATCTCCATATGAAGGACTTAGCAAGAGGACCAGATTTTGCACCATATGCCGTAGGCAAGCACACAAGCGAACAGCTTGTCCAGACCGTGGCGACATCCCAAAGCAGCGTCGGAAGCCTGCTAGATGCAAAAACTGTGGTATCGAGGGACATCGACGAAGCAACTGCACTAAGGCAATGGAACTTAGGATGCCAGGAGGAATGTAGTAGCCAAATAGGAATGGAAGTTAAGCAAAGTAACTTGTTTGTTAGGGTCTGTATTATGTAACATTCTTGTTGATGTTGTCAATTAGGATCTGAACGAAGGGTTTCAACTCTTTTACGTTATGTCTGTTTTCAGGTTCAGTCATAGATGTGATACATCAGCGCGCTGTTAAGTCGCGCGGGGGGGGGGGGGGGGGGGGGGATTTGACACTTTGATGTCCTCTGTTTCATACTTGCATGTTGCCTTCCATGAGCTTTTGACTGTTTTCTGTTCAGCCCTGCATGCTGTCGCTACTTGTATATATCGTCGCATTAAAATTTCTTGATTGATCAGAAGAGCTTCTTTGTGGTGGTGGTGCCATTATTGCTTATAATTTTTTTTATGTAGGTAAAAATGCTTTGGTATTGACGTCATGTAATTAGATGTAGCAGTGGCAACTCGTACGCCCAAGGAGAGAGATGGAGCTAGCTTCAGCCTTATTTTGAACTAATCTCAGGGGTAAGGTTTGAGCACACAGATCTCAGGTGTACTAGGAGATGGAGCGATCCATTGGTGATGCGTACGACTCTGTTTTGACAGGGGTCACACTGGGTGCAAGCATCGGCTACGGCGCTCTGCGTCTGCACGATCAGATGGGAGTGTTGTTTCCCGCATGTCGAATGGATCATTTCAGGTATGCCAATAATTTTGATGGGATGTTTCCAGAATGCAGTTCTTGTTTTGCATCAACTGTTCTTCCTTGAAGAAAACTGGGAGCTGGAACAGTTTCCTGTCTTTTTGTTTTTCAACAGAGCTCGCCAGTTCACGGCCATGCGCTGGTGGCTACTGTCTACATCGATGATAAGCTTCATGTTGATCCGGAGGCTGCTATGGAACCAGAAGCAGGTGGAGTGGAGGGGACTGGCGAGCACGATCCAACTGCTATCGTCTCTGCTGACTCATGGCCATGACAGCGAGCAATGGCAGCAGAGGAATCTTGCAGTGGAAGGATGCGGGAGGAGCTGAATTAATGGGTGCCGTAGGGGGACGTCCGTTTGGTGGCTGACGACTGAGCCGTGGCTCATGATGCAACTCTTCATCTGAGCCGTGGTTGTGACAATGACGGCCGTTGCATTTAATGCGGTGGTTGAGTGGGCCACAACCTGCGAAAAAGCCCGGCATACTCCTCCAAATACAGAGTAAAATACTGACAGTGGTCCGAATCTTAGCGCTACACAACGGCTGAGATAAAGGGAACATCTGAGCTCGAGCTCAGAATATGACTTTCGCATGTAGATACGTTATTTCTTTAGGAGCTTGAAGAGAATAGGTGTAAATGTTGTAATCAGATTCCTGCCAATCATTAATAGTAGTCTGTTTCACCTGCAAAAACAAAAAAGAAAAGGTCTAATGATTAAGCATCACTCTTTCTGCCGTTAGTGCCTATACTTGTTTTGGTCAAGTACTTTATGCAGGGTTGATAGATTCAGGAATGCGAACACAAGCAAAACATTGTATACCAAAACACTATCACTCTCAATTTCGTCAAATCAGGAACTTTTTTAAACTCGTGAACATATTTAAAATTGTGAATTTTTTTACAAATTTTTGAACATTTTCTAAAATCAAGAATTCTTTATGAATTCATGAATATTTTATACTATTTGCAAATATTTTAAAAATATATATATATTTGTTGTTCTGTTAAAAACCAAATCGTTTCTGCAGTTCCAATTTGCACATAGTAAAGCACATACTCCTACACGGATATGTCCCGTTGTTACTACGTCAATTCCATCTAACCACGTCCCAAATAACGTGTTGATAGAATTCGGAGGAGATATATTAAAGGCTATGTGGACCGTCCTTCATAAAATCTTTGCCATAGGGCAATCGAGAAAGAGGTGTCTGATTGACTCATCACTATCACAAAAACTACATCTCTTAGAACCTAACAAATTGCGTTTCGCCAAATTGTCTTTAGTTAAGATAACCTGTTTGTGGACAAACCACATAAACACTTTGATTTTTAAAGGCACTTTGACTTCCCAAACATGGATTTAAGGCACTCGCATTCAGTTGGTCTTACCGTCACCTAGGACAAAGTTTTGGACTGGAGGTACTTATTACGAAGAATCTGTGCCCAAGTGGCATCCGTCTCTACAGATAACTTATACAGCCACTTGCTGAGAAGACATCTGTTCTTCACCTCTAAATTTTCAATGCCTAGACCCCCTTTGTATTTCGGCCTACAAATGATATCCCACTTAGCGAGTCTGTATTTTCTTTTTAATTCGTCGCTCTGCCAGAAGAAGCGCGATCGATAGAAATCTAGCCTTTTTCGTACCCCAACTGGTACTTCGAAAAAGGACAATAAAAACATAGGCATACTTGTGAGAACCGAATTAATCAAAATCAATCGTCCTCCGTATGACATAAGCTTGCCCTTCCAGCAATTCAGTTTTTTCTCAAATCGATCTTCAATACTCTTCCACTCTTTGTTAGAAAGCTTGCGATGGTGGACTGGTATACCCAAATACGTGAAGGGTAAAGATCCCAATTCGCACCCGAACAATTCTTTGTAAGCTTGTTGTTCTTCTTTAGCTCTTCCAAAGCAGAACAACTCACTTTTGTGGAAGTTAATCTTTAACCCCGACAATTGTTTGAACAAGCAGAATACTAACTTCATGTTTCTAGCTTTAGCCAGATCATGCTCCATGAAGATAATAGTATCATCCGTGTATTGTAGGATAGACACTCCCCCTTCAACTAAATGTGGGGCGAGGCCACCTACCTGACCATCTTCCTTGACCCTTCCTATTAGGATAGCCAACATGTCAACGACAATGTTGAACAGAATCAGCGACATCGGATCTCCTTGTCGCAGACCCTTGTGTGTCTGGAAATAATCACCTACGTCATCGTTAACCCTGATTCCAACACTCCCTTCTTGCGTGATCGAGTCTACCTGATCTCTCCAGGCCTGATCGAATCCTTTCATACTCAAAGCCTGCTGAAAAAATGGCCATTTTACTTTGTCATGCGCCTTCTCAAAATCCACTTTGAAAACCACCCCATCTAGTTTTTTCGTGTGGATTTCATGGAGCGTTTCATGCAGAACCACAATCCCTTATAGGATGTTCCTGTCCGGCATGAAAGCAGTTTGGGACGGCTGCACCATAGAATACGCAATCTGTGTAAGCCTATTAGTCCCATCTTTGGTAAAGATCTTGAAGCTAACGTTAAGAAGACAGATCGTCCTAAATTGCTCAATCCTCACAGCCTCTATTTTCTTAGGAACCAGAGTGATAGTGCCGAAATTCAAGGTGGAACAACTGCAACTGTCCCAAGAAAAAATCCTGGAACATCGGGAGCAAGTCTCACTTAATGATGTGCCAGCATTTTTTTATAAAAATCCGCCGAGAAACCATCCGGACCTGGAGCCTTATTATTCTTCATTTGGGAGATTGCATCAAACACCTCTTTCTCCGAAAAAGGAGCTGTCAAAACGTTGTTCTCGTCAACTGCAAGCTGAGGCATATCCTCAACCCTCGACTCATCCAAAGACACACAATTGTCCTCAGGAGGCCCGAACAGCTGCCGGTAGTACTTGGTAATATATTCTTTAAGGTTCTCCTGCCCTAAAATCGTTCCCTCATCTTGCTCAAGCTGAAAGATTCTCTTCTTTCGGTGCTTGCCATTTGCAATCATGTGGAAGAATTGCGTGTTATCATCCCCTCGGATGATTTTGCAAACTTCAGCTCACAATGCCCACTTCAATTCCTCTTCATGGAGCAGTTCTTTTAATCTTAACTCCGCCTCCACTTTAGTTTCCAGTTCTCTGGTATCTAATATGGAGGAATCAACTTTTAAATCTAGGGATTGAATAAGTAAAAGGAGCCTTTCCTTCTCTGCCTTATATATCCCACTCAGATGTTTAACCCAGCCCAGCAAGAATTGCCTCAAATGCCTGATCTTATTTTGCCATCGCCCAACACTCATTCTCCCTCCTGAATCTTTAACCCATTCTCTTGCTATTAGATCCAGAAACCCTTCTCTTTCAAACCACGCTGATTCGAAAGAAAATGTACTCTTGTTCCCCACGTGCGTTGCCTCTCCCGAGTCAACCAACAGAGGGCTATGATCAGAGATTGCGCGAGAGAGCGCTTGGACCATCACCAAGGGAAACTTCTGTTCCCATTCGACGATCGCTAGGACCCGGTCCAGGTTCTCAAAGGTCGGGACCGGTAATGTGTTGGCCCAGGTGAACTTTCTACCAGAAAGCTCAACCTCACGAAGGTCTAAACTTTCAAATAATTGTATTACACATAAACGACCATCTGCCGTCAAAGTTATCATTGTTTTTTTCCTCCCGTCTACGAATAATGTTAAAATCACCCCCAATCAGGATGGGGAGTTGCTCATTACCACAAATACGTACTAAGTCCATCAAAAAGCCTGGTTTGAGCTCTGGTTGCGCGGCTCCATACACCGCCACCAAAGCCCGATTAAACCCATCGGCCTTTGACCGGACCCGAAACTTAACCGCAAAGTCTCCCATTACCACATTCCTAACTTCCAAAGAATCACAATTGACCCCAAGTAAGATCCCACCGGATCTTCCTCTTGGAGGCAGACAACGCCAATCAAAGTCGACCCCTCCCGATAGAGTACTAAGGAATTGTGGGGTGAAATTGTCCCTTCCAGTCTCTGAAAGGGCAATAAAATCCAATTTGTGTTCTATAGAGGCATTCGCTAGAAACCTTCTTTTAGCCAAGTCCTTAAGACCTCTGCTATTCCAAAAAATTGCTTTCATATGTCATCATGAAATTTCTTAGTGGTTCGGATCCTAGCACTTCTACGCATGGCCGACACCCGAAAAATCCTATGATTCCACTTGCGTTTAGGTCTGTTTTGGTCCTCTACCCGGTCCCCATGACCGAGCTCGATGGACACCTCCACCTGCGACCCAGCAATAATGGAATCTCTTGGGGACGTGGAGTTTTCATACTCCTCATTCTCAGGAAGAGAGGGTGCCAGATCCGTAGAGAAGCTATCAAGCATGTTTATCCGCAAAGCATCTATGTCAGAATCGTTCATAGGTTTAACAACCTCTAGGTTTCTAATCATCTCTAAGGCATGCTCCGCTTCAAGATCCAAGAGATCATTAACGGACTGAGCAACTTCAACATCGTTTCTACCCAGAGAAACTCCCAACTGATTTGCGTTATGGATAATCTCATTATTAGAAAAATGCAAGATTGAATTGGAAGTGTTGACTGACATACCAATAGTGACCTCAATATCACGAAGCTTGGACGCCCGCATGGCGCACCGTAGCTGCATGTCATCCACATCCGGCTGATCCTGGATGCGACAGCTCATCCGTCGACCAGCATAGACAGGATCCGGAATCCCGCCAAAAGCAATGATGTCGTCCCGAGTTACCCCGTTTGGGGTGAGGCCTCCTTCCCGACCCCCAACAGGGCTCAACTGAGCTGAATCAACCGGGGGAGGTGCCTTGCGTCGGCCTTACCGGCGAAGCACCCCCGGCCATCACCTCCACAGGGCTCGGAACGCCCAGCGATCTTGGTCCTAGACCTGCATCCGGGACCCGAGCAAAAGCCGCCCCCTCTAGGGAGAGGGAGGGGCGGAGGCCACCTGCCCGCGCCCCCCTCCCAAACCGGCATCTCCACCGGCTTGTGTCGCGTCCAGTACGGGAGAGGCAAGGATGGGGGCCTCCTGCCCACACCCCCCTCCCGAAGCGGTACCACCAGGTATGTGTAGAGCATCCGCCGCGTCACACGGTGTCGCCGGAATCCTCATCCGCGAAAGATCACCATCTCGATTGAGTACAACGGGGGATCGGCGGGCCTCCTGCCCATGATCCTCTGCACCCTCGCAGCATATCTCTGTAAGCTGAACAAACTCCGTCTCAGGACGTACCCTCGACCCGAAGTTAGTCCCTGGGGATCCAGGTATCGTCGAAGACACACTGCCAGAAGCCAAAGCCGGCGGTAACTCAAGTTCCACTGGATCGTTCGTCTCCACTCGGATACTCCAAAGACGGCTAGGCGCAGAACGCGCATCAAAAGATCCCAAACGAAGCGAGTTCATCGGAGTCGAGGAGCCAGTCGGCCCCGTAGCAGACTTATCTGCCCTATCACACAACGAATCTGACCCCTTAGCCATGTCGTGCGATGTGTTGTCTGGCTCCTTACTCTGATATCCTGGGGCCCCATCCCCCTCAGTAGTATCCATATCCTGGGCGTCGTCATGTGTCCACTTGACCACATTTGGAACAAACTCCACACTGACAACACTGGCAAGCAATCTCGCTTCGCCGTGTGCCCAAGTGAAATACATGTCCACCTGTTTCGTCTTCCCAATGAGAGAGCCCAAGCTCCAAGCTACCAGGAAGTGATTAATATATTTGCGTGGTGCACCATAGAATCGAACCCATACCTTCTCCAAAGGTGTACCCTCAGGCTCCTTCTCCTTCCGCTCATCAAATGTAAGGACGATATTCGTACTCTGTACTCTGCACATGCCCCATTTGAGGATATGTAGCTAGTCCTCCTTAGTGGGAAAATCAACCTTGTAAGTCTGGGTCTCCAACTTGACAAGGTCCCACTGGTGATTACCTGGGACAAGATCCTGCAGCTGCCGCACAATCTGTGCCTCAGTCAAACTCCCACTAGTAACCTTGACGACCGCCGGAAAAGAACTGTCATGCACATGCGTCGCAGGTACCACATCTGGTGACTCAAAAAACATAAGTTCCTCGCAACAGACTCCATACATGGTGACGACCGGCTTGGGGCCAGAAAGAAGTGGGCAGTCACCAAACTTATGCTGCGATCGACAACAGTAATCACACAATTCTGTGGTACATTCGGCGACAAAATGTCCTTGCTCTCCACATCTATAGCAAGGTAACTTCTTCTTCTTCTTAATGGCCCATTTAGATAGCTTTTCACCATTACATTTATCCGGAACCTTTTCAGCAGTGTCATCACCACCTTTATCAACTCCGGTACTTGACCTTGGAATGGTTACAGCAGCCAAAGCCTGGACTGTTTCTACAGCCACATCGGGAAGCTCCGTGTCAGCCGGCGGCGGAGGATGCCGCGGTGGAGGTGGGCACCGCCCCCACCTCTCCCGCCACAGAAAGCACGATGAGGCACTTGATTAGACCGGTTGGTTGGACTGGCGACCCCCTCGACGAAAATGCCAGGAGGTCCTTGGAAGTCGCGCCCCGATCCCTTGCTAAAATTCCAACCAGAACCACGTCCACCACCAGATGAAGAACCGCGGTGCTTACCCTCGCCATACGCATCATATCCATCATCTCCCCACTGGCCACTGCTGTGTTGCTGATGCAGTGGCCAGGGGTGTCTTGGTCGGCGGCTGATGGCCTCGCCCCGCCATAGAAGCCGCGCCAGAAGGAGGCTTCGGGGGAGCGCTCGAAGGAGAGACTCGCCGAGCCCGCCCGATTCCGATCAAAAGAAAGCCAGGCCGCGCGATCACTAGAACCCTAGGGGAATCGCGAACGTGATGAACCTCTTCAGGAAAGCTACGATCACGTACACAATCACCCGTAGACGTCAAAACGGTGTCTGTGGTCGCAACCTGGGCCACTTGCCCAGTTTTTGTTGCACCCCGGCCCACAGAAGCCGAGTCAGGCCCATCTTGGCCCAACAGGGATTTCAAACGGGCATCACGCACCGCCCGGATCGCATCGCAAGGGCCCAAAACCGGTTCTCGCCGCGATGGGAAAGCTCCGACGGCCGGAGCGCCACCCCGCGATGAGCACCGCGGTCAGCCCCGTGGTCGCCACCACGATCGCCCCATGAGCACATGACAACCCCAGGTCATACTTTTGATAGAGTTTATAAGAACAAAAAATATACTTTTCCCTCGTATATTTGTGAGGACGCATTATTCACCGGCTGAGTACCTGCCAAGTTGAGAGTATGATGAACTGTTGGATGGGTTGAGGCTAAGATTCATTCAGACAAAAAAAAAGTACCATCTTTGGGGCAGAAATTTTGGCAGGGGTTTTAACCCAAGTTTGGAGTTAGCTTCTTCCAGTAATATTCAAGTCCAGTCAACCCACTAAGCAGCAAAGCTTCAATGAAACAGAGCATATGCAGCAGCTAGCGGTCCAGGAAAAACAGAGGAGGAGATACTCTGTTTCAGCAACCAATGCCTTTCTTTCTTTTTTTTTCTTTTTTTTATCTTCACTGATGATGAATGCTGACGAACACACGCGCACAGCGGTCTAATTACTGTCAAGACCAACTCAACACCAAGCAGGCGGCTACCGGAGAGAGCCCCAGCCCCAGGTGCACCACGCCGCCGAGACCCGCTGCCATCCATGTTGAATATGCAACACCGCTCCACCTCTTAACCCCTCCAGCCAACACTAGCCAGGGCTCTGGCCATCCCAGCCCTCCGCAACCCATACAAGCGCTCGAGCTCAGCCAGGCTCCGCGTGCCCTAGACTAGCACCACGCCATTGCCCAAACCGCCCACAACGGTGAATGGGCAATCATTGGTGGGACCGGAGAGTTTGCATATGCACAAGGTGTCATTGCCTTCAAGAAGACCCAACAATCCGAGAGAAACGCTAGGATCGAGCTTCATGTTCGTGCTATGTGCCTCTCCTTCTTAAGACCTCTGGTGTGTTGCTAGGCCGCGCCTACCTAGCTACTCTAGTATGTTCATTCTCTAGCTTGTTTTAACGACACCCGAGTCCGACCAGCTTTCTCTAGGTGACGGGAGCGCCATCGCCAAGATCGGCCCTTGGGGTAAACTAAGTGCGGACTTACTCGACATCCCCACGACACCGCAGCGTCTAGAGCGCATCACCATCCGCCACGGTGTTGTCATTGATTCACTTGCATTTTCCTTCATTGACAAAGCTGGTGAACCATATAACGTTGGCCCGTGGGGTGGCCCACGTGGGGATAACAAAGACACGGTGGGTTCATCCGTTTAACTAATATATTTTTTCATATGTAAGCACTTGTAATGTGATTCCTACATGCAATTCTATTAACTTGATGATCTCTTCTCTTGCATACAGATCGAGCTTGCCGCTTCAGAGATCGTTAAGGAAGTCTCTGGGACAGTTGGTGTCTTCGCAGAAGATAATGTCGAATATAATGCTATAGCATCCCTCACCATTACCACAAATGTCTGCACGTACGGTCCCTTCGGAGAAACACAGAGCACCACTTTCAGTGTTCCTGTGCAGGACAATATAACATCGTGGGTTTCTTTGCGTCCGCGTGGAGGCGCTCGGGGTTTACGTGTGTTCACCCGTTTCAACCTAGTACGTCCCTGGGTGTTGCGTCACACCCTGTATGTCTTCCATGTTTCTATGTTGTGGCAATAAGGAAGAAGTGTGGTATCTATTTGTGGTGTAATGTTATATTTTTATAAGCTTGTTGGTTTACTTATCAGCACAGTTCTCTTATCAATCAATGCAAAATAATGTTTGTACCTTTTGCAGAGAAACTTTATCACGCTTACCATATTGTACTCTATTAGAAAATAAATAGTGATGCATGAATTGTTTATGACGAAAAAGAAGACTTTCATCAAGAAATACAAAATGAATAGAGTCCAAGGACCACAAAAATTGTGAAGATCATTGATTTATTCGTTTTCACGAGTCTAACAAGTATCAAAACAAAATGGAATGGTGAAGATCACTTGTGTTCATGAAATTATCATGGAGATCTTTTCTACTATGTGTAGAATATATGAGCAATTTTCCATTAATGGGGTTAAGACTAAACTTCCTTACCCCACTTGTCATGCATGAATGGGCCATATGGACCTATGAGATTTCTGAAGGATTATGGTAAACAATAAATGGGCTAGGCCCAATAATAACACTACAATTTGTTCAATGTTTTGATAACTACTAGTACAGGACCCCTCATCGCATGCAGTTTGACAAACTTAGTAGTTGCTCTGTTTCGAGCAACCAAATGCATGCAGTTTCTTTCTGGGACTCCTGGTTCATCACAAGACAAGAATAACTCGATCTTTGTCCATTGAGTATCACGATAGTTGGTGGTGAGTTCCACGGTCTTCGTGCACTGAAATTCTGGCAATAAAATTCAGAATCACTCAATCTTCAAGTAGACGATGTTACTGTATGAAAGAATTCAGATAGATTTTCTTGAGCTCACCAAATAGTTGAACGAGTCTATTTTTCTCTAAAAACAGAAGATGAGATTTTGTTTTCACAAACAACAACAACAACAACAACAACAACAACATCCACGTAATCAAATGCATGTATTACCCGCACAAAATTATGTAGATACTATCAAATACTTTTCCCAAACATTCTTTTGAACTCAAGACAAATACATACAAGTTAGAAAACACACACAATACAGCAGCACCAAACAATCTGGTTGTTAGCTAAGCATTGAATTGAAGAAGGCGATTATATTACAGATAAAACCCTCACTCACAGAACATAAACCATCTCTTAATTTATTATCCTTATATAGGCAATCCCTGCTAAAACTCCGTAAATAAACTAATTAAAACTTTGAACTTTTATTTTTATTTCAGGGTCTTGATGAATCTCTTCACTTGACGTACGAATAACTAACATTCAAAGAGCCCAACTAAGAACTTTTCAGTCGAGAAAAAGAAACGAAAGCCTTGGCCTTGATTTTCCCATATCTTGGTGGTCGGTTGTCATCCAGCAAACTAGGCGCCGGCTCCAGCACCGTTTCCGCATCCACCGCATAAAACCTGGCTAGTGAAAGCCTCTCCTTGTCGGCATTCGTCACCACCCTGTGAAGCGGGCTCCTAAAGATTCCGTTGGTCATTATCTGCAGGCATCAAATATTTATTTACATACAAAAGATATATAACATAGGGACATTCTAGGATTCAGAAAATATATATGATATACAACACTGTTGATTGTAGATATATTATTCAAGAGAGCAGGTGCTTAGTTAGCTTCATATATACCTCCATGCAGTCTGCTACGTTAATCACCAACGTATAAGGCTTGGCTGGAACATTGTACCATTTCCCGCCTCTCTCAACTTGCAAGCCACCGACGTCGTGGTCGACCAAAAGTATGGTAAGGAGACCACCATCAGTGTGAGGCCTCCTGCCCAAAACTAGGTCAGGTCTAGGACATGGAGGGTAGTAGTTGAATCTAGCAAACCCAACAGCCTTATTTGATATTTGGTTGACGAAGTAATCCTCATCAAGGTCGAGGAGCTTGGCTATTGATCGCAATATAAGGTCTCTTGTTCTCTTGGTTTTTTATGCATACTCATGTAGCAAATCCCTGTATGTAGAAAGAATGACTCCAGAATTAATACACCTTACATTTTGAAACGGAGGATAAAGGAGTAGGTAATTAACCTGAATGATTCCGGGTGAGTGGGCCACTTGGCGAAATTCCTCTCGTCTTCTGGCTCCACTCTCAAATGCAGGCGGTCATTCCAGCTCAGGCTCTGATCCTGATTCACTACTTTGTCATTTCCATAGCCTTCCATCTGAAAGTGCTTGCCGTTTATCAGGTTGCTGTATTTCTGCTTTTCTTCGGACGGTTGCCTGAAGAAGTTTCTCGACGCACTCATCATGGCATCCATAAGGGACTCCTCGATTCCATGGTTGCTTGCCTGGACAAAAAACTCAGCAAAAATCGAATAATTTTAGCTGGAAACTAATTAAGGGTGCACACACTCACCAGGAAGAGGCCCCGGAGTCTGTAGAGCCGCTCGGAGCTTGTCGGCCTCGTCGGCTTCCGTCAGCCGGCTAAGATCGATCAGAGGGATGGGCTCCGGCATCTCATCAGCGACCAGCATCTCATCAACCATGTACTGTGGCGGCGGCTCCTCGACAGCCGCCGCCAGCTCTTGCACCGTTGTCCGCACCAGCGACATATCCGTCTCGTTAGACGTAGCCATATTCTGTTGTAGTCTTGGATACTTACCAAAGTTTCAAATAGCAGGCTCTATGCCACTTAATGGCGGCTCGTACAAAAATTATGAAATGCTATAGCATCCATATTGTGCTTTTCAGCATAAATCAGAAGAAGAAAATGAGAAAAAAAATAAGCATACAATCGGTCATCTATATAACATATATAAATATACTTGACAATTGACATTTAACAACTAACATCCATATATATTTGCAAAAATAACCGCATTTTTTTAATGAAGAATAAAAGAAGCAGTACAGATTTACAATAGTATATGACCGTGCTAATTGATTATTGCTTATTGATTCAGCACCGATTGCGGAAACTGTAGCCATGATGTACATCTAGCTATCAGTCTATTGGATCTGATATTTACATCTCTATTGGATTGGATTCTTGATGCAGCCACCAACAAAACAGTCTAGAACGCACGCTAGGTAGGAAATAGAAATGAGGAGCATAATTACCTGATGTGTTTTGCTTGCTCGATCTTTGTCGGAGACCAAGTGGAGGTCGATCTCGTTGCCGGAAGTGGCAGCAGCGAGCTGTTGGAGGAGGAGGCCGGCGGCGACCTGAGGTGAGGTGCTAAGTCCGCCGTCTCCGTCCGCAGCCAGTGACAGCCGCGCGTTGGCGATTCTTTCTCTGGAGAAAAAAGGGGAGACGAGAGAGAGGGCTAGCTCTTCTTTGTCGGCCATATATGTATGTCTTGTGCTCCCAAAATATCTGACTCGCATATGCCCTATTTCACCTAATTAGTCACGAGAAAGGTGTTTATTAAATTGCATGTATGGTTTTCTCTATATTTTTTATAGTTGCACGGTCAGTGTCGGTCGGTGTACAGAATACAGACCGTGTGTGTGTGTGTGTGTGTGTGTGTGTGTGTGTGTGTGTGTGTGTGTGTGTGTGTGTGTGTGTGTCTGTGTGTGTGTGTGTGTCCAAAATGCAAATCTGAATCTTGTCCATCTATGGTTATCCATCTATGGAAACTTGAGATCTGGATCATCACAATGCCATTCTTTTTCATTCTTTTCGCTGATGAATGCTGGCTACTCCACACTACCAGGCGACTACACAGTTGCAGATTTATCCTTGCATTGTTATGTAAGTCACCTTGTACAAAAGCATCCGTATATCAAAAGATGCCTAATAAGATATCTCAAGGAGTGCAATCGGAGTTCATTATGAAGCTAGCTAGTACCCAAGAGCTAACTAGGCTGTATAATTTCAGATCATGAGACCACACAAATTTATTAAGGTACTCGCGCATTTATTGAGGACCAGGGGACTAAAATATCCTAGTCCTCATACTTAAATAAGTTCTGTGCATCCTTAGGTGATGCATAAGCCAGAGAAGTGAAATTATCCCTCAATTTTAAGAGACTCGCTTGCATCGCCTCCAGGGGGCGCCTCGGGCGAACCCTAGCCGTCGCCACCCCGACCATCCCTCCCTCCCTGCTTCCCCGCCGCCGCCAGAGGAGGCCGGCGAGCGAAGCTCGCCCTACGGACGGCGTATGGCGGGATCTCCTCTCTCTGCGAGGGGATCTCTGGCTGAGACACGATGGTGACCCTGAGCGCCTGGCGTGAAGGCGGAGTTGGCATGTTTGGGCGGCGGCTGGGCCACCACGGCTACGAGGGCAGCATGGGGCCAGCCATGGGCAGTAGTACCTTCTACCTTGAGCAATGGAGAGTTAAAGAGATCTGGACACTTCTTCTGTTTTTTCTTCAAATATATGCTCCTTGGTCCTAAAAAATGTGATGAAGCTGTGATAGAAAATACTATGCAAAAAGAATCCAACCCATTAAGCATCGGGAGATTGGTGGCCAACCAGCTATGCCACATGGCGCAAGTTGGTTGGCCACGGTGAGAAACCTTCTGCAATGCTTTTTAGATGAAGTTGAGGATTTTTTTAATGTTTCTTTGAATGATGGTCAGAACCTTTTTTTTTAAATGCATGGTTATGCAAAGTGGCTCTCGCCGGTAGGCTACGGTGGTAATTATTTATGTTTGGCAACACCGTTTTTCCAAATCATAGTAATTAAAAACCTCAGTATTTCAATGTGTGAGAAATGAATACTATGGTTTCTAAAAATCACTTTTTTTTCTTTGTTTTAGCAAAACTACCAACGTGTTTGGCAGGTGCGGTTTTTCTCTGTTTTCTGGTTTTGACTTTTGACTACTCATTGCATAGATAATCCTGAAGATAGCTAGCTGAACCAAAATGAGCTACACTCAAGTGTTATACAACTACGTGATCAGCCTATGTGAATTAACAGCCGCCGCTTGCATGTAGTCCTATCTCTTAGACGCTAGGATCTCTAGTAGAGTTATCTTGTACCTCTAACCTCTGTACGCATGAAATTGATCGGCTAGCTAGCTTAGCCTGCTCTGTACAACTATGCTCAAGTATCAATCGATCTAGACCTCCACGCATGCGGATGTGCTAAGTTGACGTATGTGTACGTGCGCTATCCAATAGGATCAAACGTCTAGCACAATCTAATCTACAGGCTATCTGTTCTTGCGCTAGCACAATAGTCAATGATTGAAGAGATCATCGGTCAGAAAGATGGACTTGAGCGAGCGTTTCTCAGTTTAGAAAAAATAGGTTGGGACCTCTTTCTCATATGCACCAAAAAACCATGGTTCATAAAACTGCAGTAATTGTCGAAGCCAAACACGTCAAAGTATTTAAAATCAAGTTTTCTAAAAAAACATGGTATTCTCCTAAAACTCTAGAAATACCGAGCAATCAAACGTAGCCTTATTGTTCCATTCTAATAAATTCTTTTTGCATGATAATATGTGTCTTATTTATATATTATGAAAACATAGTACAAGCCATGTATATATCGACCAGACAAAATTGAAAAGACAATATAACGCTAGTCTTTGCACAAAAGAACACCTACCAAGAAGTAAAATTACAAACAAGAATGAGGAATCCTTTGAGCTCGACACCAACGCCCGCCACTTGTCTCTAGCAACACCATAGCAGCCACCCTTGTTTAACAATTCGTCTGATTAACCAGTTAACTTGCCAATTAATCCCTACTCATAGGGTCATGAGTAGCCGATGAGCAACACCATAGCAGCCACCCTTGTTTAACAATTCATTAACTTACCGATTAGCCTATTAATCCCCTACTCGTCAGCCAACCAGCAACTACCAATTAACTATTTTTCCTCAACAATGACAACCACCAAAGGAAAAAAAGTGATGGATTATTTCCATACCCGAGGTTGACGCGGCTCCATCGCTGATATGTAGCTTTACGGACCTTCAAGGTGATTCACCAAAGGTGAAACCATTATCTTTGAACGAATCAGACTGGGGCAACGCCGCAGACACGCCATCGAACTCCAGATCCAGCACCACCACGTGACTAAGATGTCGGAGGACGAAACCATACCTTTCATCCACGAACCATGGGCCCAGTTCGTCTGATGTATAGCAGGTGTTGCTTAGGGGATGGTACATTGTAGTATATCATATACTGTAATAGCTACACTAGTAGAAAACAGGGCTTTGGTTGAGGCCTGGGTAAAGGCATTAATCCCGGTTCACTCACAACCGGAACCAAAAGATGCATCTGTCCCGGTTCGTGAGGCCAGGGCACTGGCCGGGCCTTGCGGGCCATTGGTCCTGGTTCGTCTGACCCCAGCTCTTGCACTGTTGTGCACATCAGCGAGATATTTGTCTCGTCGGACACAGCCATTTTGTTCTAGTCGTGGGTAAATAGCGGGCTATATATGCCACTTAAATCAAGTGGGAAAAACAGAAGAAGAATAATAAGTACTCCCTCCGTTCCTAAATACTTGTCTTTCTAGAGATTTCAACAAGTGACTACATACGGCGCAAAATGAGTGAATCTACACTTTAAAATATGTCTACATACATCCGTATGTTGAGTCCATTTGAAATGCCTAAAAAGACAAGTATTCGGGAACGGAGGGAGTATATAATCTGGCATCTATACACACACACACACACACATTTACTAGCCAGCTACTATCAGTATATTGGATCTGATATTTATTTACATCTAGCTATATGGTAGTAGTATCAGAGTATTGGATCTGAATCTGATGCACCAACCAACCAAAGAGTACGTCATCGATCGACATGAGAAGCTTAATTAAACGACGGTAATAATTACCTGATGGGGCATAATTTTGCTGGCTAATTGTCGGAGACGGAGTGGAGGTCGATCGATCTCGTTGCTTGCGTTGCGTTGCCGGAAGTGGCAGCAGCGATGGCCTTGGCGCGACGACAGTGACCAGGGGAATGGGAGGCGGTGAGCTGCTCAGCTCGCCGTCGCCGTCGCCGTCGGCAGCCACAGGTTCGCGATGTTTTCCTGGAAGACGAGAGGGACTCTTCTTTTGGGGGCCATATATGTTGATGTTGGTGCTCCCAAAATATCTGACTCTCGCATGCATTCCCGTACGTCCCGGTGGGCCAATATTGTCATGCATGTCGGCAGCTCGTCACTATTAGGCTCATCATAATGAGGTGTAACTTATACGAGTGTCATGTATATGACATTAGTCTAAGTTACTATTTTCCCAGTGCAAATTAACATAATAATAGTGTCATAGATTGTTTCATTTATTAGCTCATAGACTCATTTTGCCTCGAAAAACGTACCACAAGCACCTTTTTCCTCATTAAATACTTGTCACATAAGCAAAATCGTCTTGCGATGTGTTCAGTTACTACCTAAATTACCCCCACTATGGCTAGCCTTAGAATCTGGTTTTATCCCGATTTCCAGAACTTCGCCGAGTCCATTTTATCGGAAACTCGCCAAACTACAGCTTGGTTCAAAATTAAACTTGGCAGTGATAGACTGCTTGGCAAAACTCTGGCTTTGCCAAGTTCCAACGAAAAACGACTCGGCGAACTAAATAAACTCGGCAGAATCTCAAGTTCACCTAGCTCCGGCAAGGAAAAAAACTTGGCAAAGCCTGGCCGGTGGGCCCTGCTGTAGAGCAGGCGACCGAGCCGTGACGGCGGCCTTTGTTTGCCGGGTTTCGTCTAATGGAGACTCGACAGGCATTTTCCATTTTTCATTTTTTTTAAATAGAAATTCCAGGGGTCACATCTTTGCCGACTTTCGACACTTGGTAAACATTTTCCTTTTTTCATTTTTCAAAAAATTGGAATGTCAGGTTTCAGGATTTGCCAAGTTTTTGATAAAACAAACTCGGCAATGGTTTAGTCCCACCTCGCCGCGTGAGGAGCGCCTTAAATAGCCGTGTCGTCTAAAAGTGGTAAGCTTGAATCATCATTGCACACTGTGATGGATATGAACTATTATTATGTGTATCTTCTCGGCTTATACCCAAAGAAAAATATTCTATCTTCTCTGCGTATAACCAACCAGAGAAGATTCACACCAGATCCCTTTGATGGTTGCTCAACTTTTTTTTTGAATCATTTCATCAAGCTCCATCGGTCCATACTGCTCGCCTGGGTCGCTATATTTTTACTATGACATCTGCACGGTAGTTTTGAGCTCCTGGTGGTTTTAGGGGGGTTTGAGGCTCCTGATGGGTTTCGGGGTGTTTGAGGAGGCAGGGCCACATGGTGCAGAGGTCACCGCCACCGGACGCCGCCCCGTGCTCATTACTTCTAGGTCATCGATGGTTTGATCGTCGAATGATGGCCAAGGGAACCCGTATGCAGATGGATTCTCGTCTGCAATAAAAATTATTCGAAAGTAAAAGAACAAAAGGGTAAGTGAAAAACCGATTTAACTTAAAAACTCTCTCTCAATGTGAGTAGGTGCATCAATCCTTGCTTTGTGAAGGAGCTAACTTTATTAATGAATTGCTAGATGTACATCGACCTAATCATACGTGCATCTAGTCACCCCACACATACGTCTAATGCCGCATATACATCCAGTAATCACCCCGCAAATACGTCCAATGCCGCATATCACTATATGCCCTAATCATACCTGCATCTAGTCATAGATTTGCTCATGATGCTACACAACAACAAAAAAATTGCTACATGTCATAATCCGAGGTTGTATGGACAAGTTAGAGCCATTAAACTGCAGCCCTACCACAAGCAAATTGTGGCGCACCCCATCAGATACCCATATAGCTGATGTCTGATGGGTAGTGCCATTGATTGCCTATTTTGCGAGAGCGATTTGGCTCTCGAGATGGCTTCTAGTCAAAAAACGTTCAACATAAAAACTGTTTGTCTCGTCAAAACAAATAAATATGATTTTGGAGTCATTTCCAACCGAGGTCCTTTACTACCTCAAAAGTGACCCGCAACGTGCAGCTAGCTTTTAAACCAGATAGTTTTGGAAAGTTCGAATTCCGAGTTAGACCCAAACTAGGGTTTTGGACGTGAATCAGAATCTTTCCTTGCATAGGAAGTCCAAACCAAAGCTCCATTTTTTCCAATCTAAAACATAATACAAAAAATTTCTAATCTAAATTAGCCTAGACAGGGGGACCACGGCCCCTGCAGAGATGTGCATAGCTCCGCCAGTGATGAGGGGGTGACTGCCGATTGAAACAATGACACCCACACAACACACTTGTCATTTTTTCATCTACGTTTTGTCTCTCCCTCGTTCTTGGTCGTTTTTCGTGTTGGAGAGCTGCGAATCCCAAGGTTGTAGGGGTGGTCGAACCGATCTAGGGCAACTCATAACCGCCGCACTCCCCGACGGGGTCCCTCGCGGGCGTGCGGTGTTTTCGGGTCTCAAAAGCTCTCGCCGCTCTCCTATGACTCGCGCCTCGGGCAAGGTGTCTTACGTACCGCGCTCGACGCCGGAGGTACATGTTGACGTGTTCGTGTGCGAACACTACCATCATCAGAGGTTGGAGAAAGTTGTTATTCACGAGACATGAAAGCAAAGCCTAGGTGATTTGGGGCTCTTGAGGTTGTATGACCCACAAACTGACGGACACGCCTTTCTTCATGGAACCTGAGGCACTTACTGTCAGAACAGGAGCACGGCCAAATTGAACATTGAACATATAAACCCGGAAGAACTGCTAGGCAGGACCAAGGCCTCCACGTCGCATTTAAATCGCTATGAACAGTACTCATGCCACCGCCTGCAAATTATGTGCCCCGCCGAGGGCATTTTAGTCTTTTCACCTTTGGGTATAAAAGGCAGCCCGCCCGTGGAGAAACCCTAGCCGCTCCCTCCGCCCGCACTCGAGCCCCGCACTCGCGCCTCCGCCCGCACTCTCTGCTCTCTTCCCCGATCCCCTCCCACGAACCCTAGCCTCCTGGTGCCGCACCCCTTCCTTCTCCCGTCCGTCCCCCCTCCCTCCCCCCTCCCGCGCGCCGCGAGCCCCTCCCTCCTCTTCGTGCCGCCGGCCGTCGTGGCGACGCAGAGCAAGACACCGAGCCGCGGGAGCTCGCCGTGCGCGTGGAGCACCCAGAGAAAAAGCGGGCAGCGAGAGAAGGACGCCGCATCCACCGCTCCCCCGCGTCGAATCAGCCGCCGCCATGGAGCGAGAGAAGGGCGCCGCGTCCACTGCTCCCCCGCGTTGAACCAGCCGCCGCCATGGAGAAGGACGACCAGCAGGAGGGCCAGCGCTGGAGGGAGTAGCCATCAGGGATCTCCTAGCCCTCAACGAGCACCGGTGAGCGACAGGGAGACCACCATCTCTCATCATATCCTCCCAGATTCTCGATCTGGAGCGAGGGATAGACGCTGCCACAGGCTGTCGGGGATGCCTCTGCATTGTCGTCGACTAGATGAGGGAAGCAGCAAGATGCTGACGTATGCATCGAACGTGGGCTGCTTCAGCTTTAGGGGTGATTTGATGATGGTGCAAGGGCCCCCGCTTCCTTGTTGTGACGTTGCAGCCTCACGGGCCTTTCTGCAGGTATGCTAGCTCCTTCTCTCCTCTTCTTTCATACTGATGCAATTCTCTCATACTGATGCAAAAAGGAGAGCTGCAAATCTGAAGATTATTCAATGAGGTATAATTGTTAAATTTGCCTATTTTGGCCCTTCTGCAGGCAAGAGTTATGTCCAGATGAGCTAACGCTTTACTATCCAAACCTTCTGAAGGTCATTGGCTCTGATTCTTTGGAAAAAAGGTTGAGAGCTATACACAACAACGCTAAAGATGGATTCCACGCAGGATTGCTGGGTCAAACACAGTCAAAATCGAACGGGCCACACGAGCCGTTGACCAGACCAGAGGCCATCGAACGGGCAGAACGATGCGAAATCGAGGGAGCCCTCTGATGGGCGGGTCGGCCAGCCTCCTTATATGTTAGAATACGTCAATTTTAAAATATCCATGACTTTTTATTTAAAAAATCGTTCATCGATTCACAAAATGTTCATGATTAAAAACTAAAACGTTGTGTCTACAACAAAAGTATTGATGAATTCAAAAAGGTTCGTCACAAAAAAATGTTTCTGAATTTCAAAAGTTTTTCACAAATTTCAAGAAATATTTGCCTACGCAAAAAAGTAAACTTGTTGATGAGTTCAAAAAAACATGTACGCAGTTTCAAAAAATATTCTCTAACTTGTAAAAAGTTCATGAATTTAGAAAATGTTCGCAACTTCAAAAATGTGGTGAACATTTTGGGAGTGCATCTCCTCACATATATAGGGAGTGCAACTTAGAAAATTCCAAAAAGAATGTTCGCAACATGTACAAAAGACCAAATATATAGGGCATGCATCTCCTCACATATCACGCGCGCGCACAAACACACACACACACTTGGTATTCATGAATTGATTTTTTCTATGTTCATCAATTCAAAAAAATGCACATGATTCAAAAGTAAAAGTTTGTGTATACAAAAAATGTCCTTGAATTTATGAAAATATTAAAGAAAATGCTTGGGATTTAGAAAAATATATTTCGTAAATTTTGAAAAAATGTTCATTGATTCAAAAAATATTGATGAATTCAAAAAAATTTCATCACAAACAAAATGTTTCTTAATTTCAAAATGTATTCACGAATTAAACAAAAGTGTTCGCCTATGCAAAAAAAAACTTGTTGATGAGTTCCAAAAAACATGTACGCCATTTCAAAAAGTATTCACGAATTTGTTAAAATTTCATGAATTAAGAAAAATTTCACAACTTCAAAAATATGGTGAACATTTTTCCAATTCTATAAACAAATTTTAAATTCGAAAAATGTTCAGCCCAAATTTTAAAAATGTTGACTGATTTGAAGAAAATCATGAATTAAAAAATATTCGAAATTTCTGTATGCAGTGGGCTCAGGGAGGGGAGGGGGGTATGCACCAGGTTGCTCGTGCCAAATAGGAGACTGCCAAAAAAAAACGAACACGTACAAAAAACCAAAACACATAGAAGACAGCTGGGCCGTAGCTATAAAACAAAAGAAACAGGCCCGTACAGCCCAAAAAAAGACTGTGAATACCTAATTATGCTACTGACGGTGCTTAAATAACCGAGAACAATGCATGTCTCAGCTACCACACATCTCGGATCCTCGGTTCTCAGCTAACACGCTTCTTCAATCAATTACAGCTATCTTTTTACAAATTAAGAAAGTTCGACTCAGATACTAAAACTACATAAAAACATATAATCATGTCTTCTTCTGAATAAAATATTATAGTACACAACAGATTCAGTTATTGTGACCACTATAAATATTTATCTTCTAGTGCAAATATTTATATCCCTAGTTATTATGACGGCTATCTATATTTATCTTCTAGAGCAGATACTTATATCCAGAAGACATACATTTGCAAGTGTTTCTTGGTGCCAAAACCTACGTTAAGCTAAAATAAGAGGCCAAGTATGTATGCTTAAACAATACACCATGTCTATTTAGTCACATGTGAGCTCTTCTTGATCATGAAAGGTACCAGGTACCACAAAAATAGTTCAGCACCATCCAAATTGAATAAAGACCGAATAAATTGGCAATGAATCCTAATGCAATGATTGGAATAAGAATAAGACAAAAAAAAGAGAAGCAACATAATAAACAGAGAAAGATTAAACGGACAGGTGATATAATGTCTGCCTCTTCTCGGAAAATCTAATGGCAACTCTATCAATTTCAAGTACTCTTATTGTAGATAACATCAGCATAAAACTTATGTATATCTATTGATTCAAGGCTATGGATTTCTTTCTTGAAAAGGAACGCAATTTATATATGAAAGGTAGCGGCTTTCATCGAAAAAGATTCTTGCTCCTGACACATAATTTCTTTACCGGTTTCTCAGCTATGGAGAAGAAAACGATTTCTTACTCGCGCACAGAACTAATGGGCACCAAGAGCATTTGCACATTTCAATTCACTTGATGCTTTAACAAAGTGCCTCCTCTGCCCGAACAACTGAACACAAATGCGTCCTCTCATAGCCATGGCGGTGAACCTGCAGAGCAAACACATGCAATGACTGAAATGAATGGGATGCTTTGCTCGGTTCTTCGAGGCCCATGCATACTATAACAGATTAATACCTGTGTTCGTCCTCCAAACAGGGCACAGCCGGCACGGTCTCCTCCAATCAGTGCAACGGACCACATCCTGCTTTGTTCGGCGGCGTCTGCGGCGTCCGTGGGGATCCGTGGCCATTTCTTTTAATGATCAAACATGACTCTTGCATAAGTGATATCAGTATCTGATTAAGATGATTTGTTAAGGCACCAAAACAAGAACTGGGTGAAGACAATAATAATAGATATTAGTATCCGACTAAGATGATCTAGCTAAATACCTGTGGGTTGCCACAGAATAACTCCTCTTGACATGCACGTCAATTGCCTCCCTTTAATAGCCCCAAATGCATAAGTTTACAACTACGAGTCGTGCGCGGGAACAAGATGTACACAAACATATATTCATTTCATTGATCAAAATAGATTTATAATAACTAATTTCATTTGTCAAAATAGACCAGCAATCCTAGAAGAAGAAAAGTAATATACAACATATATTATAACGCCGCACTACAGCCAACCGGCTACATCACCCATGCGGCTTCAGCTTCGACAACTAATAAAACGGGAAATTTCTAATATCATCCACCTTGAATAATATAATAACATCCACTTTCATTTTATTTTTATCTTGGAGCCTCATGGTCACATGTTCTAGGAAATTTTAATTTCAGACAGCAATGATATCTACCAGCAATAAGATTTCTAGATGCCCAGAAATGTAGTATATTTCTGTGTATGGAAATATTTTTAGTAATAATGCACATGGAAAAGATATAATCATTTTTCTGACCTCAACCTCGACAAGCACAACTGCATCAAGATGCCCACTATTGACACAATATCTCCAGCGCCCTTGCTCAGTCCCGGCCTCTTTGTGTACAGCAAAAGCAAGAACATAGCAACAAGACTGCTTGGACGCTATTGCTCCACTTGACTTTGTAGATTGCTTCCTCGGATGAAGTTTTAATTACCTCTAGTCCTGAAATAAAAGAATGAAAATAATTTAAAGCCTCAATGAAATGATGAGGGACTAACAAAAACTTCACTCATTTTTTCGAGGGAAAACTTCACTCATTTTGTTATACCTTCAAATTAAGGGAGTAAGAAAGTCCCTTAATGCGCAGTTGCAAAAAGAGTGGAAACATAACAAAGTAAAATAAACCTGACAATCGTCTAAAAGGGTCATTTACACTTTTTGTATTATTTTTTCCTCATTTGAAAGGGACATCACATTGTTTTTATGTAAGTGCTTTACAGAAGAATATAAGAAGACATGAATCAGTTTCATTCTTGGAGAAGTGCAGACTATATGAATGTAACGCCATACAGAGGCATGTTTCATGTGTGGCAGAGGCAGAGGTAAGGCTAAAGATCAGGAGAACACTAATAGAACCTTACCTCTGCCACACATGAAACATAGATAGGAATTAACATGCATGAACACTAATAGAACCTTACCTCTTCCACACATGAACCTTACCTCTGCTAAATACATGAAAGTTGTGGTCATTTCTCCCACATAGATAGGAAATTCAGACCGAATTTCCTTGACTTTCTCATCAACTTTTTTCTGCATTTGTGGAGGTAGAGTTTTCCTCTCGGGTAAAATACACGTTCCAGACAGAGGTGACGAATCATCTTGGCTCCGTTGTAGGCAAACACAAGCATCAGCAAGAAAGTTTCAACCTCATATGTATGGCTTACTTCAGATAACATGAAAACAAGCATTTGCGTGTCTTTTCACAAAGTGCCTAGAGGCCATATCATGCATCAAAACTACTTGGGGCCAACTAAAATTAACATGCAAAGCTCAAGAACAGGGTCACCAAGGCAGCAATATTATGCAATGAATAAAGCACTAGAACGAAAACTAATTGGACCAACGGAGGAGTCACATACCAAGGAACAAATCCCCGAAACGATTTGGTGAATGGGGCTTTGCACAAGGAGATCGAAAAATGCAGCAAAATGAGCAAGAACACGGGTTTGAACTGTGGGGGAATTTTTTCTGGAGGTAGACGAAGGAGATGGGTACTAGAATAAGTGCAGGGGGGCATGTGGGACCCACAAGCCTGCCAGGCGTGCCCAGGGGGTGGGCGCGCCTCCTGGGCTCATGGCCCACTGGTGCATCCCCCTAACATGTTTTATATCTCAGAAATTCTTAAATATTCCAGAAAAAATCATACTTGAATTTCAGGGCATTTGGAGAACTTTTATTTTCAGGTCATTTTTTTATTGGACGGATAATACAGAAAACCGGAAAACAGTGATATTTTTATTGTCTTTCTTCTAAATAACAGAAAGTAAAAGTTGGAAACAGAAAGTTGTGACTTCTAAATTCGTCCGTCTCATGTTCATCAAAAGAAATCCATCAACGAGGTTGATCAAGTCTCCTTGACGAACTTTTTTCGAATCACATAAAACCAGAGAATTTTCAAAAAATCACTAGGTTACCTCAACGGGGATATGCATATCCCCAACAATAAGTATATCATATCTCCTTGACAGTAGGTATGGGGAATTCAAAGCCTCCAATAATAATGGATGAAGATTTTTCAATAGAATTAATGCAATGAACTCGATATTGTTTCTTCGAAAAGTGCACCGTGTGCTCATTACCATTGACATGGAAAGTGACATTGCCTTTGTTGCAATCAATAACAGCCCCTGCAGCGTTTAAAAAGGGTCTTCCAAGGATGACTGCCATGGCATCATCCTCGGGAATATCAAGAACAACAAAGTCCGTTAAGATAGTAACGTTCGCAACCACAACAAGCACATCCTCGCAAATGCCGATAGGTAAAGCAGTTGATTTGTCGGCCATTTGCAAAGAAATTTCAGTAGGTGTTAACTTATCCAATTCAAGTCTACGATATGAAGAGAGAGGCATAACACTAACACCGGCTCCAAGATCACATAAAACAGTTCTAACATAATTTCCTTTAATGGAGCAAGGTATAGTGGGCACCCCAGGATCACCTAGTTTCTTAGGAGTCCCACCCTTAAAACTGTAATTAGCAAGCATGGTGAAAATCTCAATATCAGGTATCTTTCTTTTATTAGTCACAATATCTTTCATGTATTTAGCATAAGGAGACTTTTTAAGCATATCAGTCAAACACATTTGCAAAAAGATAGGTCTAATCATTTCAACAAAGCGCTCAAATTCCTCATCATCCTTTTTCTTGGATGGTTTGGGAGGGAAGGGCATGGGTTTCTGAACCCATTGTTCTCTTTCTTTACCATGCTTCCTAGCAACAAAATCACTCTTATCATATCTTTTATTCTTAGGTTGTGGGTTATCAAGATCAACAGCAGGTTCAATCTCCACATCATTATCATTACTAGGTTGAGCATCAACATGAACATCATTATTAATAGTGTCACTAGGTTCATGTTCATCACCAGATTGTGTCTCAGTGTCAGAAATAGATGTCATTTGGGTTCTCAAGTGTAACAGCAACAGGTTTACTTGCATGCAAGTTCCTATCATCTTTTTTTCCTTCCTATTACCAGGATGACTAGGTGCATCAGCATTATTTTCTGAGAATCTTGCTCAATTCTCTTAGGATGGCCCTCAGGATACAAAGGTTCCTGGGTCATTTTACCACCTCTAGTAACAACTCTAACAGAATTATCATTCAATTCATTAAGCAAGTCATTTTGAGCCTTAAGTACTTGTTCTACTTGAGTAGTGACCATAGAAACATATTACCAATAAGCTTAAGATCGTTAACATTTCTATCAACACAAGCACTTATATGATTAATCATGTGAGAATTTTGTTTCAATTGTCTACTAACATAATCATTAAAACTTTGTTGTTTGGCAACAAAGTTATCAAATTCATCTAAGCATAGGCTAGCAGGTTTGTCATAAGGAATATCACTCTCATTGAATCTACGCAAAGAATTTACCTCTACTACCTGTGTCGGGTTATCAAGACCATGTATTTCTTCAATAGGTGGTAGATTCTTAACATCTTCAGCTTTAATACCTTTCCCTTGCATAGATTTCTTTGCTTCTTGCATATCTTCAGGACTGAGGAATAGAATACCTCTTCTCTTTGGAGTTGGCTTTGGAGGTGTTTCGGGAATAGTCCAAGCATTATCATTGCTCAAGATATTATTCAATAAGATTTCAGCTTGTTCCACAGTTCGTTCCCTGAAAACACAACCAACACAACTATCTAGGTGGTCCCTAGAAGCATCGGTTAGTCCATTATAAAAGATATCAAGTATTTCATTTTTCTTAAGAGGGTGATTAGGCAAAGCGTTAATTAACTGGATAGGCCTCCCCCAAGCTTGTGGGAGACTCTCTTCTTCAATTTGCACAAAATTATATATATATATATATATATATATATATATATATATATATATATATATATATATATATCCTGCAAGGCAGCTTGTTTCTTATGGGCAGGAAAATATTTCTCAAAAAAATAGTATATCATGTCCTGGGGACTACGCACACAACCAGGAGCAAGATAAGTGAACCAAGTTTTAGCCTCACCCTTGAGTGAGAAAGGAAACAACTTAAGAATATAGTAATAACTATTTTTTCCTCATTAGTGAATAGGGTGGCTATATCATTCAATTTAGTAAGATGTGCTACAATAGTTTCAGATTCATAACCATGAAAAGGATCAGCTTCAACCAAAGTAATTAGCTTAGGATCAACAGAGAACTCATAATCCTTATCGGTAACAAAGATAGGTGAAGTAGCAAACTTAGGATCATATTTCATTCTAGCATTCAAAGATTTTTCTTTCCACTTGCGTAATATATTCTCAAGATCATGGCTATCAAGAAAGTCTTCAGCTACCTCTCCTTCCATAACATAACTCTTAGGTATATTAGGCAATTCATATCTAGGAGGGCTAGGTCTAACAGGTGTAACAGCGGGTTCCATTTCAATAAATTCTCAAGATCATGGCTATCAAGAAAGTATTCAGCTACCTCTCCTTCCATAACATAACCCTTAGGTATATTAGGCAATTCATATCTAGGAGGGCTAGGTCTAACAGGTGTAACAGCAGGTTCCATTTCAATAATTTCATCAGTTTCAAAAGTATCATTTGATTCAGTAGTAGCTCTAGCAATCTGTGCATCAAGAAATTCACGAAGTGGCATATCATTATCAAACAAAGCATCATCATAAGCATCATGTATAACAGAAGTAGCATCATCAAGCACAGGCGACATATCAGGATTAATAGTAGCTGGTGGTGTCGCAAACTTACTCATAATAGAAGGTGAATCTTGCAGAGCTAGATGGCAGTTCCTTACCTGTCCTCGTAGTTGAGGGCAGAACTTTAGTTTTTGGATCTCGCAAATTCTTCATAATGATAAGCAGATATAAATCCCAAGTGATTCAGAGAATAGAGTTATGCTCCCCGGCAACGGCGCCAGAAAAAGGTCTTGATAACCCACAAGTATAGGGATCGCAACAGTTTTCGAGGGTAGAGTATTTAACCCAAATTTATTGATTCGACACAAGGGGAGCCAAAGAATACTCTCGAGTATTAGCAGTTGAGTTGTCAATTCAACCTCACCTGAAAGACTTAGTATCTGCAGCAAAGTTTTAGTAGCAAAAGTAGTATGATAGTAACGGTAACAGTGGTGACAGTAGCAATAGTGATTTGTATGGCGAGTGTAACAGAAGTGGCAGAATAGTAACTTAGCGACAACCAGTATAGGAAAAGCTCGTAGGCATTGGATCGGTGATGGATAATTATGTCGGATGATATTCATCATGTAACGGTTATAACATAGGGTGATATGTAACTAGCTCCAGTTCATTAATGTAATGTAGGCATGTATTCCGTGTATAGTCATACGTGCTTAGGGAAAAGAACTTGCATGACATCTTTTGTCCATCCCTCCCGTGGCAGCGGGGTCCTAGTGGAAACTAAGGGATATTAAGGTCTCCTTTTAATAGAGTACCGGAACAAAGCATTAATGTATGGTGAATACATGAACTCCTCATACTATGGTCATCTCCGAGAGTGGTTCCGGCTATTGTCACTCCGGGGTTGCCGGGTCATAACACATAGTAGGTGACTACAACTTGCAAGATAGGATCAAGAACACACTTATATTCATGGAAACATAATAGGTTCAGATCTGAAATCATGGCACTCGGGCCCTAGTGACAAGCATTAAGCATAGCAAAGTCATAGCAACATCAATCTCAGAACATAGTGGATACTAGGGATCAAACCCCATCAAAACTAACTCGATTAGATGATAGATCTCATCCAACCCATCACCGTCCAGCAAGCCTATGATGCGATTACTCACGAAAGATGGAGAGCATCATGGAATTGGCGATGGAGGATGGTTGATGATGACGACGGCGTCGATTTCCCCTCTCCGGAGCCCAAAACAGACTCCAGATCTGTCCTCCCGAGGAAGAACAGGCGATGCCGGCGGCTCCGTATCGTGAAACGCGATGAACTCTTCTCGTCTAATTTTTTCTGGGTGAAAGAGACTTTATAGAGTTGGAGTTGGAGGCTGCGGAGCCATGTGGGCCCCACGAGCCTGGTAGGTGCGCCCTAGGGGGGCGCGCCTACAGGGCTCGTGGCCCCGTGGCTACATATCTTCGTCCGATTCTTTCTCCAGTATTTTTTATATATTCCATAAAAAGTCCTCGTAAGTTTCCAGGTCATTCCAAGAACTTTTATTTCTGCACAAAACAACACCATGGCAATTCTGCTGAAAACAGCGTCAGTCCGGGTTAGTTCCATTCAAATCATGCAAATTAGAGTCCAAAACAAGGGCAAAAGAGTTTGGAAAAGTAGATACGTTGGAGACGTATCAACTCTCCGGCCAATAACCAATAGCGGGATCTGGATACCCATATTGGTTCCCACATGTTCCACGATGATCTCATCGGATGAACTACAATGTCAAGGATTCAGACAATCCCGTACACAGTTCCCTTTGTCTATCGGTATGTTACTTGCCCGAGATTCGATCGTCGGTATCCTTATACCTAGTTCAATCTCGTCATCGGCAAGTCTCTTTACTCATTCCATAATACATGATCCCGTGACTAACTCTTTAGTCACCTTGAGCTCGGTATGATGATGTATTACCGAGTGGGCCAGGAGATACCTCTCCGTCACACGGAGTGACAAATCCCAGTCTTGATCCATGCCAACTCAACAGACACCCTCGGAGATACCTATAGAGCACCTTTATAGTCACCCAGTTACGTTGCGATGTTTGGAACACACAAGGTACTCCTTCGGTGTCAGTGAGTTGCATGACCTCATGGCCGTAGGAACTTATACTTGACATGCAGAAAACAATAGCAATAAACTGACACGATCAAATGCTACGTTTACAGTTTGGGTCTTGTCCATCACATCATTCTCCTAATGATGTGATCCCGTCATCAAATGACAACTCATGTCTATGACCCGGAAACCATGGTCATCTTTGATCAACGAGCTAGTCCTTTAGAGGCTTACTAGGGACATGTTGTTTGTCTATGTATCCACACATGTATCTTAGTTTCCAATCAATACAATTATAGCATGGACAATAAACGATTGTCATGAACAAGGAAATATAATAATAACTACTTTATTATTACCTCTCGGGCATATTTCCAACAGTCTCCCACTTGCACTAGAGTCAATAATCTAGCATTACATGGTAATAAATCTAACTCACATAGAGTCCTAGTGTTGATTATGCTTAGCCCGTGGAAGAGGCTTAGTCAACGGATCTGCAACATTCAAATCCGTGTGCACTTTGCAAATGTTTATGTCCTCCTCCTTGACTGAATCGCGGATGGAATTGAAGCGTCACTTTATGTGTCTGGTCCTCTTGTGAAACCTCGATTCCTTGGCTAGAGCAACGGCACCAGTGTTATAACAGAACAGAGTCATTGGGTTCAGTGCACTGGGCACAACTCCAAGATCTGATATGAACTCCTTCATCCAGACACCTTCCTTCGCCGCCTCCGAGGCAGCTATGTACTCCGCTTCGCATGTAGAATCGGCTACCACGCTTTCCTTGGAACTGCACCAGCTTACCGCTCCCCCTTGAGAATATACATGTATCCGGTTTGAGACTTAGAGTCATCCGGATCAGTGTCAAAGCTTGCATCGACGTAACCCTTTACGACGAGCTCTTGATCACCTCCATAAACGAGAAACATTTCCTTAGTCCTTCTCAGGTACTTAAGGATATTTTTGACTGTTGTCCAGTGATCCATTCCCGGATTACTTTGAAACCTTCCGGCCATACTTATGGCAAGGCTGACATCTGTTAATGTGCACAGCATTGCATACATGATAGAGCCTATGGCTGAAGCATAGGGAATGACACTCATCTTTTGTCTATCTTCTGCAGTCACTGGGCATTGAGTCTTACTCAACTTCACACCTTGCAATACCGGTAAGAACCCCTTCTTGGATTGATCCATTTTGAACTTCTTCGAAACTTTATCAAGGTATGTACTTTGTGAAAGTCCTATCAAGCGTCTCAATCTATCTCTATAGATTTTGATGCCTAATATGAAAGCAGCTTCTTCGAGATCCTCCATTGAAAAACTCTTATTCAAATACCCCTTCACGCTATCCAAAAGTTCTACATTGTTTCCAATCAGCAATATGTCATCCACATATAATATTAGAAACGCTATAGAGCTCCCACTCACTTTCTTGTAAATACAAGCTTCTCCATAAACTTGTACAAACGCAAATCTTTTGATCACCTCATCAAAACGATGATTCCAACTCCAAGACGCTTGCACCAGCCCATAAATGGAACGCTGGAGTTTGCAAACTTTGTCAGCATTCTCTGGATCGACAAAACCTTCCAGTTGCATCATATACAACTATTCCTTAAGGAAACTGTTAAGGAACGTTGTTTTGACATCCATCTGCTAAATTTCATAATCAAAATATGCAACTATCGCCAACATGATTTGGACAGACTTAAGCATCGCTACGGGTGAGAAAGTCTCGTCATAGTCAATTCCTTGAACTTGTGAAAAACCCTTTGCCACAAGTCGAGCTTTATAGACGGTGACATTACCGTCCGCGTTCGTCTTCTTCTTAAAGATCCATTTATTCTAAATGGCCTTCCGCCCTTCACGTAATACTTCCAAAGTCCATACTTTGTTTTCATACATGGATCCCATCTCCGATTTCATGGCCTCTAACCATTTGTCGGAATCCGGGCCCACCATTGCTTCTTCATAGCTCGTAGGTTCACCGTTGTCCAACAACAAGACCTCCAAGACAGGGTTACCGTACCACTCAGGTGCAGTACGTATCCTTGTCGACCTACGAGGTTCGATAGTACCTTGATCAGAAGTTTCATGATCATCATCATTGGCTTCCTCCTCAACTGCCGTAGGCTCCACAAAAACATCTTTCTGTGATGTGCTACTCTCTGGTTGAAGTAAAGGTTCAACAACCTCATCAAGTTCTATCTTCCTCCCACTCAATTCTTTCAAGAGAAACTCTTTCTCGAGAAAGGACCCGTTCTTAGTGACAAACACTTTGCCTTCGGATCTGAGATAGAAGGTGTACCCAACCGTCTTTTTTGGGTATCCGTTGTGGTTGCTCCCTCCCTTCATCATGCTTCTGGTGAAAATGAAAATCTGGTCTTCGGACCAGACGGTGGCGGCGCTACGGTGTCGTGTCCTTCCCAAACGCACCGTGTTGGAGCACGCGGTCTCATCGATTCTCAACTTTACTCTTTCGCGATATCGTTGGGATTTGGGAGGGCGCCGACGGCTCCGTAGTGATGCTTGTTGTCTTTTCTTGTCTACTTCGAGCTTTTCGGTGTGTTGTTTTTGTTGTACCCCTTTGGCACCTATATATCTGGCCGTGGTGAGTGTGGCTGTCGCATGGTGTGGTGTGCTTTTTATCGGTTTTGTACGTTTGGTTTGCTTTATATATAAAATAGGGCGAAAGCCTTTTTGGGTAATGTATCACTAGATGAAGAAGTGACCATGTCATATGGTAGTTTAATTTTGTCTGCTGCTGAGAAAGTAAAATAATTTGATGCTTAATAATGTATTGTCTGTGTTAGTTTGATTTTGTGTGGATCTATTAGTACTAATAGCTGGTAATACTTGCAGGGTGAGTATAGACGCAGCGCCACCTTGCAAGGCGTCGTGCCCCTACTTGGCGATTGATGCAAAATATATATATAGGTGCCTAGGTGCCTGGGCACCTTGATCGGGTCCAACCCGTTAGTGGGTTTTCTAGAAATTCTGATTTGTTTCGTAGTATTTGCATGCAAGACTTCCCTTGTATGACATAGAATTAAGTGTTTTAAATTCTCTTTAGAACCGATCTTCGAGACCAGAAGAAATGTCGGGCGACAGGGGGGGCAACGCGGGTGGCCGTCCGGTGATCGCCGGGCCTGTGTACTCGGGGGCGGTGGCTAGTCCTCGGGTTGGCGGCCGTTTTTGGGTGCTGGCCGGAGCCGAGGAGGACGAGGCGGACGGAGACGGCGACGATCCGGAGGCTTCTCCACCAACGCCGACTCCCTCTGATCTCTTCTGCGAGTTCTTCCATGCGGGATATGATGAGGACGAGGTGGCCTCGACGGTGGAAGATCCGGCAAGGGTTGGGCTTCACGCGGGCGAGAGGAAGGAGATGGTCAGGCGCGTGGTGCATCGGAGAACGGCGGCGACGGCAGTCAGGCCATGGAAGGGCCCCCTTCCAAAGTTTAGTTTACCGAATCTTACTCTTTTCGATTTGATTCATCCGGACTCGTGGACTGAAGTTAAGAGGAAGAAGAAGCCAGTCCGTTCTGGAGGTGTGCCGGCGGCGGCCATGGCGAGGTCGCCGACGGGGCGCCCGATCGGGATCTCGCAGGTGCGGGAGAGGCGTTTGAACGCAATCCTGGGCCGAGCGCATGGTGAGTCTGCTGATGGGCCGGTTCTGAGTGAGCCGGGCCTAGTCATGTGCGGGCCTGTGTTAACTGGGTATGAGGCCCAGGTTAACCAGGTACGTACGACGGGATTGATCGCTACACCCCCATGCACGATCGACGAGACGGCTGGGGGCTTTCGACCGAAGCGAATTAGGGTTCTTCAACCCGCGTCGCGGTCGTGTTTCTCTGACCGTGGTGCGGGACGTGCCCGGCGGATTCCTCCTCTCCGCGGCATGGCGGGCGGAGGTCCACCCCCTGCCAAGTCCGGCGCTCAGTCCGGCGCCCCGGGCGGCGCGGGGCGCGGAGGACAGCCGCTGCCTGCTGGAGGCGGGCGTGGCGGGGATGCGGCTCCGCAGGGCGCAGGTCGGGGCCACGCTGGGCTGCCGCTCGGGGCTGGGCGCGCTGCCGCTCCTCCAGTGTCCAGCCAGGCGGCTCAGGGGGCGAACTGCCCCAGACCACCGCTGCATGGTGGTGTTCCCAGGTCTGGCGTGGTGGGCCGCGGGACACTGCTAGCGGGTACCAGACCAGCTGCGCCAGCCGGGGGTCGGGGTGGCCCTAGGCCACCGATGCCAATCCCCGTGGCCGTCACGGGCCGCGGCATCCCGACTCCTAGGCCGCCTCCTCCGGCCTTGGGTGGTCAGCTACGCCCCACGGCGATACAGACCGGGCCAGGCCGCCGCATTTCGGGGCTAGGCAGACGCAGAGTCCGGCGGCACCGGTGTTGGAGCAGGCACAATTGCAGCAGGCTCCGGCGAGGAGGGGTGACTCGTCGGTGCCTCCTGGTCAATGGGGTGATGATGGGCTTAACGCTTATGGAGACGGACAGCACCGGGGATCCTCGTCCACAGGTGGTGGGCGGGGGTATGCATGGCAGAGTGATGGCTCGACCGAGAGACCTTTCCTGGGGCCAACGGGAGGTTTCATCGAAGGGGCGTCAGGACCAGCTAATAGGAACCGCGGTCGTTTTCGTGGTAACCGTGGTGGACGGGGTGGCCGAGGTGGTCGTTACCGTCCAAGGCAGCATCCAGTTGTCGTTGACCAGACAGCGGTTGGTGAGGGTACTGAGGAGACTGCATTGTCTTGTCAAGCTATGGAGTTGGTTACGGCTCTAGCATAGGTGGTTGCTCCGGATAATGGTGAGGTCGAGGTAATGTCGGTGGAGGGCTCTGACAGGGCTGAGCTGGACAGGGCGGCCAAGTATGCGCGCAAGAAAGAAAGAATGATATGCTATCGCTGTGGCAATAAGGGCCACTTCATTGCTGAGTGTGTGGCAGTCTTATGCGATACGTGTGGTAAGCCGGACCATGAGTCAGGGGATTGTCCGCTAATGAGAGAGCAGTTACCGAATCTTATGATGTATGGGGTGTTTTGTTCTGAGCTCACGTTTTTTGAGTCTCCGACCGAGAGGGAAGTTACTGACGAGGCGCGCAGTATGACGTCTGGGATTGTGAAAGTGACGAAAGGTGAAGTCTCTGAGACCCAGATTGTGCAGCGGCTCCGGGAGCTGGCCCCGGGTGACTTCCTCTGGGAGTTAGTCAGTCTTGAGCCAAACTCATTCAGGGTGGAGTATCCCACGGTGGAGGATTTACAGAGGTTACTGAGTTTTGGGATGTGTAAGGTGCCAGGTACTGAAGGCATTCTTGAGTTCCACGAGTGGAAATTGAGTGAGCCTCAGGGTAAACCACTTACCCAGGCCTGGTTGCGTTTTTCGGGAGCTTCGCACAGGCCCATGCAGGATGCCAGGGTTGTTGCTAGTCTGGCTGTATTGGTGGGAAAGCCCGAACGAGTGGACATGGCTTTCACTAGAGCTCAGGGGGTGGCTCGCATTCTCGTCAGTATTTTGGACATTGAGTTTGTTCCGGACGTGGTGAAGTGGGCTTATCGCGGCCAGGTGTATAACCTTCAGATTGAGTTTGAGGATGACAGCCTGTTTGCTGAGGCACCTGCTGCCGTGGATGTTGATATGCATGAGGGTGATGATGGCATGGGGCGCAAGGAGCCTCCGGTAGCTGATCCTGGTCGAGAGGCCGAGAGACCGGGGTCTGTGGTCAAGACCACCGGAGGGGGGACGGCGCCTCCATCTTCTGTGTCGTCGACCACACTGAGATTTGGATCCATTCAGCCTGCTACTGCTCCTCCGAGATTATGGAGCGAGCGGGTGGAGTCTTCAGAGGTGTTTGAGCACTCCTTACCTGTGTTGGACTTTGAGGGCCCGGGCGTGGAGGGTCTTGGAGTGGAGGAAGGTTCGGAGATAGCGTTCTCGCCTCCCTCGGATATTCCTGCGACGGCTGAGCTGCAGGTGGTGACTACGAGCTTGGCGGGGGGTCTAAGGCAGGAGGCCTTGGCGCCCCACTCTTCTCTTGCTCCGATCGGGGTTTCTGAGAGGGAGGAGCCCTCTTCGAGAGGGTGGCCGGCTGCGGCTTCTTCTACTGGGCGGATTGGAGTTTGTCAGGGGCAGGTGGCCCCGGCGACGCTTGCTGCGCCGGTGCTGGCCGGCCCTGAGGGAGGCCGTATGGGGCAGGAGGCCTCACACCCTTCCCTTTCGGCTCCGGCGGTTGCGACTTCTCCTGTGGTGCTTGGCGGGAGTCCAGGGACGGTGGCCCCGGTCCATCCCTCCTCCTCGGCTGTCGGGATGGTGACGCCCTCAGCCTTGAGGGTTGGGGCGGAGGGGTGTTCGGCCAGGCGGTGCCGACACCTACTGCACCCGGCCCCCTGACCACCGGCCGTGGGAGCCGTCTGTCGCTGCCTCCTGCGAGTGGCTCTTCTCGGGAGGAGGTTATTGCTTTCGGCGGAATCCCTGACCCGGTCTCTGAGGGGCGACGGATGAGTTCCCGTCTCTAGGACCACCCGGAGGTTGATGACATGCAGCAGAGGTGCGCAATGAGGGCGGCCAAGCTTCGTGACATCGAGGTCACTACCGGTATGTCAGTCAACTTATCCAATTCTATTTTGCATTTTTCTACGGATGAGATTATTCATAATGCAAATCAAGTAGGGGTTTCGCTAGGGAATACTAATTCTGAAATCTCCAACTCGGTTAATGATCTCCTGGATCTGGAAGCGGAACGCGCTTTAGAAACTATTCGCAACCTAGCGGCGGTGAGACCTATGAATGATGCTGAGATTGATGCGTTGGGGGTAAGAGTCCTTGACAATTTGTGTGCGGACCTTGCACCATCCTTTAATGAGTCAGACGAGGAGGAGACTAGTGTAGAAGTTGTGGTCAATCAACCACCACAGCCCGGTTATGAGGACCGGATGGTGGAAAATGATAAACCTAAACGTAAGTGGAAGCGAAGGTGTGTCCAGCATCCGCGGTATGTAGAAGTGCTAGGATTCGTACGAGAAAAAAATTTCATGATGAATTATGAAAGGAATCTTTTGGAATAGCAGAGGTCTCAAGGACTTGGCTAAAAGAAGGTTTCTCGCTGAGGCGTCTCTGGAGCACCGATTAGATTTCATTGCTCTTTCCGAAACTGGAAGAGATAATTTTGCTCCTCAATTTCTTTCCTCTCTTGCGGGTGGTGTTGATTTCGATTGGCATTGCCTACCTCCGCGTGGACGATCGGGAGGTATCTTGCTGGGAGTGAGATGCGATTCCCTTGAGGTCCGGAGTGTTGTGATGGGCGACTTTGCGGTTAAGTTTTGGGTTAGGTCAAAAGTTGATGGGTTCAACTGGGCTGTGGTGGCGGTCTACGGGGCCGCACAGCCGGAGCTTAAACCGGAGTTTCTGGCGGATCTTGTTTGAATTTGTGGGTCCGAACAGCTTCCAATGTTGGTCGGGGGTGATTTCAATATCATTCGGAGGAGAGAGGAGAAGAATAATGATAACTTTGACGGGAGATGGTCGTTTATGTTCAATACCATTATTGAGAGCTTGGATCTGAGGGAGATAGAGCTTTCTGGTAGAAAGTTTACCTGGGCTAATGCTTTGCCAAACCCGACATATGAAAAGCTTGATCGAGTTCTCGCCAGCGTGGAGTGGGAACAGAAGTTCCCTCTTGTTACGGTACAAGCTTTATCGCG
Organism: Triticum timopheevii; assembly: GCA_963921465.1. NCBI lineage: Eukaryota > Viridiplantae > Streptophyta > Magnoliopsida > Poales > Poaceae > Triticum > Triticum timopheevii. Next base: position 471,172 of record OY997274.1, on the reverse strand, counting down.
GGGCATATCTGATCACACACCACTGTTCGTGGACTCCGGGGAGTCCAACTATGTGGGAAACAAGAACACCTTCTCATTTGAGATGGCCTGGTTCGAACGTGAGGGGTTCTTAGACCTCGTTACCAGGGAATGGGCTAAGGGTGTCGGAGGTAGGACGGCGGTCGAACGTTGGCAGAATAAAATTAGGCATTTAAGAAGTTTCTTACGGGGTTGGGCTAAACACCTAAGTGGAGTTTATAAGATTGAGAAGGATAGACTCCTTTCTCTTATACAGGCCCTGGATACAAAAGCTGAATCTACGATTCTGCTGCCTGCCGAGCTCTAGGTTAAAAATGAGGCTGAGAAGAGGTTGAAAGAACTTCTCCGCGAGGAAGAGTTGAAGTGGGCGTTGCGCGCTAAGGTCCGCAAAGTGGTCCAAGGGGACGCCAATACTCAATTCTTCCACCTGATTGCTAATGGCAAGCACCGTAAGAAGCGCATCTTCCAACTTGAGCAAGATGAGGGTACTATTGTTGGGCAGGATAATCTCAAAACTTACAATACCGAGTATTATAGGCAGTTATTCGGACCACCGGAGGTTAATTGTGTGACCTTGGATGAGTCTAGGACTGAGGATGTTCCTCAATTGTCGGCTGCCGATAATGATATCTTGCTCGCCCCGTTTACGGAGAAGGAGGTGTTTGATGCTATTGCACAAATGAAAAACAATAAGGCTCCCGGACCGGATGGGTTTCCGGCTGAGTTTTATAAAAAGTGCTGGCACATTATTAAGGGGGATCTGTTACCTATGTTTCACGATCTTTTCTCTGGACAGCTTCAATTATTTCACTTGAATTTTGGAACTATCACATTGCTCCCTAAGAAAACGGAGGCTGTGCGAATTGAGCAGTTCAGGCCGATTTGCTTACTCAATGTTAGTTTCAAAATCTTTACCAAGGTCGGGACTAACAGGCTCTCATAGATTGCGCTTTCTGTGGTGCAACAGTCCCAAACTGCTTTCATGCCGGACAAAAACATCCTCGAAGGGGTGGTTGTCCTTCATGAAACGCTCCATGAAATTCACTCTAAAAAATTAGATGGGGTAATTTTTAAGGTGGATTTCGAAAAGGCGTATGATAAGGTCAAGTGGCCATTCCTCCAACAGGCATTGCGTATGAAAGGTTTTGATGATGCCTGGCGCCATCAGGTCGAATCTTTTACGCAAAAAGGGAGTGTGGGAATTAAAGTGAATGACGATATAGGTCATTATTTCCAGACTCATAAGGGCCTCAGGCAAGGAGATCCAATGTCCCCTATCTTGTTTAACATTGTGGTGGACATGTTAGCAGTTTTGATAGGAAGGGCTAAGGACAATGGTCAAGTGGGTGGCTTAGTACCTCATCTGGTTGATGGAGGTGTATCCATCCTTCAATACGCTGATGATACAATCATCTTCATGGAGCATGATTTGGCCAAGGCGAGAAATATGAAGCTGTTGTTATGCCTCTTCGAACAATTATCTGGGTTAAAGATAAACTTTCATAAGAGTGAGTTGTTCTGCTTTGGTAGAGCCAAAGACGAACAGGAGTCTTATAGGCAATTGTTTGGGTGCGAGTTGGGAAGTTTGCCCTTCTCCTACCTTGGTATTCTGATACACCATCGTAGGCTAACAAACAGAGAGTGGAAGTGTATCAAGGATCGATTTGAGAAGAAACTGAGCTGCTGGAAGGGCAAGCTCATGTCATATGGAGGCCAGTTAATCTTGATAAACTCGGTGCTCACGAGTATTCCTATGTTCCTCTTATCATTCTTTGAGGTTCCAGTGGGCGTTAGGAAAAGACTGGACTTCTATCGATCTCGTTTCTTTTGGCAGGGTGATGATCTTAAAAGAAAATACCGGCTTGCTAAGTGGGATATTATCTGTCGACCCAAAGACCAAGGCGGGCTTGGTATTGAGAATCTTGAAGTTAAGAATAGATGCCTTCTTAGTAAGTGGTTGTGGAAGCTCGCTTCCGGCACTGAAGCCATGTGGGCGCAAATCCTACGCAGCAAGTACCTCTAGACTAGAACGTTGTCCCAGGTATCAGTTAGGCCGACTGACTCGCCTTTCTGGAAAGGGCTCATGAAAGTCAAACAATTATTGTTCAATAGGACAAAAGTTGTTATTGGAAATGGTGCCACTACACGTTTCTGGGAGGATTCTTGGCTGGGCGACTCACCCTTGGCCATTCAATATCCGTCTTTATATCGTATTGCTCAACGACGTGAGGTGTTCGTGGCAACGGTATTTCAATCTATCCCCCTTAATATTCAGTTTAGACGGTCGTTAGCGGGCAATCGTTGGGAGGTTTGGCTCCAGTTAGTTAGGAGACTAATGGAGGTTCAACTTTCTGACCAACCTGATGAATTACGCTGGAAGTTGACTAAGTCTGGAGTATTTACAGTGAGGTCAATGTATATTGATGTTGTTAATTCCAACTCCATTCCAACTTCCAAGAATGTCTGGGATGTCAAAGTTCCTTTGAAAATAAAAGTGTTTATGTGGTTTGTACATAAACAAGTTATTCTAACAAAGGACAACTTAATAAAGCGTAATTGGACAGGACCTACTAGGTGTAGTTTCTGTGATCGGGATGAGACAATTAAACATCTCTTTTTTGATTGCCCGCTGGCCAAGGTCCTTTGGCAGACGGTCCACATTGCTTTTAATATTACTCCACCGACTGCTGTTAACGCTTTATTTGGGAATTGGCTTAATGGGATTGACTCTACATTAGCATGACATATTCGGGTTGGAGTCTGTGCTTTGATGTGGACCATCTGGCTTTGCAGAAATGATTTGGTTTTTAACAGAACATCACGAATTCATTTTTGCAGGTCATCTTCCGAGCTACGGCATTGATCCGTTCATGGTCATCACTCACTCCGATGGAGGCCAGGGAGCATTTGGTAACTGGGTCTATCCGTTGGGAGATGGTTGCTCGGGATATCTTCAACCGGTTTGGATGGCGGTCATGTAATAGGATAGACAATTAATTTACCTATCTTTTATAGCCAGCCGGTTGTGGCATCTTTTTCTGGCTAGTTCGTGTTTCTAGCCTTCTGCGCTCTATGTGGGCTGCTTTTTTCTTTATTTAAGTTTGAGACTATGGAACTTTGTATGCACATTGTGTTGCTTGGTTAATAAGGATGGCTATATGCATCACTCTTGATGCAGAGGCCGGGGAGTCCCCCCTTTTCGAAAAAAAAGTGTTTTAAATTCTCTCAATTAGTACATCTCCTTTTATTGTTTTCCTTCTCTCATTACATTTTCACGCAGAAGTTTTACACTATGTATTTGCGACTATATACTGAAATTGATTTGGTACCATGCCCTCATATTTGCGTAGACAAAAGTTAGGTATCATACCCACTTTGCGACTATGTATACTACCTATGTATTATTGGGTATATACTTATAATTTTCAAGGTGAGGGTATATACTTGTCTAATGATGAGTATGCACATACCTAAAAATATATCGAGCACTCTTAATTTCTCATATCCGTAATTGCATTGGGTACTATCAATTTCATATCATTGGGCGATTATATACCAGTAACCAGTGACATACCCAAAATATAATACTTTTTTGAATACATACCCGTAATGGTATGGGAGACATACCCGTAAATAATATACTCAAAAATAAAATACACATATATGTCTTGAAGACATACTCGTAAATGATATTTGAGTTATACCCGAAAATAATATACCAATATAAAATACACGTAAATGATGTAATATTAATGGTGACATACCTAAACATAATATACCTTTTTTGAATACCTACTCGTAGATGGTATTTAAAGGCATACCCATAAAATAATATACCCAAAAATAAAATACACTGTATATGCCTTGAACACATACCCGTAAATGATATAAAAGACATACCCATAAATAATATATCAAAAATTAAAATAAAGGTACTGTGTTCTATAAAAATTACACGTATATTGAAAACATACCCGTAAATGGTTTTCAAGACATACCAAAAAAATGAAATAAGTGCACGCATAAGAAAGAAAGAAGGGCACCTAATGGAGCATGCATGGCCTTAATGGATCATTAATTGCTGATTTTCTCTCTCCTTCTAATGTGGGCATTAAATGTCCATATCAAGCAATAACTTTTTCCTAATAAAAGAGGTACGGGGTCATCCGTTAGTGTTAATAGTAGTTACACATGCACATATCTCAATGTAATCCAACGGTCTATAGGCAAGGTGCCCAGGCACCTAGGTGTCCCATATGGTCCAGGCTCCTTGCCTTTTCACCACTAGATTGCATTTAGATGTGCCCTGTCATAGCTGTTATGTTTGTTAACAGATTATTCCATTTGAAACCGCCAATCAAAATAATTATGATATAATCACTAATTGAATGACATAAATATGGCCCCACACACCATGCATGGCAACGTTACATGTTGAGAGACATGATAGGAGAGAGAAAGTAATACTTAATGTATTGTGATTAATTGTGCTGCCATGTTTGATGATTCATGAATGGAAGGTACGTGATACTCATTAGGAGGACATAAAAACTATTTGTAACTAGATAAAACCCCCGTGCGGTTGCTGCGGGAATTTTTGGTGTTTCTGAGTAGCATTAAGATAGCAAAGATGATGACAATTTGAATCAATAATATGATGGATTTCACATAGAAGTGATAATAATCAACAAAACAATATATTTCATATATAGGTGATTCAAATTAAGTAGGATCTATTTGATTTTGTTTGGGGTTCCATTTTGGTTAGTGCGACCTTTTCTTTACCTAATATAATATTAAAAGACGGAAGCTTTCATAGTTCTTCATACGTCACTTTTTTATATCCGTAGATTTAATGTTAATAATAAAAATTAACGGCTGAGATTTCTCTACTTTTTTCCTCCGATGGATCGATCTCAATCTGATTTCTCGAACAGAACAGATCTATCGGACAGACTAGCGATCGACCAGCCCAAGCCCAGCCTAGCTAGCGACCAATTGGATCAAGCCCAGACAAGCCTTGGCCCGCGCACGTCTCTCCCTGTCTGCCCCTCGCTCGCCTGTTTAATCTACACAACTGGAGCATCTCCCTAAAGAAATTCTACAAATCAAGCAGAACAAGGATTCGTGATTCGGCTACAACAGAGCAGCAAAGCATAGATATTGTCTTAGGGAGATGATCCTGCTTCCATCCTACTTTCTTGCTGCTAATTAATTTGCACCTCTGCAACTCACAACGTAGATATTGATTTTGTGACTAAAGCATATTTGATCAGCTATCCTGTTACTCCCTCTGTAAACTAATATAAGAGTATTTAGATCACTAACTATTTTAGTGATCTAAACGCTCTTATATTAGTTTACGGAGGGAATACAAAACACAACAGAGATTTTTTTTTATTTTTCCAACATCAGGCAAAGAATCATAATGTGCACTCAGTTCACACATCATACATTTATTTTTCTTTAGGGCTGGCTATGTATACGGAAATTGTGATTTGAAAGGACTGTCAATCTACATGAATCATGGCCAAGTTTTCTACATTTTCCGGAGCGGGTTCATTGATGAGAGTTAGAGAGATAATCTCCTGCTGTTAATTTGCTTTTAATATGACGATGATGATGCATGACAGATTACCACCAACAAGTATTGCCAATGATGTGGTAGAAAAAAAACTATATTTGCCAGCCAATGAAAAAAACAAATAAGTAAGATATCTACTTGTCATTGGATCAATGTCAGAAATGGATTAATTTCTTTTGATTATGAACTTAGCACATTGTGAAATACGAAAATGTGTAGATTGTGAAGATCATTAATTATGGACAGGCTCACATACTTTCATGTTGATTGCTTTTTACAGAGATAGCAGCTTAGATGAGAGAGATGCTGATCATGGGTGGACCGATGAAGAATAAGAAATAAAAAGAAGAAGGGTGATTTAATTGTATAAAAGGTAAACAATGTTACCTGATGTGCATGAGGGTCCTAAAGGTATGTTATTGAACCATAAAATATGTTGCAATGCATAGAAAAATAATTAAAATATATGATGAAAGATAATGGTTGAAAGCACAATTCTTATTTAATAATGTGGGTCATAAAACATCACTTGGGCATTTTTTAGTTGTTTTCCCTTATATTTTCATAATGTATTTCCGGGCAATTTTCCTAGTGATATATAACGTCCGAGTTTCTTTCATATACCCAACAAATGTATCCATTGTGTGTTGAGACATGGACTCACATTTGGAAGTAAAAAAAAAGATTGTTTCTTATTTTCCTTAGAGAAAAATACTGGTTCTTTTGTGTTCTTCATTATTTCAATTGCATCTATCTATTTCTTCTGAGCTTCTCTTTTTCTTTTGAGATCTAGAATAGAAAAGTCTGCTCACATTTTAGTCCCCTGAAGATATATATTGCTAACATCTTCACATCATTAAACATCGGTCAATGCAAAAGCTAACTGAAAAAACAAACAAGTAGAGAACGCTTATTGCCACAGAAATCTGAATACACATGGTCATATTTGCCGGTTGCAGTTCAGAATAAGCAGTGCGGGTAAGGAACTAAAGCACCTAGGGAGATAAAACATACGGCAGGAACCAAGTGTTTTTGAGGTTATATCCATCATAATTTCCATGAACCTTATTTTCCACACGCCTACAAGAATGAACCAATAACTCAATCAGATAACCTTATTTTCCATGAACGGCAACATCTATCATAATTTCCACACGCCTACAAGAATGAACCAATAACTCAATCAGTCAATCACGATGTATCTCAAGCAAACAGCTTGGCACAAAAAGAGCTTTGTGTGCTAGCCAAGCAAAACAGCCACAACGAAGCAATATCCAAGAACCAAAACATACAAACCACGTAATCCCCTATTCCCAGGATGACATGACATGGAAGTGGGAGGGATCAATTAAATGAACATATATTCAGAAGAAAAATATACGTACAGATCAACATGAGTTCGGTGGTGTACCTTGACTCCTTCGAGACGTCCACTACTTGGAGAGGTCCAGGTTTTACTCGACTGCAAAGAAGACAAAATTGATCGCATCACTCGGAATTCTTGAGTTCAAAAGAAGACACTCGACGGAGAGGAATTACCATCAAGCATGTCGGACATCTCTTTGGTAGTGTCCTTCAAGTACTTGGTAGTGTCCTTCAATTCTCTTATTTTCTTCGCCCACTCGGCCATCTTCTTCTTGAGTTTCGAGTTCTCCTCTTCAAGTTTGCCATTCTTCTCCCTCGCATCAGCAAGTGCCTTGTCCTTGTCTTCGAGCGCCTTCTTCGTAGTATCTAAAGAAACAACATTGTTGAGTCGCGCTTGGAGTCGACGATTCCCACCACGCACTTCTATTCGAGTGGAGTCACTCGGTTCAAAGATGAAAGAAAAGAATTGATGGTTCATTCGGTTGACAAAAACAAATATACCTCCTTGAGTCCTCAGCTCAGCCTGGGCTTTCTCCAAGTCCAGCTGAAGCTGGTTGATCAGACGAAGGTCCGCAGGGTTGACATCTCGGTGAGGCTCATCCCCACCGCCATCGCCATATTTGTCCTCGCTGCCTTCGGTGTGGTCCGCGTGTACGCTCCCACCTTCACTGTTCTCTCCATCATGGGATTGCGTGAACGAACGTTGTTCATCTTCAGCACATATATAGAATGAAGTGACAGATGTACATGTACAAGAACATATAGGACGCATGAGTTACCTCCTCTTTGGGCCGAGTTGGCACTTGTATCGATTGGGCCACCTGCTGTGTGCCTCGCCGGCGAGGAATGGCTCGCCGACGAACACAGGGTCACTGTCGCCGACGGCCTTGGGTACGGGCTGCGCTCTAGGCGGGACTCCACGATCTACGTGCATGCATGGGTCACATCCGACCCTGCTGCCAATTATTCAAAACGGAAAAGAAAAACTTCCTAGTCTAGCTGCGTGGACTTGAGCTTATGTGGGCTAACACTGGATGGCAAGGAGATCGTGGAGATGGATCTGAGTGTGTGCCGGCCGGTGCCGGTGACGGTGACGATGATGGGGGGGGGGGGGGGGGGGGGGGGGTGTGTTAAAAGGAGGAGATTGCGGGGGAGATCGTTTGAATTTTGATGATGATTTTGCGGACGATCAGTTTTGGTTGGCCGATCAATTCGGAATCGGAGGCGGAGGTGAACGTACGTTGTTGGAGCTCACGTCTGCTCATGGATCGATTCCTTCCATTTTAATTGTGATTTACTTACGTGATAAGCATATTCCAGTTTCCTTCCTTAAATTGCTTATTACGTCCCCATGCCATCATATAGTAAATCGGATTTGGAATGTGCACCGTGTTTGATTGATTGACTGCTTGATTGCTTGATTTTCTTTCCGTTTTATTACGTCCCGTCTGATTTAGAATACGTGATTGATTGTTTTTTTTTCAAGTGTACGAAAGTGGTTAATTTCCCCTTTTCCAAGTTATATATATGGGCCGGTGATTGTATTTCCATTCACCCTACACATGGAAAGAAGATGAAGATGGAGCCGCTTCGAGCTCCGGTATAAAGGTGATCCGTCATTTTCTTTCTTTGGTGGCTGCTGTGGTGGTGCCAAAGGTAGGTGACGGGCGTCGGTGTCAAACTTCTTCGGTCTTGATTGCGGTTTTACTTCTTGGCTGGTGTTCCTTTCACTAGTTGAAAAAGAACCTAATGTTCAGCCCTTTAGTCCCGGTTTGTAAATTAACCGGCACTAATGTGACCATTAGTGCCAGTTCGAACGGCTATGCATTAGTCCCGGTTCGTGTTGAACCTTTAGTACCGGTTCGTGGCACGAATCGGGACTAAAGGGGTGGTGGCAGGCTGGCGTCGGGCCGGGGGCCCACGAGCCCCTTTAGTCCCGGTTTGTAACACGAATCGGGACTAAAGGTCTAACCTATAGTGCCGGTTTGTGTCATAAACCGGGACAAAATGGGTCTAACCTTTAGTTACGGTTGGAGACACAAACCGGGACTAAAGGACAATTTTCAAACTCTACCCCACCACCCCCAACCCCCCATATCGCCATTTCAATTTTGTAAAAAACAAAAGAAAATGATAAAAACTTCAAAAATTAAAATCTTTCAAGATGTAGTTATGTTACTACATCTACTAGTTAGAAAAATTAAAAGACTTAAATTTGGACATGTTTTGCAAAAAATGTGTTATAAAAAAGTAAAACGGCCATATCTTTTGCATAAGATGTCGAAAAAAACGTATAATATATCAAAAAAATCAGCATGAAAATCCGCATCCGATTTTGACGGCGTTTGGCCTGTTTGCAAATTTTTAGAATCCTCAAATTCTAAAAGGAAAAAAAAGATATGCTCAAATTTCAGTTTTTTTTATTTTCATTAAATCTGGTCAAATTGTGGTCAAACTATGGTCAAACTAATTATTCAAGAAATATTAGTGTTAATAAATAATTATTTTAGTTTTTTGACTTCTAGTCAAACTGTGGTCAAATCTGGTCAAACTATGGTCAAACTACTTATTCAAGAAATATTTCTATTACTAAATAATAATTATTTTTTAGAATAATAGTTTCAAACTCGAACGGTGAAACATGTGACTTCATGCTCAAGCTAAATTCCTGAGGATTAATAGGATTGACAGCTTACTATTGTCAGGTAAACAACAAGTGCAGACTTGGAAACTAGGGGGAGTAGAACTCGAAAGTTAAGTGTGCTTAGGCTGGAGTAGTGAGAGGATGGGTGACCGATCAGGAACTTAGACGATTTGGAATTAGGGGTGATTAGAGCAATGATGAGCGGTGAAGGTCCCCCAGAGTACCGCGCGAGCTCGTGCCATGTGGTGGGCCTTTGGCCCCGGTTCGTGTTGAACCGGGACTAAAGGGGGGTACCTTTAGTCCCCACCCTTTAGTGTCGGTTATAGAACCGGGAGTAAAGGTCCTTACGAACCGGTATAACAGGGCGTTTTTCTACTAGTGTTTGTGCAAAGACTAGATTTCTATTGTCTTTTCAGTTTTGTCAGATCAGTGTGTACATGGTTTATGCTATGATCCTCACGATATAATGAGACATGTATTACCATGCAAAAAAAGACACATATCTTGTATAGTATTCAAAAAGCCAAAAACCAAAATAACCAGCTTGCGGGAGGGCTGATTGGGTGGTTTCATGTCTTGCTGGCCTGGCGATATACGATTTCCATGGGCGGGCTGCCTCTGCCGTGGCGCCCCGCTGGTGGTGGTGGTGACGTGGCATTTGTGGGGCCCTTCTTCGTCCTCCTCTGCTCTGGCGGCTGGGATGGGCAAGGGGGCGCAACAGGTGGGTTCCTGCTGTGACTTGGCAGGTTCACCCAAATCTGTGTGTTTTGTCGAGACCTGATCAAGCAACTGAGATAGAACAACGTCAACCTTGCCAAGGTGTACAACATTATCGAGAGTCTTTTTGGATCAATGGAGAATGTTTGCTTGTTATCTGAACTCAAGCACAGATGTGGTCCGCACACGAGTTCTGTTGGGAATTAGCACACAAATGCACTGTTAACTGAAAACTGCAGCTGAAACAAGTAATCTCAGCACCACATCATGTACTAACTCAAGGATCGTTGCTTAGCATGAAAGGAAACATATGCAGCAACATATATGGAGGCAAAATATGTTACTCAGCAGGCAAGACACTCATCAGCCTAGTGTCTTGTGGTAGGAGTAAGTTCCTGGAAAACAGCAAGCATCAACAAAAAGACACCAGATTTTACGTGGAACCCCCCCCCCCCCCCCCCCCCCCAACTCGAGGGGAAAAACCACGGGCCGAAGTCATCCAAATCCTCTTCCATTATTATCAAATGTGGGATACAACAAGTTCTTCTCTAGACAACACTAGAGGATCTCATACATCAAGATTTCTGAATCTTGGATGAACACAACAAGATTTCGGGCTCAAGAACTAGGGTTTGGAACAATCTCATCAAAGATGGTGGAACCAAAGCTTGAAGGAGACAAGGTAGTGGATCTAGACCATCACAACCTTGTGGGGGAAAGTAACATGCAATTTCAAAAATAAATCCTACGCTCACGCAAGATCTATCTAGGAGATGCATAGCAATGAGAGGGGGAGAGTGTGTCCACATAGCCTCATAGACTGAAAGCAGAAGCGTTTGCTTAATGCGGTTGATGTAGTCGAACTTCTTCTCGTTCCGACCGATCAAGTACCGAACGTACGACACCTTCGAGTTCTGCACATGTTCAGCGCGATGACGTCCCTCGAACTCTTGGTCCAGCAGAGTGTCAATGAAGTAGATGAGTTCCGTCAGCACGACAGCATGGTGATGGTGATGGTGAAGTGATCTGTGCAGGGCTTCGCCTAAGCAAAGTGAGAATATGACCGGAGGCGTGAACTATGAAGGGGGCACTACACACGGCTAGAAATAATTGATGTGTGTTCTAGGCGCCCCCTCCCCACGTATATAAAGGAGGAAGGGGGAGCGAGCCAGCCCTAGGCGCGCCCAAGTAGGAGGAATCCTACTTGGGCTCCTAGTAGGATCCTGTTGGAAATATGCCCTAGAGGCAATAATAAAATGATTATTATTATGTTTCCTTATTCATGATAATTGTCTATTATTCATGCTATACTTGTGTTATCCGGAAATCGTAATACATGTGTGAATACATAGACCACAACATGTCCCTAGTAAGCCTCTAGTTGAGTAGCTCGTTGATCAACTGATAGTCATGGTTTCCTAACTATGGACATTGGATGTCGTTGATAACGGATCACATCATTAGAAGAATGATGTGATGGACAAGACCCAATCCTAAGCATAGCACAAGATCGTGTAGTTCGTTTGCTAGAGCTTTTCCAATGTCAAGTATCTTTTCCTTAGACCATGAGATCGTGTAACTCCCGGATACCGTAGGAGTGCTTTGGGTGTACCAAACGTCACAACGTAACTGGGTGACTATAAAGGTATACTACGGGTATCCCCGAAAGTATCTGTTGGGTTGACATGGATCGAGACTAGGATTTGTCACTCTGTATGACGGAGAGGTATCTCTGGGCCCACTCGGTAATGCATCATCATAATGAGCTCAAAGTGACCAAGTGTTTGGTCACGGGATCATGCATTACGGTACGAGTAAAGTGACTTGCCGGTAACGAGATTGAACGAGGTATTGGGATACCGACAATCGAATCTCGGGCAAGTAACGTACCGATTGACAAAGAGAATTGTATACGGGATTACTTGAATCCTCGACATCCTGGTTCATCTGATGAGATCATCGAGGAGCATGTGGGGGCCAACATGGGTATCCAGATCCCACTGTTGGTTATTGACCGGAGAGTCGTATCGGTCATGTCTGCATGTCTCCCGAACCCGTAGGGTCTACACACTTAAGGTTCGGTGACGCTAGGGTTGTAGAGATATGAGTATGCAGTAACCCGAAAGTTGTTCGGAGTCCCGGATGAGATCCCGGACGTCACGAGGAGTTCCGGAATGGTCCGGAGGTGAAGAATTATATATAGGAAGTTAAGTTTCGGCCATCGGGAAAGTTTTGGGGGTCACCGGTATTGTACCGGGACCACCGGAAGGGTCCCGGGGGTCCACCGGGTGGGGACACCTATCCCGGAGGGCCCCATGGGCTGAAGTGGGAGGGGAACCAGCCCCTGGTGGGCTGGTGCGCCCCTCCCTTGGGCCCCCCTGCGCCTAGGGTTGGAAAACCTTGGGGTGGGGGCGCCTCCACTTGGCTTGGGGGCAAGCCACCCCCTTGGTCCTCTCCCCTTGGAGATTGGACCTTCTAGGGCCGGTGCCCCCCTTAGGGGCCCTATATAAAGAGGGGGGGAGGGAGGGCTGCGCACCCATGCTCCTGGCGCCTCCCTCTCCCTCTGCAACACTTCTCCCTCTCGTAGAGCTTGGCGAAGTCGTGCCGAGATCGCTGCTGCTTCCACGACCACGCCATCGTGCTGCTGGATCTCCATCAACCTCTCCTTCCCCCTTGCTGGATAAAGAAGGAGGAGACGTATTCCCCAACCATACGTGTGTTGAATGCGGAGGTGCTGTCCGTTCAGCACTAGGATCATCGGGATTTGGATCACGACGAGTACGACTCCCTCAACCCCGTTCTCTTGAACGCTTCCGCTCGCGATCTACAAGGGTATGTAGATGCACTCCTCTCTATCGTTTCTAGATGAACTCCATAGGTTGATCTTGGTGAAGCGTAGAAAAATTTTATTTTCTGCAACGTTCCCCAACAGTGGCATCATGAGCTAGGTCTATGCGTAGTTCTCTTTGCACGAGTAGAACACAAATTTGTTGTGGGCGTAGATGTTTTCAATTTTCTTGCCACTACTAGTCTTATTTTTCTCAGCGGCATCGTGGGATGAAGCGGCCTGGACCGACCTTACACGTACGCTTACGTGAGACAGGTTCCACCGACTGACATGCACTAGTTGCATAAGGTGGCTAGAGGGTGTCTGTCTCTCCCACTTTAGTTGGAGCGGATTCGATGAAAAGGGTCCTTATGAAGGGTAAATAGAAATTGGCATATCACGTTGTGGCTTTAACGTAGGTAAGAAAACGTTCTTGCTAGAACCCTATTGCAGCCACGTAAAAACATGCAACAACAATTAGAGGACGTCTAACTTGTTTTTGCAGCATATGCCTTGTGATGTGATATGGCCAAAAGTTGTGATGAATGATATATATGTGATGTATGAGATCATGTTCTTGTAATAGGAATCACGACTTGCATGTCGATGAGTATGAAAACCGGCAGGAGCCATTGGAGTTGTCTTAATTATTGTATGACCTGCGTGTCAATGATTCAACGCCATGTAATTACTTTACTTTATTGCTAAACCGTTAGCCATAGTAGTAGAAGTAATAGTTGGCGAGCAACTTCATGGAGACATGATGATGGAGATCACGATGATGGAGATCATGGTGTCATGCCGGTGACGAAGATGATCATGGCGCCCCGAAGATGGAGATAAAAGGAGCTATATGATATTGGCCATATCATGTCACTGTTTGATTGCATGTGACGTTTATCATTTTTTTGCATCTTATTTGCTTAGAACGATGGTAGTAAATAAGATGATCCCTCATAATAATTTCAAGAAAGGTGTTCCCCTAACTGTGCGCCGTTGCGAAATTTCGTTGTTTCGAAGCACCACGTGATGATCGGGTGTGATAGATTCTAACGTTCACATACAACGGGTGTAAGATAGATTTACACATGCATAAACACTTAGGTTAACTTGACGAGCCTAGCATGTACAGACATGGCCTCGGAACACAAGAGACCAAAAGGTCGAACATGAGTCGTATGGAAGATACGATCAACATGGAGATGTTCACCGATGATGACTAGTCCGTCTCACGTGATGATCGGACACGGCCTAGTTGACTCGGATCATGTAACACTTAGATGACTAGAGGGATGTCTAATCTGAGTGGGAGTTCATTAAATAATTTGATTAGATGAACTTAATTATCATGAACTTAGTCTAAAAACCTTTGCAAAAATGTCTTCTAGATCAAATGGCCAACGCTCATGTCAACCTCAACTTCAACGCGTTCCTAGAGAAAACCAAGCTGAAAGATGATGGCAGCAACTATACGAACTGGGTCCGGAACCTGAGGATCATCCTCATAGCTGCCAAGAAAGCATATGTCCAAGAAGGACCGCTAGGTGAAGCACCCATCCCAGAGAACCAAGACGTTATGAACGCTTGGCAGTCACGTGCTAATGATTACTCCCTCGTTCAGTGTGGCATGCTTTACAGCTTAGAACCGGGGCTCCAAAAGCGTTTTGAGCAACACGAAGCATATGAGATGTTCGAGGAGCTGAAAATGGCTTTCCAAGCTCATGCCCGGGTCGAGAGATATGAAGTCTCTGACAAGTTCTATAGTTGTAAGATGGAAGAAAATAGTTCTGTCAGTGAACACATACTCAAAATGTCTGGGTTGCACAACCGCTTGTCCCAACTAGACATTAACCTCCCGGATGAGGCGGTCATTGACAGAATCCTTCAGTCGCTTCCACCTAGCTGCAAGAGCTTTGTGATGAACTACAATATGCAGGGGATGGTGAAAACTATTCCTGAAGTATTTTCAATGCTGAAATCAGCGGAGGTAGAAATCAAAAAGGAGCATCAAGTGTTGATGGTCAATAAAACCACTAGTTTCAAGAAAGGCAAGGGTAAGAAGAACTTCAAGAAGGACGGCAAGGGAGTTGCCGCGCCCGGTAAACCAGTTGCCGGGAAGAAGACAAAGAATGGACCCAAGCCTGAGAATGAGTGCTTTTATTGCAAAGGGAAGGGTCACTGGAAGCGGAACTGTCCCAAATACTTAGCGAACAAGAAGGCCGGCAACACTAAAGGTATATGTGATATACATGTAATTGATGTGTACCTTACCAGTACTCGTAGTAGCTCCTGGGTATTTGATACCGGTGCGGTTGCTCATATTTATAACTCAAAGCAGGAGCTGTGGAATAAGCGGAGACTGGCGAAGGACGAGGTGACGATGCGCGTCGGGAATGGTTCCAAGGTCGATGTGATCGCCGTCGGCATGCTACCTCTATATTTACCTACGGGATTAGTTTTAAACCTTAATAATTGTTATTTAGTGCCAGCTTTGAGCATGAACATTGTATCTGGATCTCGTTTAATGCGAGATGGCTACTCATTTAAATCCGAGAATAATGGTTGTTCTATTTATATGAGAGATATGTTTTATGGTCATGCCCCACTGGTCAATGGTTTATTCTTAATGAATCTTGAACGTGATGTTACACACATTCATAGTGTGAATACCAAAAGATGTAAGGTTGATAACGATAGTCCCACATACTTGTGGCACTGCCGCCTTGGTCACATTGGTGTCAAACGCATGAACAAGCTCCATACAGATGGACTTTTGGAGTCTCTTGATTTCGAATCATTTGACACGTGTGAACCATGCCTCATGGGTAAAATGACCAAGACTCCGTTCTCCGGAACAATGGAGCGAGCAACCAACTTATGTAAACCTTGCCGTAAGTTTGGTAGGAAGGTACCAAAGTAATCCCGGCAAGGAACACTGGACAGCGGTCAAGAATATCCTAAAGTACCTGAAGAGGACTAAGGATATGTTTCTCGTTTATGGAGGTAATGAAGAGCTCGTCGTAAAGGGTTACGTCAACGCTAGCTTCGACACAGATCTGGATGACTCTAAGTCACAAATCGGATACGTGTATATTTTGAATGGAGGGGCAGTAAGCTGGTGCAGTTGCAAGCAAAGCATCATGGCGGGATCTACATGTGAAGCGGAGTACATGGCAGCCTCGGAGGCACCGCATGAAGCGATATAGATGAAGGAGTTCATCACCGACCTAGGAGTCATACCCAATGCGTCGGGGCCAATCACCCTCTTCTATGACAACACTGGAGCTATTGCCCTTGTCAAGGAGCCCAGGTTTCACAAGAAGACCAGGCACATCAAGCGTCGCTTCAACTCCATTCGTGAAAATGTTCAAGATGGAGACATAGATATTTGCAAAGTGCATACGGATCTGAATGTCGCAGATCCGTTGACTAAACCTCTTCCGCGAGCAAAACATGATCAACACCAGAACTCTATGGGTGTTCGATTCATCACAAGGTAACTAGATTATTGACTCTAGTGCAAGTGGGAGACTGTTGGAAATATTCCCTAGAGGCAATAATAAAATGATTATTATTATATTTCCTTGTTCATGATAATTGTCTATTATTCATGCTATAATTGTGTTATCCGGAAATCATAATACCTGTGTGAATACATAGACCACAACATGTCCCTACTAAGCCTCTAGTTGACTAGCTCGTTGATCAACTGATAGTCATGGTTTCCTGACTATGGACATTGGATGACGTTGATAACGGGATCACATCATTAGGAGAATGATGTGATGGAAAAGACCCAATCCTAAGCATAGCACAAGATCGTGTAGTTCGTTTGCTAGAGCTTTTCCAATGTCAAGTATCTTTTCCTTAGACCATGAGATCGTGTAACTCCCGGAGACCGTAGGAGTGTTTTGGGTGTACCAAACGTCACAACGTAACTAGGTGACTATAAAGGTATACTACGGGTATCCCAAAAGTATCTATTGGGTTGACACGGATCGAGACTGGGATTTGTCACTCCGTATGACGGAGAGGTATCTCTGGGCCCACTCGGTAATGCATCATCATAATGTGCTCAAAGTGACCAAGTGTTTCGTCACGGGATCATGCATTATGGTACGAGTAAAGTGACTTGCTGGTAACGAGATTGAACGAGGTATTGGGATACTGACGATCGAATCTCGGGCAAGTAACGTACCGATTGACAAAGGGAATTGTATACGGGATTACTTGAATCCTCGACATCGTGGTTCATCAGATGAGATCATCGAGGAGCATGTGGGAGCCAACATGGGTATCCAGATCCCGCTGTTGGTTATTGACCGGAGAGTCGTCTCGGTCATGTCTGCATGTCTCCCGAACCCGTAGGGTCTACACACTTAAGGTTCGGTGACGCTAGGGTTGAAGAGATATGAGTATGCAGTAACCCGAAAGTTGTTCGGAATCCCGGATGAGATCCCGGACGTCATGAGGAGTTCCGGAATGGTCCGGAGGTGAAGAATTATATATAGGAAGTCAAGTTTCGGCCATCGGGAAAGTTTCGGGGGTCATCGGTATTGTACCGAGACCACCGAAAGGGTCCTGAGGGTCCACCAGGTGGGGCCACCTATCCCGGAGGGCCCCATGGGCTGAAGTGGGAGGGGAACCAGCCCCTGGTGGGCTGGTGCGCCCCCCCCCCTTGGGCCCCCCCTGCGCCTAGGGTTGGAAACCCTAGGGGTGGGGGCGCCTCCACTTGGCTTGGGGGGCAAGCCACCCCCTTGGTCGCTGCCCCCCCCCTTGGAGATTCGATCTCCTAGGGCCGGCGCCCCCCCTAGGGGCCCTATATAAAGAGGGGGGAGGGAGGGCTGCGCACCCATGCTCCTGGCGCATCCCTCTCCCTCTGCAACACTTCTCCCTCTCGTAGAGCTTGGCGAAGCCCTACCGAGATCGCTGCTGCTTCCACCACCACGTTGTCGTGCTGCTGGATCTCCATCAACCTCTCCTTCCCCCTTTCTCGATCAAGAAGGAGGAGATGTCTTCCCCAACCGTACGTGTGTTGAACGCGGAGTTGCTGTCCGTTCAGCACTAGGATCATCGGTGATTTGGATCAGGACGAGTACGACTCCCTCAACCCCGTTCTCTTGAACGCTTCCGCTCACGATCTACAAGGGTATGTAGATGCACTCCTCTCTCTCGTTGCTAGATGAACTTCATAGATTGATCTTGGTGAAGCGTAGGAATTTTTTATTTTCTGCAACATTCCCCAACAGATCCCCCCTCCTTCATTTTATCGGAGGGGGAAAGAGGGGAAGAGAGAGGGGGAGAAGGAAAGAGAGGGGCGCATGTTCACTATACATAAATGTTCTAGCAATTCAAGCACCATCCTTTCCCTCCATAACACCATTTTGTCTTTAAAAACATAATGAAATAATCAGGTATACCCCAAACAGTTTACTAGAAAGAATTGTGTGGGATGCGATATAAAATATCTTGGCGCACCATCTTGTCTGGCTTACGCAGGAATCTTCATCGTCTACAGTCCATCGCCCCCGCTTGAACCACACTTGCTCGCCAGTTTCTCGTGGCACCGAGCGAAAAAAAATTGCCACCGCGGAAATATCTATCTCCCTGCCCCCTCCATCCCACCAAAAGCCACATTTCAACTGTTCCTCCTTGCTTTCCAAGTTCAAACCTTCATTGCTGCTTACTAGCAGCTCAACCTCCTCGCCGGTGACCCTTCTTCTTGCAGCGCTGCCTCCTCGCCGGCTACCCTTCTTCTTGTAGCACCGCCTCCTCGCCAGTGACCCTTCTTCTTGAAACGCCACCTCCTCGGCGGCGACCCTTCTTCTTGCTGCACGGTCTCCTCGCCACTGACCCTTCTTCTTGCTGATCGGCTCGATATGGTCAGGTAATCCACACCCCACCCACACCATCCTCCTCCTTTCCCGCCCCACATGCCCCGACCGACGGCGCGACACCTTCCGCCGAAATCACTATCACCCTCCTCCAATTAAGCACCGCCCATAGCCATTTTGCATGTAGTATAATGTGGAGCTCAGTAGCATCTGCAGCGAAGAAGCAAATCGCGGCCGCACGCGCGCACGAGGTCACTATGCCTGCCATGTGTGCCGAATACCAGATCATGGAGGAGCACCTCATCTTCGAGGCCACCGTCGACACCACAACGCGGTTGTCTACTTTAAAATACAGTTCATGTTGTTTTCTCGAGGCCACCGCCAATGCCTTCTAGTGATTTGTCCTCTATAATTTTAATATGCAATCTGATGTCCAATTTACAGTTTGGTCCTCTAAAATGTAATGTTCAGTTAACACTTTGGTCCTCTTAACACTTTGGTCCTCTGAAATGTAATGTTCAGTTAACAGTTTGGTCCAACAATTGCTACATTTCGTAGTAGTGTTCTCAAGCATTCTTTGTTTTGTTAATTGTCTTATTGATACGTCCATTTTGCATCATGCTTTTATATCAATATTTATTGCATTATGGGATGTTATTACACATTATGTCACAATACTTATGGCTATTCTCTCTTATTTTACAAGGTTTACCATGAAGAGGGGGAATGCCGACAGCTAGGATTCTGCTGGAAAAGGCGCAAATATTGGAAACCTATTCTGCACAGCTCCAAAAGTCTCGTAACTCCAAGAAAGTTACTTTTGGATTTTATAAGAAATTATGAGCAAAGAAAGTACCTGAGGGGGCCCACACCATGGCCAGGACCCAGGAGGGTGGGGGCGCGCCCCCCTACTAGGCGCACCCCCTTGTCTCCTGGGCCCCTTGGTGACCCTCCGGTGCCCATCTTCTGCTATATGAGGTCTTTTACCCTGGAAAAAATCATAAGAAAGCTCACGGGATGAAACTCCGCCGCCATGAGGTAGAATCTTGGCGGAACCAATCTAGGGCTCCGGCAGAGCTGTTCTACCGGGGAAACTTCCCTCCGGGAGGGGGAAATCATCACCATCATCATCACCAACGATCCTCTCATCGGGAGGGGGTCAATCTCCATCAACATCTTCACCAGCACCATCTCCTCCCCAAACCCTAGTTCATCTCTTGTATCCAATCTTGTATCAAAACCACAAAGTGGTACCTATGGGTTGCTAGTAGTGTTGTTTACTCCTTGTAGTTGATGCTAATTGGTTTACTTGGTGGAAGATCATATGTTCAGATCCTTTATGCACATTAATACTCCTCTGTTTATGAACATGAATATGCTTTGTGAGTAGTTCCGTTTGTTCCTGAGGACATGGGTGAAGTCTTGCTATTAGTAGTCATGTGAATTTGGTATTTGTTCGATATTTTGATGAGATGTATGTTGTCTCTCCTCTAGTGGTGTTATGTGAACGTTGACTACATGACACTTCACCATTATTTGGGCCTAGAGGAAGGCATTGGGAAGTAATAAGTAGATGATGGGTTGCTAGAGTGATAGAAGCTTAAACCCTAGTTTATGGGTTGCTTCGTAAGGGGTTGATTTGGATCCATATGTTTCATGCTATGGTTAGGTTTACCTTAATACTTCTTTTGTAGTTGTGGATGCTTGCAATAGGGGTTAATCATAAGTGGGATGCTTGTCCAAGCAAGGGCAGTACCCAAGCACCGGTCCACCCACATATCAAATTATCAAAGTATCGAACGCGAATCATATGAGTGTGATGAAACTAGCTTGACGATAATTCCCATGTGTCCTCGGGAGCGCTTTTCTCATTATAAGAAATTGTCCAGGCTTGTCCTTTGCTACAAAAAGGATTGGGCCACTTTGCTGCACCTTATTTACTTTCATTGCTTGTTACCCGTAACAAATTATCTTATCACAAAACTATATGTTACCTAAAATTTCAGTGCTTGCAGAGAATAGCTTACTGAAAACCGCTTGTCATTTCCTTCTGCTCCTCGTTGGGTTCGACACTCTTACTTATCGAAAGGACTACAATAGATCCCTATACTTGTGGGTCATCACTTATCTTCTAGTACATGTTTCTATTCTGCAATGTCGTGCTCAGTTAACTATTTTGGTTCATTTGGTCTGTTGTCCATTTAACTGTTTGGTTCAGTTCTGCAATTTGATTTTCATTTGTTGTGGGTACAATTTTGTATTGTTACGCATGTGAAATAAATCAAATTTGTCTATACTCAATACATATTCTACTGATGGTATGACAACTCTCATTTAACCTGATCAAGAGCTTCCTTATGTGTGTTGTAGGGAAACAATGGGAGACACTGCGATTTACCATCGAGGTTTGTTCAAGCATGATCGTTTGGCTAATAGCACATTATTGTGTAGTTGTAGGAATCATTCTAATATTTAGGTTTCTTAAAATTTGGTCTTGCACATGCAGGTCCTGCTGTCAGAGGCTTAGACCCATTGTTCGACCCACTTTGCATATGGGGAAATGAGATGTCCATGAATATCAGTCAAGTTAAGAAACTAAGAAAGATTGTTAGGATGAAGAAACTTGCGACGAATAACAGCAAGATCTTTATTTTCACAATGAAGAAGACATCAGTCAAGTATAGGATGGTACTAACTATTTTACCTTGTTTTACCCCTTGCGCCATCAGTCAACTATAGGATGGTACTAACTCTTTTACCTTGTTAGCATATCTTTGTTTTCAATACTTCTCAAAGTAGTTCACTGATGATTACCTCTCAAACCACCTGCATGGTACAATATTGAAGTCTTGCTGAAGAGGATGAAGGTTGGGCGGGCAATTATCCATAGCCACTGGCCTAAAGTTGCAAGGACATTCAACATCACTGAAGGCTCAATATTTGCCTTCCGCTTCTCCAGTTTCCCAGATGAGATTCATCTGTCTATTTACCATGTATGATGCTACTTTCCAAAGGTTTTTTGATGTTGCACGTGAAACTTGGTGTTGTTGTGTAATGACGGAACTGAGTGCCAAAGCTATCTGATGTAATTCGATTATGAAATCCTGGTTGCTGTTATACGGATATGAAATAGCTGGGGTGTTTTTATAAGAAATATCAATTTGATTAGTACATGGATTATCAATACTAGGCTAATTACCCTTCTTATTGGGGTTTTCTATTGCAGACGGTTACTCAGACATCACCATGGGCGATGAACTCAAACAACCCACACGGTTTCTAGAAAGTAGCCTTGTTCGATCAACTAACAATCACACACGGCTTCCGGCAGAGAACGTTTTGCGTTAGGACACCTTGCACAAACGTTTCCACACAAAACCTGTGTGTGATATACATACAAATGGAAAAAAAATTCTGGGATTCATCGTGTGGGATGTACATACAAAAGAAAACAATTGGGTTTCGATGCCCCGCCAGATCGCACACGAACTCATTTTTCCCCAGCCTGTTTGCTAGGAGGGCTTATCCCTGACGGTTTCTGGATCATGTGGGAAGGACCCCCCCCCCCTATCGCCCACACTCACTTGGCGACGGTTCCAAGCACCGTCGTGGAAAGGGGTTAAAAACCGTTTGTATAGCAGCTCTCTGCACCAGTGAGCCATCAAAGTTTGGCACCACCTTGAGTTGTACTTGGCTTCCTCTAACATCTCAGGATATGTTGGGAAAATCTCCCAATTTTGTGTCTCTGTCTTAGTTCTATTGCTGTTAAATTTGACCATCAATTTTGTCCTAATTGCTTCTATCATGGTCTTTATTGGCTTCCCTCTAACATCTATTATCATTTTGTTAAACATCACCCCGATGTTGTTCACAATGAGGCCAGTCTTGCAGTTAAATCCATTGCATGTCTAGCCCAAGTATGAACTGGTACTTTATTAAGCCATGCCCAAGCTGCCTTACACTCTCTTTTCAAATCATTCATTGCAGCAAGGTGTTCATTCTTTGTGTAAGAGTAGCTAGTTGCATCCATGTGTTTCTTCAATTCATCACCTCTAAAGCTAGCCGTTTGGAAATTCTAATATATATGTAGTGTAAGGCAGAATCTTTGTGGGCAATTGGGGAAAACATTGTTGGGAAACATAGCATGCAATTTCAAAAAAATTCCTACGCTCACGCAAGATCTATCTAGGAGATGCTGAGCAACGAGAGGGGGAGAGTGTGTCCACGGACCCTCATAGACCGAAAGCGGAAGCGTTTGTTTAACACGGTTGATGTAGTCGAACTTCTTCTCATTCCGACTGATCTAGTACCGAATGTACGGCACCTCCGAGTTATGCACACGTTCAGCAAGATGATGTCCCTCGAGCTCTTGATCCAGCAGAGGGCTGAGGAAGTAGATGAGTTTCGTCAGCACGACGGCGTGGTGCCGGTGATGGTGAAGTGTTCAACGCAAGGCTTCGCCAAAGCACCGCGAGAATATGACCGGAGGCGTAAACTGTGGAGGGGGACGCCGCACATGGCTAGGAACAATTGATGTGTGTTCTAGGCGCCCCCTCCCCATGTATAAAAAGGAGGGAGGGGGAGGGAGCCAGCCCTAGGCACGCCCAAGTAGGAGGAATCATACTTGGGCTCCTAGTTGGATTCCCCCACCCTTCCTTTTACTAGAGGGGGGAAGAGGGGAAGAGAGAGGGGGGAGAAGGAAAGAGGGGGGCGCTGCCCCCTCCCCTAATCTTATTTGGCCTCCTTCCTTGGGGGGAACCACCCCTTGTGGGCTGGTGTGCCTCCCTCCTATGGCCCATATCTTCCCCCGGGGGGTTCCGGTAACACACCCCCCCCCCCCCCCTCGGTACTCCGATATGTGTCTGATACATTCCGGAACACTTCCGGTGTCTGAATACTATCATCCAATATATCAGTATTAACCTCTCGACCATTTCAAAACTCCTCATCATGTCCGTGATCTCATCCGGGACTCCAAACAACATTCGGTCACCAAAACACATAACTCATATAATACAAATCGTCATCGAACGTTAAGCATGCGGACCCTACGGGTTCGAGATCTATGTAGACATGACTGACACACCCCTCCGGTCAATAATCAATAGGGGAACCTGGATGCTTATATTGGCTCCCACATATTCTATGAAGATCTTTACCAGTTGAACCGTTATCACAACATACGTTATTCCCTTTGTCATTGGTATGTTACTTGCCCGAGATTCAATCGTCGGTATCTTCATACCTAGTTCAATCTCGTTACCAGCAAGTCTCTTTACTTGTTCTGTAATGTATCATCCCGCAACTAACTCATTAGTCACATTGCTTGCAAGGCTTCTTATGACGTGCATTACTGAGAGGGCCTAGAGATACCTCTCCAATACTCGGAGTGACAAATCCTAATCTCGATCTATGCCAACCCAACAAACACCTTCGGAGATACCTGTAGAGCATCTTTACAATCACCTAGTTATGTTGTGACGTTTGATAGCACACAAGGCATTCTCCGGTATTTGGGAGTTGCATAATCTCATAGTTGAAGGATTATGTATTTGACATGTAGAAAGTAGGAGCAATAAAGCTGAACGATCATTATGCTAAGCTAAAAGATGGGTCTTGTCCATCACATCATTCTCCTAATGATGTGATCCCTTTCATCAAATGACAACACATGTCTATGGCTAGGAAACTTAACCATCTTTGATTAACGAGCTAGTCAAGTAGAGGCATACTAGGGACACGGTGTTTTGTCTATGTATTCACACATGTATCAAGTTCCGGGTTAATACAATTCTAACATGAATAATAAACATTTATCATGAATAAGGAAATACAAAATAACAACTTTATTATTGCCTCCAGCGCATATTTCTTCAGTCTCCCACTTGCACTTGAGTCATAAATCTAGATTACAAAGTAATCATTCTAACACCCATGGAGTCTTGGTGCCGATCATGTTTTGCTCATGGAAGAGTCTTAGTCAACGGGTCTGCCACATTCAGGTCTGTATGTATTTTCCAAATCTCTATGTATCCCTCCTTGACTAGATCTCGGATGGAGTTGAAGCATCTCTTGATGTGTTTGGTCTTTTGTGAAATCTGGATTCCTTCGCCAAGGCAATTGCTCCTATATTGTCACAAAAGATTTTCATTAGACCCGATGCACTAGGTATTACACCTAGATCGGATATGAACCCCTTCATCCAGAATCCTTCATTTGCTACTTCCGAAGCAACTATATACTCCGCTTCACACGTAGATCCCGCCATGACGCTCTGCTTGGAACTGTACCAACTGACAGCTCCACCATTCAATATAAATACGTATCCGGTTTGTGACTTAGAGTCATCTGGATCAGTGCCAAAGCAAGCATCGACGTAACCATTTATGACGAGCTCTTTGTCACCTCCATAAACGAGAAACATATCTTTGTCCCTTTCAGGTACTTCAGGATGTTCTTGACCATTGTTCAGTGATCCACTCTTGGATTACTTTGGTACCTCCCTGCTAAACTTATAGCAAGGTACACATCAGGTTTGGTACACAGCATAGCATACATGATAGAACCTATGGTTGAGGCATAGGGAATGACTTTCATTTTCTCTTTATCTTCTACAGTGGTCGGGCATTGAATCTGACTCAACTTCACAACTTGTAACACAGGCAAGAACCCTTTCTTTGACTGATCCATTTTTAACTTTTTCAAAACTTTATCAAGGTATGTGCTTTTTGAAAGTCCTATCAAGCGTCTTGATCTATCTCTATAGATCTTGATGCCCAATATATAAGTAGCTTCACCGAGGTCTTTCATTGAAAAACTTTTATTCAAGTATCCTTTTATGCTATCCAGAAATTCTATATCTTTTCCAATCAACAATATGTCATCCACATATAATATTAGAAATGTTATGGAGCTCCCACTCACTTTCTTGTAAATACGGGCTTCTCTGAAAGTCTGTATAAAACCATATGCTTTGATCACTTCATCAAAGCGTATATTCCAACTCCGAGATGCTTGCACCAATCCATAAATGGATCGTTGGAGCTTGCACACTTTGTTAGCACCTTTAGGATCGACAAAACCTTCTGGTTGCATCATATACAACTCTTCTTTAAGAAATCCATTAAGGAATGCAGTTTTGACGTCCATTTGCCAGATTTCATAATCATAAAATGCGGCAATTGCTAACATGATTCAGACAAACTTAAGCATCGCTATGGGTGAGAAAGTCTCATCGTAGTCAACTCCTTGAACTTGACGAAAACCTTTTGCAACAAGTCGAGCTTTATAGACAGTAACATTACCATCAACGTCAGTATTCTTCTTGAAGATCCATTTATTCTCGATGGGTCGCCAATCATCGGGCTAATCCACCAAAGTCCACACTTTGTTCTCATACATGGATCTATCTCAGATTTCATGGCCTCAAGCCATTTTTCAGAATCTGGGCTCATCATAACTTCTTCATAGTTCGTACGTTCATCATGGTCAAGTAACATGACTTCCAGAACAGGATTACTATACCACTCTGGTGTGGATCGTGCTCTGCTTGACCTACGAGGTTCTGTAGTAACTTGATCTGAAGTTTCATGACTATTATCATTAGCTTCCTCTCTAGTTGGTGTACGCATCATGGGAATGGATTTTTCGAATGAGCTACTTTCCAAATTGAGAGAAGGTACAATTACCTCATCAAGTTATACTTTCCTCCCACTCACTTCTTTCGAGAGAAACTCCTTCTCTAGAAAGGTTCCATTCTTGGCAACAAAGATCTTGCCTTCGGATCTGTGGTAGAAGGTGTACCCAATTGATTCCTTAGAATATCCTATGAAGACGCACTTCTCCGATTTGGGTTCGAGCTTATCAGGCTGAAGCCTTTTGACATAAGCATCGCATCCCCAAACTATAAGAAACGACAGCTTAGGTTTATTGCCAAACCACAGCTCATACGGTGTCATCTCAATGGATTTTGACGGTGCCCTGTTTAACGTGAATGCAGTTGTCTCTAATGCATAATCCCAAAACGATAGTGGTAAATCGGTAAGAGACATCATAGATTGCACCATAAAGTACGGTTACGACGTTCGTACACACAATTACGCTGTGGTGTTCCAGGTGGCGTGAGTTGCGAAACTATTCCACATTGTTTTAAATGAAGGCCAAACTCGTAACTCAAATATTCACCTCCATGATCAGATCATAGAAACTTTATTTTCTTGTTATGATGATTCTCCACTTCACTCTGAAATTCTTTGAACTTTTCAAATGTTTTAGACTTGTGTTTCATTAAGTAGATATACCCATATCTGCTCAAATCATCTGTGAATGTCAGAAAATAATGATACCCGGCACGAGCCTCAACACTCATCGGTCCACATACATCGGTATGTATTATTTCCAATAAGTCATTAGCTCGTTCCATTGTTCCGGAGAACGGAGTTTTAGTCATCTTGCCCATGAGGCACGATTCACAAGTATCAAATGATTCATAATCAAGTGATTCCAAAAGTCCATCTGCATGGAGTTTCTTCATGCGCTTTACACCGATATGACCTAAACGGCAGTACCACAAATGTGTTGCACTATCATTATCAACTTTGCATCTTTTGGCATCAATATTATGAATATGTGTATCACCAAGATCGAGATTCAACAGAAATAGACCACTCTTCAAGGGTGCATGACCATAAAAGATATTACTCATATAAATAGAACAACCATTATTCTCTGATTTAAATGAATAACCGTTTTGCACTAAACGAGATCCAGATATAATGTGCATGCTCCACACTGGCACCAAATAACAATTATTCAGGTCTAAAACTAATCCTGAAGGTGGATGTAGAGGTAGCGTGCCGACGGCGATCACATCGACCTTGGAACCATTCCCGACGCGCATCGTCACCTTGTCCTTAGCCAATCTTCGTTTAATTTGTAGTCCCTGTTTCGAGTTACAAATATGAGCAACCGAACCGGTATCAAATACCCAAGCACTACTATGAGAATTAGTAAGGTACACATCAATAACATGTATATCAAATATACCTTTGTTCACTTTGCCATCCTTCTTATCCGTCAAATACTTGGGGCAGTTCCTCTTCCAGTGACTAGTCCCTTTGCAGTAGAAGCACTCAGTTTCAATCTTGGGTCCAGCTTTGGGTTTCTTCCGGGAGTGACAACTTGCTTGCCATTCTTCTTGAAGTTCCCCTTCTTTCCTTTGCCCTTTTTCTTGAAACTAGTGGTCTTGTTAACCATCAACACTTGATGCTCCTTCTAGATTTCTACCTCTGCCCTTGAGCATTGCGAAGAGCTCGGGAATAGTCTTTTCCATCCCTTGCATATTATAGTTCATCACGAAGCCTTTGTAGCTTGGTCAAAGTGATTGAAGAACTCTATCAATGACACAATCATCTGGAAGATTAACTCCCAGCTGAGTCAAGTGATTATGATATCCAGACATTCTGAGTATGTGTTCAATAACAGAGCTGTTCTCCTCCATCTTGCAGCTATAGAACTTGTTGGAGACTTCATATCTCTCAACTCGGGCATTTGCTTAAAATATTAACTTCAACTCCTGGAACATCTCATATGGTCCATGACGTTCAAAACGTCTTTGAAGTCCCGATTCTAAGCCATAAATCATGGCACATTGAACTATCGAGTAGTCATCAACATGCACTGCAAGGCATTCAAAATGTCTGCAGTTGTCGGGGGGTGGTACACCTAGCGGTGCATCAACGACATAATTCTTCTGTGCAGCAATGAGTATAATCCTCAAGTTACGGACCCAGTCTGTGTAGTTGCTACCATCATCTTTCAACTTAGCTTTTTTCTAGGAACGCATTAAGATTCAAGGGAACAGTAGCACGGGCCATTGATCTACAACATAGATATGCAAAAACTATCAAGACTAAGTTCATGATAAATTAAGTTCAATTAATCATATTACTTAAGAACTCCCACTTAGATAGAAATCCTTCAAGTCATATAAATGATATGTAATCCAAAGCAACTAAACCATGTCCGATCATCACGTGAGATGGAGTAGTAATCAATGGTGAACATCTCTATGTTGATCATATCCACTATATGATTCATGTTTGCCCTTTCAGTCTCCAGTGTTCCGAGGCCATGTCTGTACATGCTAGGCTCGTCAAGTTTAACCCGAGTATTCCGCATGTGCAAAACTGGCTTGCACCCATTGTATTTGAACATAGAGCCTATCACACCCGATCATCATGTGGTGTCTCAGCACGAAGAACTTTCACAATGGTGCATACTCGGGGAGAACACTTATACCTTGAAATTTAGTTAAGGGATCATCTTATAATGCTACCGCCGTACTAAGCAAAATAAGATGCATAATGATAAATACCACATGCAATCAAAATATGTGACATGATATGGCCATCATCATCTTGTGCTTTTGATCTCCATCTCCAAAGCAACGTTATGATATCCATTGTCACCGGCTTGACACCTTGATCTCCATCGTAGCGTCGTGGTCGTCTCGCAAACTATTGCTTCTATGACTATCGCTACCGCTTAGTGATAAAGTAAAGCAATTACATGGCGTTTGTATTTCATACAATAAAGCGACAACCATAAGGCTCCTTCCAGTTGCTGATAACTTTTACAAAACATGATCATCTCATACAACAACATATGTCACATCATGTCTTGACCATATCACATCACAACATGCCCTGCAAAAACAAGTTAGACGTCCTCTACTTTGTTGTTGCAAGTTTTACGTGGCTGCTACGGGCTTCTAGTAAGAACAGTTCTTACCTATGGAACAAAACCACAACGGTGATTTATCAAGTTTGTTGTTTTAACCTTCAACAACGACCGGCCGCAGTCAAATTTGATTCAACTAAAGTTGGAGAAACATACACCCGCCAGCCACCTTTATGCAAAACTAGTTGCATGTCTGTCGGTGGAACCGGTCTCATGAATGTGGTCATGTAAGGTTGGTCTGGACCGCTTCATCCAACAATACCGTTGAATCAAAATAAGGCATCGGTGTTAAGCAGTATGCAATCACCGCCACAAATCTTTGTTTTCTACTCGTGCATATCATCTACGCATAGACCTGGCTCTGATACCACTATTGGAAACATAGCATGCAATTTCAAAAAAATCCTAGACTCACGCAAGATCTATCTAGGATATGCATAGCAACGAGAGGGGGAGAGTGTGTCCACGTACCCTCGTAGACCGAAAGCAGAAGTGTTTGTTTAACGCGGTTGATGTAGTCGAACTTCTTCTCGTTTCGACCGATCTAGTACCGAACGTACGGCACCTCCAAGTTCTGCACACGTTCAGTGAGATGACGTCCCTCGAGCTCTTGATCCAGCAAAGGGTCGAGGAAGTAGATGAGTTCCGTCAGCACGACGGCATGGTGACGGTGATGATTAAGTGGTCCACGCAAGGCTTGGCCTAAGCCCTGCGAGAATATGACCGAGGCGTAAACTACGGAGAGGGCGCCGCACATGGCTAGGAACAATTGATGTGTGTTCTAGGCGTCCCCTCCCCACATATATAAAGGAGGGAGGGGGAGGGAGCTAGCCCTAGGCGCGCCCAAGTAGGAGGAATCCTACTTGGGCTCCTAGTTGCCCCCCCCCCCTTTCCTTTTAACGGAGGGGGAAAGAGGGGAAGAGAGAGGGGGGAGAAGGAAAGAGGGGGCCGCCGCCCCCTCCCGTACCCTATTCGGCCTCCTTTCTTGGGGGAGCGCCACCCCTTGTGGGCTGGTGTGCCTCCCTCCTATGGCCCATATGGCCCATATCTTCCCCGGGGGGTTCCGGTAACCCCCCGGGTACTCCGATATGTACCTGATACATTCCGGAACACTTCCGGTGTCCGAATACTATCATCCAATATATCAATATTTACCTCTCGACTATTTCTAGACTCCTCATCATGTCTGTGATATCATCCAGGACTCCGAACAACATTCGATCACCAAAACACATAACTCATAGAATACAAATCGTCATCGAACGTTAAGCGTGCGAACCCTACGGGTTCGAGAACTATGTAGACATGACCGAGACACCTCTCTGGTCAATAACCAATAGCGGAACCTATGCTCATATTGGCTCTATGAAGATCTTTATCGGTCGAACCGTTATGACAACATACGTTATTCCCTTTGTCATCGGTATGTTACTTGCCCGAGATTTGATCGTTGGTATCTTCATACCTAGTTCAATCTCGTTACCGACAAGTCTCTTTACTCGTTCTGTAATGCATCAGCCTGCAACTAACTCATTAGTCACATTGGTTGCAAGGCTTCTTATGATGTGCATTACCGAGAGGGCCCAAAGATACCTCTCCGATACTCAGAGTGACAAATCCTAATCTCGATCTATGCCAACCCAACAAACACCTTCGTAGATACCTGTAGAGCATCTTTATAATCACCCGGTTACGTTGTGACGTTTGATAGCACATAAGGCATTCCTCCGGTATTCGAGAGTTGCATAATCTCATAGTCGGAGGGATATGTATTTGACATGTAGAAAGCAGTAGCAATAAAACTGAACAATCATTATGCTAAGCTAACATATGGGTCTTGTCCATCACATCATTCTCCTAATTATGTGATCCCTTTCATCAAATGACAACACATGTCTTTGGATAGGAAACTTAACCATCTTTGATAAACGAGCTAGTCAAGTAGAGGCATACTAGGGACATGGTGTTTTGTCTATGTATTCACTCATGTATCAAGTTTCCGGTTAATAAAATTCTAGCATGAATAATAAACATTTATCATGAATAAGGAAATACAAAATAACAACTTTATTATTACCTCTAGGGCAGATTTCCTGTAAACATGGTTTACTACAGTTAAAAGGCCCTGTTGACACAATAGGAACTAGAGTTAAACATTGGGCCTTTTGAGTTGTTGACAGAGCAATGTGCATATGAAACAATAGAAGTACAATATAACTATGATAAGAGAAGTTTACCTTCTGCCTATCAGAAATGATGGTATAGTAGCCAAACTTTCCACTTTCTCCACCAAGTGCATCTCTCAACTGTGTTAAGAACCAGGTCCAGCAGCGTGTGCCCTCTTTGTCAACAACTCCAAATTTTATAGGATATATATTGTTGTCTCCATCCCTTCTTGTTTTAGCAAGGATCTGTTGACCTATTGAAAGCTTGATAAAACAACCATCTACCCCTGTAAAGTGACAAATGTGAGAAGATATTGTATTTAATGTGAGCACAAAAACACTTCAAAAGTTACAAAACACAATGTACCTATGAATGGCATGCATCCATTTAAAACCCCTGCTTTGCAAGCATTAAGACAGAAGAACATGCCATGGAACCTTGGTTTTTTGCTTGGGTGATCTGGCGGATGCTTAGTGGTCACAACACATCTACTGCCTGGGTTTGTATCTAATACAGACTGCAAATCATCTCTAATCCTAGTGTATTGTCCTCTCTGATCTCCTTGGACAACCTTCAATGCTTGCTTTCTAACCATATAGGCCATATGGGTTGAGATCTCTACTCCATATTTCTTCTTCAAATTCTGCATTATTGTGGTGATTAGTGTGCTAGTATCAGTTCTCGTCATGGCCTCACACTAGTGTGCCACCCATTTTCCTGTGACCTTGGTGTTCTCTGCTACTGTTGGGCATGTGTGTAGAAAATTAACCTTTCTTATGCAAAAAGTACTCTCATTTGCGATAAAAGAAGTTGCAATGTAGAAAGAGTATTTCATATTAGTGCACACAACTATGATGTTTTCATTGTAGTTTCTGTGGAACTCATAGTTCATTTTCTGACTTATGTGAAATGTCTGAAGCGCTCTCCTAAATTGGTACACATTGAGGAAACAAAGCTTTCTGTAAAACTGCTCCTATGGGTTCTCTCTGTCATCATTGTACCACTTCCTTGGCAAAGATTTATATGCTCTGCTCTTCCTTCCAATGGGAAGAGAAAAATGTTCTTCCTCAGCTCCATCATCATATTCCTTCTTCAACTCACCTACACCTATCTCCTCATCTGATCATGGTATCCACACATCCTCAAATATTTGCTCCAGGCTAGAATGTGACCTCTTGGTTGGCCCTTTTCTAGATTTATTTTTTCTTTGGTGTCTCATGTTGCAGCTCCTCATGCTCCACCTGATCCTCTTCCTCATGTTCAACTTGCTCCTATTCCTCTTCCTCAACCTGCTCCTCTTCCTCATCTTCCCCATACATTTCATCCACATCAGTGTCTCCTTCAAAATGAAGGAGTGGGTCCTCCCTCTGCCTCCTCATCTCATTAAGCCTGTGAAGAAAGTCCTCATATGCATCCGGATCAGAATCATCTTCAGTTAAAAGAACTGGTAGTTTTTTCTTGACCATTTGAACATGATCAACAGCCTTCTTACGTTTTCAAAATTTGGCAATCTTTGTTCTCCTCTTTAGCTCCATTAGTGTCTCCAGCTCATCATGATCCATAGCAGCATCTAAGTTTGTGCTCTACTGTGTGGAGAAGAACTGCACTGGCTCTGACTACTTTTGTTTATTGGATTTTTCTGGTGATCTGAAGATAACACCAGACGGATTGACTTCATACACATGTTTCTATCCTAATTAACTCAAAGGAACCTGCTCCTCATACACATAGCCTAAATTCGAATATGCGGGTCTTTGATCAGTGCCCCTAATCACTGTCAAGTTCACTACATTTTGATCCTTATTAGCAATATGGTCAATCATTTCATCCACCTTCTCATCATCACAAATTTCTTCCAATCCTGCAATACCCACACCAGGATCCCTCACAAAGTAAATGTAGTCAGTAGATTCAGCCATATCCATGTCTCTATTAGTGCTACCAAAATGTAATATGTGATGTCTGAAATGCAGATCATCTCTCCAAGTTGTCTCGGTCATGGAAATGCATTCTAACTTCCCAAACAACAACATCCAAACTAGACAGCAAGATAATAAAACAATTTTAATTAACACTGCATAATTACTATAAAAGAAGTTAACATATAGCTCTTCCCACGGGTTTGAGAACTACTTGTTTTTCTATTCACATTTCAAAACAATGTTGTCGATGTGATCAAAATGAAAATGAAATGCCCCTCGTTTTTTTGTGTGACTTTGCTAGAGTAACTTGGTTTAGCCATCCTTGGTACATTAAAACTGATATCTTAGCCCAGAATCATCTTTCTATGCAAAGTATTATTCATGGCTTGCTTAATATGCATCACCCATATGGAACCATACCCACTATTTTTCAATTTTATGTGGTGCATACCGAAATCGAGAAATGATTGTTTTTTTGCCAGAAAATGCCCTCTTCTCATCAAGTTCATCATATTTTTGTTGTTGCCTTGCTTGAACGAAACATTTCATTGGTAAACTCTTCTGATCTTGCTCATGTTAATGATCAAAATCACATTAAATGACCAAAAATGTGATGCCGCTCCAAGGTTGCACTCTTAGGACTGATTTAATTGTCATAGGAGCTAAAATATACTCTAACACCTCCTAAAAATGATTAAAAATTCCTGGTTTAGTGCTAGGTACACCACACACGGGCATTGGGGGTTTTGTTGGAAATATGCCCTGGAGGCAATAATAAAAGCATTATTATTATATTTCCTTGTTCATGATAATTGTCTTTATTCATGCTATAATTGTGTTATCCGGAAATCGTAATACGTGTGTGAATAACAGACACCAACATGTCCCTAGTGAGCCTCTAGTTGACTAGCTCGTTGATCAATAGATAGTCATGGTTTCCTGACTATGGACATTGGATGTCATTGATAACGAGATCACATCATTAGGAGAATGATGTGATGGACAAGACCCAATCCTAAACATAGCACAAGATCGTATAGTTCGTTTGCTAGAGTTTTCCGATGTCAAAGTATCTTTTCCTTAGACCATGAGATCGTGTAACTCCCGGATGCCGTAGGAGTGCTTTGGGTATACCAAATGTCACAACGTAACTGGGTGACTATAAAGGTAGACTACGGGTATCTCCGAAAGTGTCTGTTGGGTTGACATGGATCAAGACTGGGATTTGTCACTCCGTATGACGGAGAGGTATCACTGGGCCCACTCGGTAATGCATCATCATAATGAGCTCAGAGTGACCAAGTGTCTGGTCACGGGATCATGCATTACGGTACGAGTAAAGTGACTTGCCGGTAACGAGATTGAACGAGGTATTGGGATACCGACGATCGAATCTCGGGCAAGTAACATATCGATTGACAAAGGGAATTGAGTACGGGGTTGATTGAATCCTCGACATCGTGGTTCATCCGATGAGATCATCGTGGAGCATGTGGGAGCCAACATGGGTATCCAGATCCCGCTGTTGGTTATTGACCTGAGAGTCGTCTCGGTCATGTCTGCCTGTCTCCCGAACCCGTAGGGTCTACACACTTAAGGTTCGGTGACGCTAGGGTTATGAAGATATGTACATGCAGAAACCCGAATGTTGTTCGAAGTCCCGGATGAGATCCCGGACGTCACGAGGAGTTCCGGAATGGTCCGGAGGTAAAGAATTATATATAGGAAGTGCAGTTTCGGGCATCGGGACAAGTTTCGGTGTTATCGGTATTGTACCGGGACCACCGGAGGGGTCCCGAGGGCCCACCGGGTGGGGCCACCTGTCCCGGGGGGCCACATGGGCTGTAGGGAGTGCGCCTTGGCCTTCATGGGCCAAGGGCACCAGCCCCTATAGGCCCATGCGCCTAGGGTTTCCACCTAGGAGGAGTCCTAGTGGTGGAAGGCACCCCTAGGTGCCTTGGGGGGGGAGGGAAACCTCCCCTTGGCCGCCGCCCCCCCTAGTAGATCTCATCTACTAGGGCCGGCGCCCCCCCCCCCCCCCCATGGCACCCCTATATATAGTGGGGGGGAGAGGAGGGAAACACACCAGCCCCTGGCGCCTCCATCTCCCCCCGTTACGTTTCTCCCTCGTAGTATTGGCGAAGCCCTGCTTCTGTGACGCCCTGCATCCACCACCACGCCGTCGTGCTGCTGGATCTTCATCAACCTCTCCTTCCCCCTTGCTGGATCAAGAAGGAGGAGACGTCTCCCGTCCCGTACGTGTGTTGAACGCGGAGGTGCCGTCCGTTCGGCGCTTGGTCATCGGTGATTTGGATCACGTCGAGTACGACTACATCATCACCGTTCTTTTGAACGCTTCCGTGCGCAATCTACAAAGGTATGTAGATGCATCTAATGACTCGTTGCTAGATGAACTCCTAGATGGATCTTGGTGAAACGAGTAGGAAAATTTTTGTTTTCTGCAACATTCCCCAACAGTGGCATCATGAGCTAGGTCTATGCGTAGTTCTTCTTGCGCGAGTAGAACACAATTTGTTGTGGGCATAGATTTGTCAACTTTCTTGCCGTTACTAGTCCTTTCTTGCTTCAGCGGTATTGTGGGATGAAGCGGCCCGGACCAACCTTACACGTACGCTTACGTGAGACCGGTTCCACCGACTAACATGCACTAGTTGCATAAGGTGGCTGGCGGGTGTCTGTCTCTCCTACTTTAGTTGGAGCGGATTCGATGAACAGGGTCCTTATGAAGGGTAAATAGAAGTTGACAAATCACGTTGTGGCTTTAACGTAGGTAAGAAGACGTTCTTGCTAGAACCCTAATTCAGCCACGTAAAACTTGCAACAACAATTAGAGGACGTCTAACTTGTTTTTGCAGCGAGTGGTTTGTGATATGATATGGCCAAAGTTGTGATGAATGATGAATGATCTATATGTGATGTATGAGATGTTCATGCTATTGTAATAGGAATCACGACTTGCATGTCGATGAGTATGACAACCGGCAGGAGCCATAGGAGTTGTCTTTATTCTTTTATATGACCTGTGTGTCATTGAGAAACGCCATGTAAATTACTTTACTTTATTGCTAAACGCGTTAGCCATAGTAGTAGAAGTAATAGTTGGCGAGCAACTTCATGGAGACACAATGATGGAGATCATGATGATGGAGATCATGGTGTCAAGCCGGTGACAAGATGATCATGGAGCCCCAAGATGGAAATCAAAGGAGCTATGTGATATTGGCCATATCATGTCACGTTTATTATTTGATTGCATGTGATGTTTATCATGTTTTGCATCTTGTTTACTTAGAACGACGGTAGTAAATAAGATGATCCCTCATAGTAATTTCAAGAAGTGTTCCCCCTAACTGTGCACCGTTGCGACAGTTTGCTGTTTCAAAACACCACGTGATGATCGGGTGTTTTATTCAGACGTTCACATACAACGGGTGTAAGATAGATTTACACATGCAAACACTTAGGTTGACTTGACGAGCCTAGCATGTACAGACATGGCCTCGGAACACAAAAGACCGAAAGGTCGAGCATGAGTCGTATAGAAGATACGATCAACATGAAAATGTTCACCGATGTTGACTAGTCCGTCTCACGTGATGATCGGACACGGTCTAGTTAGCTCAGATCATGTAATACTTAGATGACTAGAGGGATGTCTAATCTAAGTGGGAGTTCATTATAATTTGATTAGATGAACTTAATTATCATGAACTTAGTCTAAATATTTTACAATATGTCTTGTAGATCAAATGGCCAACGTAGTCCTCAACTTCAACGCGTTCCTAGAGAAAACTAAGCTGAAAGACGATGGCAGCAACTATACGGACTGGGTCCGGAACCTGAGGATCATCCTCATAGCTGCCAAGAAAGATTATGTCCTACAAGCACCGCTGGGTGACGCACCCGTTCTCCCTGCAGAACAAGATGTTATGAACGCTTGGCAGGCGTGTTCCGATGACTACTCCCTCGTTCAGTGTGGCATGCTTTACAGCCTAGAGCCGGGGCTCCAAAAGCATTTTGAGAGACATGGAGCATATGAGATGTTCGAAGAGCTGAAAATGGTTTTCCAAGCTCATGCCCGGGTCGAGAGATATGAAGTCTCCGACAAATTCTTCAGCTGTAAGATGGAGGAAAATAGTTCTGTCAGTGAGCACATACTCACTATGTCTGGGTTACATAACCGCTTGACTCAGCTGGGAGTTAATCTCCCGGATGATGCGGTCATTGACAGAATCCTCCAGTCGCTTCCACCAAGCTACAAGAGCTTTGTGATGAACTTCAATATGCAGGGGATGGAAAAGACCATTCCTGAAGTATTTGCTATGCTGAAATCAGCAGAGGTACAAGTCAAGAAGGAACATCAAGTGTTGATGGTCAATAAAACCAGTAAGTTCAAGAAAGGCAAGGGTAAAAAGAACTTCAAGAAGGACGGCAAGGAGGTTGCCGCGCCCGGCAAGCAAGCTGCCGGGAAGAAGCCAAAGAATGGACCCAAGCCCGAGACTGAGTGCTTTTATTGCAAGGGAAGCGGTCACTGGAAGCGGAACTGCCCTAAGTACTTAGCGGACAAGAAGGCCGGCAAAACAAAAGGTATATGTGATATACATGTAATTGATGTGTACCTTACTAGTGCCCGCAGTAGCTCCTGGGTATTTGATACCGGTGCAGTTGCTCACATTTGTAACTCAAAGCAGGGGCTGCGGAATAAGCGGAAACTGGCAAAGGACGAGGTGACGATGCGCGTCGGGAATGGTTCCAAGGTCAATGTGATCGCCGTCGGCACGCTGCCTCTGCATCTCCCTTTGGGATTAGTTTGAAACCTTAATAATTATTATTTAGTGCTAGCTTTGAGCATGAACATTGTATCGGGATCTCGTTTAATTCGAGATGGCTACTCATTTAAATCCAAGAATAATGGCTGTTCTATTTATATGAGAGATATGTTTTATGGTCATGCTCCTATGGTGAATGGTTTATTCTTTATGAATCTCGAACGTGATGCTACACATGTTCACAATGTGAGTACCAAAAGAAGTAAGGTTGATAATGAAAGTCCCGCATACTTGTGGCACTGCCGCCTTGGTCACATAGGTGTCAAACGCATGAAGAAACTCCATGCTGATGGACTTTTAGAGTCTCTTGATTATGAATCATTTGACACATGCGAACCATGCCTTATGGGAAAAATGACCAAGACTCCGTTCTCAGGAACAATGGAGCGAGCAACCAACTTATTGGAAATCATACATACTGATGTGTGCGGTCCAATGAGTGTTGAGGCTCGCGGTGGCTATCGTTATGTTCTCACCCTCACTGATGATTTAAGTAGGTATGGGTATATCTACTTAATGAAACACAAGTCTGAAACCTTTGAAAAGTTCAAGGAATTTCAGAGTGAGGTTGAAAATCAACGTGACAGGAAAATCAAGTTTCTACGATCAGATCGTGGAGGAGAATACTTGAGTCATGAGTTTTGCACACACTTAAGAAAATGTGGAATAGTTTCACAACTCACGCCGCCTGGAACACCTCAGCGTAATGGTGTGTCCGAACGTCGTAATCGCACTCTGTTAGATATGGTACGATCTATGATGTCTCTTGCCGACTTACCGCTATCTTTTTGGGGCTATGCTTTAGAGACTGCCGCATTCACTTTAAATAGGGCTCCGTCGAAATCCGTTGAGACGACACCGTATGAATTATGGTTTGGGAAGAAACCTAAGCTGTCGTTTCTAAAAGTTTGGGGATGCGATGCTTATGTCAAGAAACTTCAACCTGAAAAGCTCGAACCCAAATCGGAAAAATGCGTCTTCATAGGGTACCCAAAGGAAACTATTGGGTACACCTTCTACCTCAGATCCGAAGGCAAGATCTTTGTTGCCAAGAATGGGTCCTTTCTAGAGAAAGAGTTTCTCTCGAAAGAAGTAAGTGGGAGGAAAGTAGAGCTTGATGAAGTATTACCTCTTGAACCGGAAAATGGCGCAACTCAAGAAAATGTTCCTGAGGTGCCTGCACCGACTAGAGAGGAAGTTAATGATGATGATCAAGATACTTCTGATCAAGCTCCTACTGAAATTCGAAGGTCCACAAGGACACGTTCCGCACCAGAGTGGTACGGCAACCCTGTCTTGGAAATCATGTTGTTAGACAACGATGAACCTTCGAACTATGAAGAAGCGATGGCGGGCCCGGATTCCGACAGATGGCTAGAAGCCATGAAATCCGAGATAGGATCCATGTATGAAAATGAAGTATGGACTTTGACTGACTTGCCCGTAGAACGGTGAGCCATAGAAAATAAATGGATCCTTAAGAGGAAGACAGACGCGGATGGTAATGTGACCATCTATAAAGCTCGGCTTGTCGCTAAGGGTTATCGACAAGTTCAAGGGGTTGACTACGATGAGACTTTCTCACCGGTAGCGAAGCTGAAGTCCGTCTGAATCATGTTAGCAATTGCCGCATTCTACGATTATGAAATATGGCAAATGGACGTCAAAACGGCATTCCTTAATGGTTTCCTTAAGGAAGAATTGTATATGATGCAGCCGGAAGGTTTTGTCGATCCTAAGAATGCTGACAAGGTGTGCAAGCTCCAACGCTCGATTTATGGGCTGGTGCAAGCATCTCGGAGTTGGAACATTCGCTTTGATGAGATGATCAAAGCGTTTGGGTTTACGCAGACTTATGGAGAAGCCTGCGTTTACAAGAAAGTGAGTGGGAGCTCTGTAGCATTTCTCATACTATATGTAGATGACATACTTTTGATGGGAAATGATATAGAACTCTTGGACAGCATCAAGGCCTATTTGAATAAGAGTGTTTCAATAAAGGACCTTGGAGAAGCTGCTTATATATTAGGCATCAAAATCTATAGAGATAGATCGAGACGCCTCATAGGTCTTTCACAAAGCACATACCTTGATAAGATATTGAAGAAGTTCAATATGGATCAATCCAAGAAGGGGTTCTTGCCTGTGTTACAAGGTATGAAATTGAGCTCAGCTCAATGTCCGACCACGGCAGAAGATATAGAAGAGATGAGCGTCATCCCCTATGCATCAGCCATAGGTTCTATTATGTATGCCATGCTGTGTACCAGACCTGATGTAAACCTTGCCGTAAGTTTGGTAGGAAGGTACCAAAGTAATCCCAGCAAGGAGCACTGGACAGCGGTCAAGAATATCCTGAAGTACCTGAAAAGGACTAAGGAAATGTTTCTCGTTTATGGAGGTGACGAAGAGCTCGTCGTAAAGGGTTACGTCGACGCTAGCTTCGACACAGATCTGGATGACTCTAAGTCACAAACCGGATACGTGTATATTTTGAATGGTGGGCAGTAAGCTGGTGCAGTTGCAAGCAGAGCGTCGTGGCGGGATCTACATGTGAAGCGGAGTACATGGCGGCCTCGGAGGCAGCACATGAAGTAATATGGGTGAAGGAGTTCATCACCGACCTAGGAGTCATACCCAATGCGTCGGGGCCGATCAAGCTCTTCTGTGACAACACTGGAGCTATTGCACTTGCCAAGGAGCCCAGGTTTCACAAGAAGACAAGGCACATCAAGCATCGCTTCAACTCCATTCGTGAAAATGTTCAAGATGGAGACATAGAGATTTGTAAAATACATACGGACCTGAATGTAGCAGATCCGTTGACTAAACCTCTCCCTAGAGCAAAACATGATCAACACCAGAATTCCATGGGTGTTCGATTCATCACAATGTAACTAGATTATTGACTCTAGTGCAAGTGGCAGACTGTTGGAAATATGCCCTAGAGGCAATAATAAAAGCATTATTATTATATTTCCTTGTTCATGATAATTGTCTTTATTCATGCTATAATTGTGTTATCCGGAAATCGTAATACGTGTGTGAATAACAGACACCAACATGTCCCTAGTGAGCCTCTAGTTAACTAGCTCGTTGATCAATAGATAGTCATGGTTTCCTGACTATGGACATTGGATGTCATTGATAACGAGATCACATCATTAGGAGAATGATGTGATGGACAAGACCCAATCCTAAACATAGCACAAGATCGTATAGTTCGTTTGCTAGAGTTTTCCGATGTCAAAGTATCTTTTCCTTAGACCATGAGATCGTGTAACTCCCGGATGCCGTAGGAGTGCTTTGGGTATACCAAACGTCACAACGTAACTGGGTGACTATAAGGGTAGACTACGGGTATCTCCGAAAGTGTCTGTTGGGTTGACATGGATCAAGACTGGGATTTGTCACTCCGTATGACGGAGAGGTATCACTGGGCCCACTCGGTAATGCATCATCATAATGAGCTCAGAGTGACCAAGTGTCTGGTCACGGGATCATGCATTACGGTACGAGTAAAGTGACTTGCCGGTAACGAGATTGAACGAGGTATTGGGATACCGACGATCGAATCTCGGGCAAGTAACATATCGATTGACAAAGGGAATTGAGTACGGGGTTGATTGAATCCTCGACATCGTGGTTCATCCGATGAGATCATCGTGGAGCATGTGGGAGCCAACATGGGTATCCAGATCCCGCTGTTGGTTATTGACCTGAGAGTCGTCTCGGTCATGTCTGCCTGTCTCCCGAACCCGTAGGGTCTACACACTTAAGGTTCGGTGACGCTAGGGTTATGAAGATATGTATATGCAGAAACCCGAATGTTGTTCGGAGTCCCGGATGAGATCCCGAACGTCACGAGGAGTTCCGGAATGGTACGGAGGTAAAGAATTATATATAGGAAGTGCAGTTTCGGGCATCGGGACAAGTTTCGGTGTTATCGGTATTGTACCGGGACCACCG
Organism: Triticum timopheevii; assembly: GCA_963921465.1. Lineage (NCBI taxonomy): Eukaryota > Viridiplantae > Streptophyta > Magnoliopsida > Poales > Poaceae > Triticum > Triticum timopheevii. Next base: position 428,536 of record OY997274.1, on the reverse strand, counting down.
GAGGGGTCCCGGGGGCCCACCGGGTGGGGCCACCTGTCCCGGGGGGGCCACATGGGCTGTAGGGAGTGCGCCTTGGCCTTCATGGGCCAAGGGCACCAGCCCCTATAGGCCCATGCGCCTAGGGTTTCCACCTAGGAGGAGTCCTAGTGGTGGAAGGCACCCCTAGGTGCCTTGGGGGGGAGGGAAACCTCCCCTTGGCCGCCCCCCCCCCTAGTAGATCTCATCTACTAGGGCCGGCGCCCCCCCCCCCCCCCATGGCACCCCTATATATAGTGGGGGGGAGAGGAGGGAAACACACCAGCCCCTGGCGCCTCCCTCTCCCCCCGTTACGTTTCTCCCTCGTAGTATTGGCGAAGCCCTGCTTCTGTGACGCCCTGCATCCACCACCACGCCGTCGTGCTGCTGGATCTTCATCAATCTCTCCTTCCCCCTTGCTGGATCAAGAAGGAGGAGACGTCTCCCGTCCCGTACGTGTGTTGAACGCGGAGGTTCCGTCCGTTCGGCGCTTGGTCATCGGTGATTTGGATCACGTCGAGTACGACTACATCATCACCGTTCTTTTGAACGCTTCCGTGCGCGATCTACAAAGGTATGTAGATGCATCTAATGACTCGTTGCTAGATGAACTCCTAGATGGATCTTGGTGAAACGAGTAGGAAAATTTTTGTTTTCTGCAACATTCCCCAACAGGTTTTCTAAACTTTTTACAGGGTCAAAAGGACGTTCGAGTGCAGATTCAAGCCTCTGCTGCGATCACACAATCTCATCTTCAAGCTGAAGCCCTTGCTCTTCTTCTTGCAGCCAAAAAGGCTCATATTTTTTAGGCGGATCAACCAACCTTTCTCATTGACTGCCTATCTTTCACGAAGGCGGATGCGACCAGAAGTATTCTCACTCGTGCATCAAAACTTGTCTTTAGTTGCTTTGGTTCAGCTCATAGGAACATGTCATGCCATGTAATCTCTCATCTTTCTAACGTCAATCTACAGGGTTTTGTACTAGACGTCTTACACTATAATTGAGCTAAATGAAATTTTGGCGCTGTGGGCGCCTTCCTTGTTAAAAAAAGATAAGTCAGGCTCATTTTGTAAGCATAACACACAACCAAAAGCCATAACCAACGCCTAAATCGTATAAGCGCAAAGAAGACTTTGCAATAATAACGGTAGGACATGCCAAGATAATTCTTCTTCTTGTTTCATCATCTTCGTCGTCGTCATCGTTATTTTCTGGTATCAAGATTTGGTAAGAAATTTGTATCAATTATATGTGATATGGTAAGGAATCATCTTTGGCCTGAGAGGTGGTAGTCCAAGGTGTGGCATTGCAAGATCGGGAAGGGCCGAATAGGGCCGCAAATTGAAAATGCGCCTCTCGCAGTGACAATAGCACCACGGTTATTTTTCATAAAAGAAAAGGGAAAACATAACATTACAGACCAAATTTTTCCTATTTTGTGTTTTGCTAGTGGCTTTCTCCAGTTTTTTCTTTTCTCTTTATTTATTTTGAAAATTCATGAACACTTAAAAAAATTAAATCCAAGAATATTTGTTCAATTTTATGAACATTTTTTAAATCTAAGAACATTTATTAAATTTTGCAAACATTTTTTGAAATCCGACAATATTTTTTGGAGTTTGGAAGTTTTTGAAATTCTCGAAGATATTTTGAATTCACAAATATTTTTTGAAATTCATGGACAGTTTTTTTGAATTGGCGAGCATTTTTTGAAATTTGTTGATATTGCTTTTTAGATCTGTGAATTGGTTTTGAATTGATGAAATTTTATGAAACCTAGGGACATATTTTTGGAATTCACGAACATAGTTTGAATTCACAACTCCCTCCAATCCAAATTAATTGACAAGCCTCTATACAATGTTGTATAGAGGTTGTGTGAAATAATTACGATTGGAGCGAGTATTTTTTTTTAAAATTCATGATCATTTTTTTTTGAATCGACAAACATTTTTTGAAATTCATGACCTTTTTTGGATTCATGATCATTTTTCGAATTGACAAGCATTTTTGATCGGCACACATATTTTGAAATCCATGATTTGTTTTTTGAACTCAGGACCAATTTTGAATCGGCGAAATTTTTGTGGTTCAACAAACACTTCTCAAAATTTATGAACCATTTTGAAATTAGGAACTCATTTGAATTCCTGAACATTTTTTAAAAGAAAAATAAAGAAAACAGAAAGAACGAAAAACAAAATGGCGCCCACCCCGCAATGGGCCTGCACAAACCATGCGGGGACGTCCCAGGGCGCTGCTATGACTCCTCACATTGCTCAAACGTCCCTCAAGTTTTAGGTTTTTGGCTTTCGTTTTTATTTTTATTTTATAATTGTCCTAAATAATATGTTTGTTAAAACATATTTTACTACTTCAACAAAATATGACTTGCAAGTAAAAAATGATTTTCATGCATTTGAAGGTAGTCATGCATCTTGTATTTTAAAAAAGGTTCATGCGTGTTGCAAAACATGTACATCCTGTATTTTAAGAAATAGAAAATGTCCGTAAACTATTTAAAACAAATCATCATGTACTGGAAATTTTTTCGTCATATTTTTGAAAACTATTAAAAAATTGCCGCATGTATCTCAAAGTGTTCATGCAATTTTTATAAAAATACACAATGATAGTTTCTAGATACATTTGGACCAACTTTTGGTACATGACAAGAAATTATCGAATAAATGATAACCATTTTCTTAATACACAAGGTTACTAGGATACATGTCGATACAGGGGCAAGAAGGGCCGCTGGAACTACATGTGCTTATTGGGATTTATTTGTTCTTTGATTGCAATATGGGCCTCAAAGGATTATTTTTTATGCTTTCTAGGATCGATGTATTTGTTAAGTCCAATAATCATGCTTTTGTTAAGTAATATAAGCTACCATCCCTTAAAAAAAGTAGTATAGGCCACTTTTTTAAGGGAAAAGTAATAAGCTACCTAGACTTGATGTCAAGACTCAAAAAATCCTATCTTGCAGGGGGTTTCTCTATCAATCATCAATCCATCAAAGACGCCAAAATGTTGTTTAGTGCCAACATGCCCACTCACAACGGTGCATCATCCTAGGTGCACAATTGGTAGTGATGCACCATCTTGTTGTCCATCCATCCATCTATCAGCAAACAGATAGGTGCATCACACCCACTGAGAGACCCTCCTGTGATCAAAACAATGTTGTCGTTGTAATCAAAATGAAAATGAAATGCGCCTCTTTTTTCTTTGTGACTTTGCTAAGCAGCTTGGTTTGGCCATCCTTGGTACATTAAAACTGATACCTTAGCCCAGAATCATCTTTCTATGCAAAATTGATACCAAAACCTAAATCATATAAGAGCAAACACGACTTTGCAAGGATAACGGTAGGACATGCCAAGACAATTATTCTTCTTCTTTGATCATCATCATCATCATTGTCGTCGTCGTCGTTATTTTCTGGTATCAAGATTTTGTAAGGAATTTCTATCAAGTATATGTGATATGGTAAGGAATCATCTTTGGCCTGAGGGGTCGTAATCCAAGGTGGGCATTGCAAGATTGGAAAGGGCCGAATAGGGCTATGTCGGAGTAATGGGCCATGGGTAGCCTCACCCAGGTCCCAGGACTTATCAAGACTTTGAGCCAGCTCCGCCTAGCTGGGCCCCAAGCGGAAGCTCCGTCCTCTGGGGGCCGGCTGGCCTTACGACCGGCTACCAGAGGGCGGCCGACCCCAGCCAACAACGCTGCGGGTGGCCGGCTCCAGCCCGCCGGCCTCTGGAGAGGGCGACATCAAGTAGGCGGCCGCCTCGCGGCCTCGGTACAACCGAACCCCCATCGAGAGTACAAGTTAGAGCATGGCTACAGTGAAGCACGTCGCCCCTGACGCCCGGGACAGGCGTAGCTACAGTGCTCCGTACAGGCGGAGATCTCCGCACGACAGGGCACTGTGCCATGTCTCCCCTGACGTCGCTCCGAGCAGGCGGAGTCCTATTCCCCGCGACGGCCTGTCGGTACGGCCTGCCGGCGGCGGGCCCTATCGGGCAGAGACTCCGTAGAAGACGGCGGAAGCCCAACCAGTCGGACTCGGGAAGGGTCGGCCTCCAGCAGACGACCGTCCCTTGCCTCGAGGCAAGCATGCCATTAAGTTGATGAGACCAGGTGTGGCTACAGTGATCTCCCACTAGGCAGCGGGACTGTAGCCACGCTGAAGATGACCAAGCCCTCGTCACCGACAGCACGGCTACAGTGAGCAGCCACCAACCAGTCGACGGGGCCCACCAGACGGCGGGCCCCAACGGTCGGCGGAGAAGCCGGAGGCCGGAGACACTGACAGCCGGGCCCAGCACCCGGACAGATTACCACCCCTGGGGGTAGGGTTATATAAACCCCCCAGGACACCCATGCAAAGGGTTCCAACTCCGATAGAATTAGCCAGTTACCTAGGGCAGGGAAGAGCTAGCCTTGCCTTCTCCTACCTCTAGACACAGCTCAAGGAGCAACTTGTAGCACTAGTGCCTTAGTGATCATGCGGAGACCCCGCAGAGCAGGAGTAGGGGTATTATCTCCACGGAGAGCCCCCAACCTAGGTAAAGTTCGTCGGCGTACGTGTCTACGCCTTATCCCGCTTCCAGGCACCGGCGACGTTCTACTCGCTCCCACCATGATAAGCCATCCGTTGGCATATGTTGCACCCAACCCCCGACATTTGGCGCCCACCATGGGGCCAGGTGCACCATCTTTTGGAGATCTTCTCTGGACGGGAATCATGTTCCTTCCTGGCGAGCAAAGCCAGCCCGGCACGCCCGACGGCGTCAGCCCCAACACGCTGCACGGCGTGGAGATCGCCTGCGCGGCGAGCTGCCTCGCCGACCTCGTCGGCGAGATCGACCTCTTCGACGAGCCGGCCTCTGACGCGGGCACCAGCTGCCCTGAGAGCTGCCTCATCGGCCTCCTCGACCAGCTCCATGTCACCAGCGAGCCTACTGTGGACCTGGAGTCCGTTGGCTCCACCGATCTGATGATCATCGACTCCGACACGGCGTCGCTCGACGCGTTCCCCACCAACGTGGTGGTCTATGACGATCCGCCTCCTCGCGAGCACAGCTGCGGAAGCACCGTCACGGAGGTGCTCGTCATCAACAGTGGAGAGCACTCGGACGAGCTTGCTCAAGACCCCCTCGACACGACTCTGCGCGACCTAACGGTGCCCATTCCAGAGGGTGCGGATGCTGAGGTGCTGGAGGCACGCCGCATCCAGCTTCTCGAGAGCACTGGCCGCCTGGCCAGCATGCGCCGTCTCTCAGACGCCTACCGGCGCGAGATGGATCGGGCCGTTGGCGGCACGCCGGCTCCTGAGGGGCCTAGCCGCCTCGGCATGGTTCGGCAGCATGGCACGACCGTCGCCAGCATGTTCGGGGCGGAGCGCCCCGTCTACGCCATGCCTACAGAGAACATCCAGGCCGCCCAGGTGGTGACGGATGAGCTGGACAAATACGACGGCGACGAGCGCCACCACATGACGAAACGAGTCCAGCATCTCCTAGACGCGGCCGCCGCGCAGCACGAAGCCGCCTGCCGCGCTGAAGTTCCAGCCCGGCGAGACAACGAGCCGCCCCATGCCAAGATCATGGGGCAACATCCCGGACGCCGACTGGTGGCGCCCGCGGAGAAAAGGGCAACGAGCTGTCTGCTAGCCGCAACCGGACGCGCCTCTCCATCGAGCGAGACGAGGACGGCCGCCCTCATGCGGTGGAGCGGCGAGGCGACCAGCCGCCTCCTCCGCCTCGTGGAGCGAGGCACCCCACTCCGCCTCCTGTCACACACCCGACACTCCGCGACCGCCTTGGCCGCCGAGAGGGAGTCGGAGAGAACGATGCCCGCCATCGGATCGATCGCCTCAACCGATCCCTAGAGCTAGAAGAAGAAGACGCGCTGGGCCCGCCCTGTTTTGGCCCCCGAATCCGAGATGAGCCCTTCCCCAAAGGGTTCACTCTCCCGTGAGATACGCCCAAGTACACCGGCTCTGTGAAGCCGGAGGACTGGCTGGTCGATTACTCCATAGCTGTTAGTATAGCAAACGGCAACAAGCGTGTTGCCATGAAGTACGTCCCACTCATGCTTCAAGGCACTGCACGGACATGGCTCAACAGCCTGAAGCCCCGCAGCATCAACAGCTGGGTGGATTTCATGGAGGCCTTCATCCGCAACTTCACCATCACGTACAAGTGGCCTCCCAAGCCCCGACAGCTTTCCTTGTGCGTCCAAGGGCCCAGCGAATCTACTCGCGACTACCTCAAGCGCTGGGCCAAGCTGCGTAACTCCTGCGAGGGCGTGCACGAGGTGCAGGCCATCGAGTACTTCACTGCCGGGTGCCGAGAAGGCACCCTCCTCAAGCACCGGCTTCTCTGCGACGAGCCTGCGACTCTCGACGAACTGATGATCATCGCCGACAAGCACACCACGGCCGACTCCTCCATGGAGGAGATCTTAGTCGATGCATCCGGCAAAGTAGCACCTCAGGCTCCTCGGACTCCGGCTGGTGAGACCAGTCGGAGATAGCCCCCAAGTGATAACAAGCGGAAGGCCACCCAGATGGCTTCCAACAGCCGGCAGGTGGCGACAGTCGAGGATCAGCAGCCGGAGGGGCAGCCAGCGCCAAAGCGTCAGAAGGGCGGCAAGCCCAACTGGTTGCCCGCCTTCTCGTATGAGCAAACCCTTGATGCTCCCTGCAAGTTCCACAGTGGCGCGAAACCATCCAACCACACCACTCGGAAGTATCACTGTCTCACCAGGATTGCTAAGGGAGATGGCCTCCTACCTCCTTCGCCTGCCAGTCCGCCGCCTCCTCCGCCCCAGCAGCCGATGGCCCGGCCAGTCAGCACCATTCAAGATGAGTATCCCGCAAAGCACGGAGCCTATGTCGTGTTCACCAGTGTGGCCGATGATAGGCGCAGCAGACGGCAACAACAGTAAGAGGTGCATGTAGTGGCCTCAAGCACCCTAGAGTTCATGCACTGGTCAGGAAAGCCCATCAGTTGGAGCAGGGCCGACCACCCGGAAGTGATGCCTTCCCCTGGTTCCTACGCCTTGGTCCTGGATGCAACCCTTGCAACAGAAAGGCGAGCAGCACGTTTCTCCAGGGTCTTGATAGATGGCGGCAGCAGCATAAATATCATGTACCGTGACACAATGGAGAACTTGGGAATCAAGCCAAAGCAGCTACTCCACAGTCAGACTATATTCCATGGCATAGTCCCTGGCCTTTCCTGCTCACCAATGGGCAAGATCCAGATCGATGTCCTCTTTGGAGACAAGAATCATTTCCGCCGAGAGCCAGTTTGGTTTGAGGTGGTGGACCTAGAGAGCCCTTACCATGCACTGCTTGGCCGACCTGCCCTGGCCAAGTTCATGGCGGTCCCCCACTATGCCTACCTCAAGATGAAGATGTCGAGTACCAAGGGAATCCTAACTGTAGTCGAAGACTACAAAAAGTCGGCCGCCTGCGCCGCGGACAGTAGCCGGCTGGCCGAGTCACTTGCGATTGCAACCGAGAAGAGGCTCCTAGAACGGGTGGTGGCGATGGCAGGCAAGAAGCCGGAAATATCACCACCCCCAAGGAGTCGGACGTGGAGGGCTCGTTCAAGCCGGCAAAGGAAACCAAGAAGATACCCTTGGACACGGAGCACCCGGAGAGGCACGCTGTCGTAGGTGCGAACCTAGACAGCAAATAGGAAAGCGAGCTCATCGATTTCCTCTGTGAGAATCGGGACATATTTGCATGGTCTCCCAAAGACATGTCGGGTGTTCCGACGGATTTCGCCGAGCACAAACTACATGTCCGACCCAACGTCAAGCCTGTCAGGCAGCCCTTGCGCCGCCTATCGGAAGAGAAGAGAAGAGTTGTTGGAGAAGAGATAGACCGGCTTCTAGCAGCCGGATTTATCATGGAGGTGTTTTTTCCAGAATGGCTAGCCAACCCAGTCCTAGTGTTGAAGAAGAACAAGCAGTGGCGTATGTGTATTGACTACACGAGCCTTAACAAGGCCTGCCTCAAAGATCCGTTTGCCCTACCAAGGATTGATCAAGTGATAGACTCCACAGCCGGATGCAAGCTGTTGAGTTTCTTGGATGCATACTCAGGCCACCATCAGATAAAGCTGAACCCGGCCGATAGGTTGAAGACCGCCTTCACCACGCCATTTGGAGCCTTCTACTACCTGACCATGACGTTCGGCTTGCGAAATGCCGGCGCCACCTTTCAGCGTTGCATGCAGAAGTGCCTCCTCAAGCAGCTCAGCAAAAATGCCCATGTCTATGTGGATGATGTGGTGCTAAAGACGGAGAAGCGCGGCACGCTGCTAGAAGATCTCAAGGAAACCTTTGAGAACCTGCACCAATTCAAGATCAAGCTCAACCCAGAGAAATGCGTCTTTGGAGTACCAGCCGGCCAGCTTCTCGGCTTCCTGGTCTCAGAGCGCGGCATAGAGTGCAACCCTGTGAAGATCAAGGCGATTGAGAGAATGGAAGTGCCCACCCGACTGCTGGATGTGCAGAAATTTACCGGTTCCCTGGCGTCAGTTAGCGGTTTCATCAGCCAGCTGGGCGAGAAGGCTCTTCCCTTGTACCAACTCATGAAGAAGACCACTTTTTTCGAGTGGAACGACAAGGCAGCCAAAGCATTTCTCCAACTCAAGAAGATGTTGGCAACTCCGCCTATCTTGGCGGCTCGGACTGAGAAGGAGCCCATGCTCCTCTACATTGCAGCCACCAGTCGGGTTGTCAGCATAGTCATGGTGGTGGAGCGCAAGGAGGAGGACAGAGCATTGCCGGTCCAGAGACCGGTGTATTACTTAGGCAAAGTATTGTTCGCCTCCAAGCAAAACTACCCGCACTACCAGAAGATGTGCTACGGCGAGCACTTTGCCGCCAAGAAGCTGAAGCCTTACTTTCAAGAGCACCCAATAACCGTTGTCTGCACGGCTCCACTTGCTGAGATCATTGGGAGCAGAGACGCCTCTGGCCGAGTGGCCAAGTGGGCTATTGATCTGGCACCTTACACCATCTACTACCAGCCTTGCACCGCCATCAAGTCACAAGTGCTGGCCGACTTCCTCGTCGACTGGGCCGAGACCTAGTATTTGCCACCTGCACCAGACTCCACCCATTGGCGGATGCATTTTGATGGTTCAAAAATGCACACCGGTCTGGGAGCCGGCGTCGTCCTCACCTCTCCCAAAGGCGACAAGCTCAAATACGTGCTGCAAGTCCACTTCGCCGCCTCCAACAACGTAGCTGAATATGAGGCACTCATACACGGGCTCCAGCTTGTCAAGGAACTCGGCATCCGCCGGATCCTGTGCTATGGTGACTCCGACTTGGTGGTCCAGCAGTCGTCAGGCGACTGGGACGCCAAGGATGCAAACATGGCAAGCTACCGCTTCCTCGTGCAGCAACTCAGCGGATACTTTGACAGGTGCGAGTTCCTTCACGTGCCAAGAAACGACAACGAACAAGCAGATGCCTTGGCACGGATTGGCTCCACCCGACAAGCAATACCAGCCGGCGTCACCCTACGCCGCCATCTCAAGCCGTTTGTCAAGCCGTCTCCTGATTCAGATTCCAGCTTCGTGTTGGCCCCTCCCGAAGCAGTCAGATCCGACTTGACAGTCCTAGAGGCCGGCACAGGGATTTCGGCAGGCGGCCCGGGGAGTGCTGCAGCCGCACCCAGCTCGAGGACTCCAGAGCCCGGCCTGGGGACTTCAGCAGTCGGCCCGGGGACTTCTCCAGCATAGAAGGCGGAAGCTGCTGCCAACCCGCCGCCTCCCGGCACAACCGCCCTCATACAAGTTGCGGAGGTAGCAGTCGAAGAAATTGCAGCGCCATCTTGGGCTCAGCCAATTCTCAAGTTCTTGATGAATAAAGAGTTGCCGACTGATGAGATCTCGGCCCGACAAGTGCAAAGGCGAGCAGCAGCCTACACCATAGTCAATAGAGAGCTAGTGCGACGAAGTGTCACTGGGGTTTACTAGCGTTGCGTGGAGCCGGACCAAGGCCAAGCGATACTCAGGGATATCCACCAAGGTGAGTGCGGCCACCACGCGGCTTCATATCATGTCAGGTGTCTGCCAAGGCTTTCCTGTAACGCCCCGGATTCGATGCGCCAGGTGTCTGCTAGTTATTCGCCGTCGTTGCCATGTCATTTGCTTGCGTGTTGCATTTCATATCATGTCATCATGTGCATCTCATTTTGCATGCGTGTTCGTCTCATGCATCCGAGCATTTTCCCCCTTGTCCGTTTTGCAATCCGGCACTCCTATGTCATCCGGCGTCCCCTTCTTGTCTCCTTTCATGTGCGGGTGTTAAACTTTCTCAGAATGGCCCGAGGTTTGCCAAGCGGCCTTGGTATAGCACCGGTAGACCGCCTGTCAAGTTCCGTGCCATTTGGAGGTCGTTTGATACTCCAACGGTTAACTGGGGAACCGTAAAGGCCTCTTTTGTGTGCAGCCCAACACCCCTTCCAAAGGGCCCAAAACCCAGCAAACTCCCCTCTATGCTCTCGGTCGTTCGATCACGATCGTGTGGGCGAAAACCACACCTCATTTGGACTCTCCTAGCTCCCTCTACCTATATAAACACCTCCCCCTCCGAAATTCGCGGTGCAACCCTAGCCATTTTCATCCTCGCGCCGCCGGACACGTCCGCCCGGGCCGGACATGTCCGCCGGACACCTCACCCCGGCGAATCAGATCGCGCCACGCCAGCCGTCGCCGCGCCCCGCCCACTCACCCGCCGCCACATGGCACCCGCGCCCTCCCCGCGCCGCCGTGGCCCGCGGAGCCCATCCGGGGCCCGCGCGGGCCCGCTCCGCGCCCGCCTCCGCCCGTTCGCGCCGCTGCCCAGCCCGGCCGCCGCCGCCACGCTGCCCGTGCCGGTCGCCGCCTCCGCCGCCCGGCCTCCCGCGCCACCGCCGCCCACTGCCGGCGCCCCTCGCACCGCGCGCCCACCGGAGGGGCCGCGCCGCAGCCCTGCCGCCCCGCGCAGGCGCCCCTCCGCGCCCGGTCGAGCCTCCCCGACGTCGAGCTCATCCGGTCGCCCTCGTCCGCCCCGGCCTCGTCTTCCTCCTCTCCGGCCCTTTTCCGGCGAGGGTCCAGCGAATTCCGGCCCTGCATCGATTTCCGTGCGAACCCGAGGTTGCCCCCATTTTCTCTAAGTCCCGAGTTTTCAACATTATCATGTCATGTTCATCGCACCGTATCTCTGCATCCGTAGCTCCGTTTCATGCGTGTAATATGTCAAATTGTTCGTCTCGACGAGTAATTCATTTCATTCCATTACACTGTATTCATTTGAGCTCATCTTGATGCCCGAAATGCTGTTGGAAGAATGCATGTTGATGTTAATGTGCTGAAACTGTTATAACTTGCTCATTTGTCATTTTTGCCATGATTGATGTGTGCATCCTATGAGGTTGATGTCTACATGTGTTTTGATCTATGTCATTCCATCTTTCTAGAGGTGCTATCCATGTATTTTTGTGATTTGTGTGCTGAGTGCGTCGAACTTGCTAAGTAGGGTACTTGCTGTTGCTGATTTCAGTCCCTGTTCTGCTGTTATTTTTATGTCATGTAAACTTGATGCTACAGAGAGATCCATTCTTATTTTGAGATACTTCAGTAAAGATGTTTTGTACATATGGTTATTCTCTATCCATCCATGCCCTTGGTTGCATTTATAGCTTGCTGTAGATTGTTCATATCTTGCTCCAAAGTTGCTAAATGATGTTTCTGTCAGCCTGTTAACATGAAGTTCAGTTTTGGCCATGTGCTTTTCTAGTTATCCATGCACCCTATGAACTTGCTATTGCCATGCCTAGCTTCATAAGCATGCCTTCTTACCGTTGGTTGCCTTGCCATGCCATGTATTGCTCTGTGGTGAGTGGTTCAAGCTCACCAACATGCCTACTTATTGTTGTTCCTGCCATGTATGAATCTGTCATATAACTTGCTATGTTTACATGGGTGCCATCATATTTTCTGATCCTTTTTGGCTGATGGTCAGTAAAGGACATTTGATCTATGCAATTAGTAGATTCATGCCATGCCTTTGTTTGCCATGATAAGTTCCTGTAACATGTTGTTTGATAGCTCTAAACATTGCAACCTGATGTTATTTCCTGATAAGTCTGAAACTGTTATTATTTGCAATCTTACCATGTGTGTTTGAGCATGTTCTAGTGATTTTTGGAGATAGCTCAGTGTTCATATTTTGTTATGCTTTACCTGTAAATCATGCCCATGCCTTTTGTTTTCATATTGTGGTACTGTAGCATGTTGTTTTGATGCTTGCAATATGCCAATTTGTTGTTTTGGACAGATTGTTGCTATGACTTGTATAGTGCGTATGTGTTGCACCGTTGCTCTGTTTTGAGTGTGCTCTATATGAAACTTGCTTGTTTTTGCATGTAGCTTCATATTATCATGTTGCATCCTTGTTTTGAGGTGTTTGCTTGATGTTTGGGTGCATTTTGCATCAATGCCATATGTAACTTGTTTTGCTCATATCTTCTAGGTCGTAGGTCCGAATCTAATGAACTTTATATGTAACTTGACTAGAATCTCGTGTAGATCATATTGGTGCATCTTAACTTGCTGTTTAACAACTTGAACATAAGGTTTATTCAGATCTGGACCAATTTCGAAATATGCATATGAGGACTTACCGGAATTGTTATCTGTTGTTCCCGGCCTCATTTAAACTTGTCTTGATGTGTTGCTTTTGTTTGCATCTTCTCTTGCCATGAGTAGCTTCATGTAGCTTGTCATGCATCATGCTTGTTTGTGCATCATGTCTTGTTCATGTGTGGTGTGTTTATCTTGTTGTGTGCTTCTTTTTGATAGTTCCTGTTTCGTTGCGATCGTGAGGATTCGTACGTCTACGGTTGGTTCGGCTTGATCCGTTCGTCTTCTTCATGGACTCGTTCTTCTTCCTTGCGGGATTTCAGGCAAGATGACCGCTACCCTGGATCTCACTACTATCATTGATATGCTAGTTGCTTTGTTCTATCGCTTTGTTGCGTTACCTATCATTTGCTCTTCAAGCCTCCCAAATTGCCATGAACCTCTAACCTTTGACACCATTCCTAGCAAACCGTTGATTGGCTATGTTACCGCTTTACTCAGCCCCTCTTATAGCGTTGCTAGCTGCAGGTGAAGTTGAAGATTTCTCCATGGCGGACAGGATTTTGGTTGGGATATCACAATATCTCTTATATTATTAATGCATCTATATATTTGGTAAAGGGTGGAAGGCTCGGCCTTATGCCTGGTGTTTTGTTCCACTCTTGCCGCCCTAGTTTCCGTCATACCGGTGTTATATTCCCGGATTTTGCGTTCCTTACGCGGTCGGGTGATTTATGGGCCCCCCTTGACAGTTCGCTTTGAATAAAACTCCTCCAGCAAGGCCCAACGTTGGTTTTACCATTTGCCTCACCACCACCTATATTTCCCTTGGGAGTAATTAACCCAAGGGTCATCTTTATTTTAGCCCCCCCGGGCCAATGCTTGTCTAAGTGTTGGTCCAAACTAGAGCCACTTGCAGCGCCACCTCGGGGAAACTTGAGGGCTGGTTCTAGTTGTACGTACTGCTCAACCGGTCGTGGCCTGAGACGAGATATGCGCGGCTACTATCAGGATGTAGGCACGCCGGGAGGTCTTGCTGGTCTTGTTTTACCATTGTCGAAATGTCTTGTAAACCGGGATTCCGAGTCTGATCGGGTCTTCCTGGGAGAAGGTCTATTCCTTCGTTGATCGCGAGAGCTTGTCATGGGCTAAGTTGGGACACCCCTGCAGGGTATAATCTTTCGAAAGCCGTGCCTGCGGTTATTGGCATATGGGAATTTGTTAATGTCCGGTTGTAGATAACTTGACACCAGATCCGAATTAAAACGCATCTACCGCGTGTGTAGCCGTGATGGTCTCTTCTCGGCGGAGTCCGGGAAGTGAACACGGTTTCTGTGTTATGCTTGACGTAAGTAGGAGTTCAGGATCACCTCTTGATCATTGCTAGCTTCACGACCGTTCCTTTGTTTCTCTTCTCGCTCTCATTTGCGTATGTTAGCCACCATATCATGCTTAGTCGCTGCTGCAACCTCACCACTTTACCCCTTCCTTTCCTATTAAGCGTTGCTAGTCTTGATACCCATGGTAATGGGATTGCTGAGTCCTCGTGGCTCACAGATTACTACAACAATAGTTGCAGGTACAGGTTTATCCGATGATCATGATGCGAGAGCGATGCTTGCTTGCGTTGAGTTCTTCTTCTGCTTCTTCGATCAGGGGATAGGTTCCAGGTCGGCAGCCTGGGCTAGCAGGGTGGATGTCGTTTGAGTTTCTGTTTGTGTTTCATCCGTAGTCGGATGATGCTCTGATGTATTGTGATGTTGTATTCATGTGGCATTGTATGCCTCATGTATGTATCCCCTTCTATTATGTAATGTTGATGTAATGATATCCACCTTGCAAAAGCGTTTCAATATGCGGGTCTATCCTTGGTGGGACCTTCGAGTTCCTTTTGGATAGGGTCGCATATTGGGCGTGACAAGTTGGTATCAGAGCCTCAACCGACCCTAGGAGCCCCCTTGATTGATCGTGTAGTTTGGCCATTGTTGAGTCTAGAAGAAAACTGATTTCGGAGTCTAGTTATATCGGAGAGTAGGAATTCTTTTTACTCCTCTGCCCCTTTGTCGCTCTGGTGAGGAATCTTGACGTAGGTGTTTTGAATTACTCCTCTTCCCCTTCAAAAATTTTCTTTAGGTTCACGCAGTTGGTTTTCCGATCGTGGTTCTCAGCTCTTTTCATCCGGTGCATTTCTCGTCAAGTTGACTCGAGCCTCTTCATCCTTGAGTTCAATCCTCAGTTGCTTTCTTTTCCCACCCACCCTCCCTTTTCTTCTTGAAACCGGAGTCCGTAATCGAGTATCCATCCTACTCGTGTGAAGTTTTTGCTCTCTCTCCTCAATGATTTCAACCGGTGTTTTCTCTTCAAGATATTCGTCAGTTTCCCTCTCCAAGTTACCTTTGTTTTCCCGCCCTCCCACCCTCTTCTTCCCGGAGTCTGAGTCTCTTTCGACCATCAACTTCATTCGTGTGGAGCCTCTTCAGTCTTCCCTCAGTTATCTCAACCGGTGAATTCTCGTCTGGTTCATCAATGTTCGTCTTGTTTTCTTTCCGGTGGATTCAATTCTAATTTTCGGTACTAATTATATTCTTTCCTCGGCTTAAATGTTTTCCCCTTGCTCGTTCGCCTCTCGCCAGTTTATCCTTCCGGAGTGCTCAAGACATCTCAGGAGATTTGTTTGTGTTCCAATTAATTCGTGGTTGTCGCCTCATTCAAATATTTCAATTGTTCCGTTGCTTCATCATCCTTTTCAATGGTGTCTTCCTTTAGTGGGCCCTAACCCACAGGGTTTTTTTCCAGGATCTTACCTGACTCTTCTAATTCCTCCGGAGTTATTCTCAATTCTTTTCTAAGTCTGACGTAAGTATGATTTCATCAGTCAGATGCCTTTCCAAGATCGATTTCAAATCATTTCATTGTTGGCTCAACCTCTTTGCTTTTCATTCTTCCGGAGTATCTCAATAATTTTGGTGGCGTTCCTCGTCGTCATTTGAAGATTGAAGAAGAGTTTTCCCCAAAAATCTTGCCCGTTCTCTCGAAGTTTCGTGGTTCTGGCTTCATGTTATCCTCGCGGATTATTCCGTTTGTCAGATATTCTTTCTTACCCATCCGGAGTATGTCAGGAGTTGTTTTTCCATTTCTTTTTACCGGAGGCCATCATTCCAGTTATCGTTCTCTATTAATCCTGGTGCTTCATTCGAGTGTTCTTTAATCAGCTCATGATCTCTTTGTTCTTTTGCATCTAAATCCCCTCTAGCCTATTGGTTCTTCTAATTCTTCCCGGTGATTCATTCTCTTTCATCACTCATTTTGAATTCTCACGGTGGTTCGTTCAAGATTCTTTTTCCTTCATTATCATTTTAATTCATTCGTTCTTTTCAATCCTACCGGTGGTTCATGAAGACCTTCTCAAGTTTGCGATATGTCACTTTTCAATCCTTTTTTTTCGAGAGGAATAAGTAGTATGCAAAAATCCACTGCTTGTCATCAATTTAATTTGATGAAGGATAAGCATACAATAAATCTTATTCTTATTTCATCCAAGTGGTTAATCCCTTTTCTTCGGAGTTTGTTCTTGATGAATAAATTCTAGTTCCAAGTGTTTTCACCTTTTCTTTTCCGGAGTTCAAATCTCCTTGGTCATTTCGTCGGAACCTCCATCTAATCATCACAAGGCTTTTATCTTATTTATTTTTCATCCTTCATTCTATCTCATCATCCTTTTGTTACCGGATTTCTTCATGGTGGTTCTTCATGAATTAATCCATTCTGCAAGAGTTCATCAAGTATCATTCCATCCTCTCTAGTTAGTGTTCTTTTCCTTCCATCTTCAGCCGGAGCGCTGCCTAAATCCTTTCAGTCTTATTCGTTTCTTTTCTCATTCTAACCACTCCAGTTAGAACGAGTGTTTTCTTAGTCTATCTGATTCCGTGAGCTTTCGATCCTCGTCATTATTGTCGTTCCTCTCTTCTTCTCGAGTGCTCTCGATTCTTTGCTTCTTCTCTTGAGTTCTTGCTTCACCTCATCCCCTTTCTCTCCCGTCTCGGTCCTAAGATCTCGCGACGAGATCTCTTGTTAGTGGAGGAGTGTTGTAACGCCCCGGATTCGATGCGCCAGGTGTCCGCCAGTTATTCGCCGTCGTTGCCATGTCATTTGCTTGTGTGTTGCATTTCATATCATGTCATCATGTGCATCTCATTTTGCATGTGTGTTCGTCTCATGCATCTGAGCATTTTCCCCCTTGTCCGTTTTGCAATCCGGCACTCCTATGTCATCCGGCGTCCCCTTCTTGTCTCCTTTCGTGTGCGGGTGTTAAACTTTCTCGGAATGGCCTGAAGTTTGCCAAGCGGCCTTGGTATAGCACCGGTAGACCGCCTGTCAAGTTTCGTGCCATTTGGAAGTCGTTTGATACTCCAACGGTTAACCGGGGAACCGTAAAGGCCTCTTTCTGTGTGCAGCCCAACACCCCTTCTAAAGTGGCCCAAAACCCAGCAAACTCCCCTCCATGCTCTCGGTCGCTCGATCACGATCGTGTGGGCGAAAACCGCACCTCATTTGGACTCTACTAGCTCCCTCTACCTATATAAACACCTCCCCCTCCGAAATTCGCGGTGCAACCCTAGCCATTTTCATCCTCGCGCCGCCGGACACGTCCGCCCGGGCCGGACATGTCTGCCGGACACCTCACCCCGGCGAATCAGATCGCGCCACGTCAGCCGCTGCCGCGTCCCGCCCACTCACACGCCGCCACGTGGCACCCGCGCCCTCCCCGCGCCGCCGCGGCCCGCGGAGCCCATCCGGGGCCCGCGCGGGCCCGCTCCGCGCCCGCCACCGCCCAGCCCGGCCGCCGCCGCCGCGCGCCGCCGCGCTGCCCGCGCCGGTCGCCACCTCCGCCGCCCGGCCTCCTGCGCCACCGTCGCCCACCACCGGCGCCCCTCGCCCCGCACGCCCACCGGAGGGGCCGCGTCGTCGCCCTGCCGCCCCGCGCAGGCGCCCCTCCGCGCCCGGCCGAGCCTCCCCGGCGTCGAGCTCATCCGGTCGCCCTCGTCCGCCCCGGCCTCGTCTTCCTCCTCTCCGGCCCTTTTCCGGCGAGGGTCCGGCGAACTCCGGCCCTGCATCGATTTCCGTGCGAACCCGAGGTTGCCCCCATTTTCTCTAAGTCCCGAGTTTTCAACATTATCATGCCATGTTCATCACATCGTATCTCTGCATCCGTAGCTCCGTTTCGTGCGTCTAATATGTCAAATTGTTCGTCTCGACGAGTACTTCATTTCATTCCATTACATCATATTCATTTGAGCTCATCTTGATGCCCGAAATGCTATTGGAAGAGTGCATGTTGATGTTAATCTGCTGAAACTGTTATAACTTGCTCATTTGTCATTTTTTCCATGATTGATGTGTGCATCCTATGAGGTTGATGTCTACATGTGTTTTGATCTATGCCATTCCATCTTTCCAGAGGTGCTATCCATGTATTTTTGTGATTTGTGTGCTGAGTGCATCGAATTTGCTAAGTAGGGTACTTGCTGTTGCTGATTTCAGTCCCTGTTCTGCTGTTATTTTTATGCCATGTAAACTTGATGCTACAGAGAGATCCATACTTATTTTGAGATACTTCAGTAAAGATGTTTTGTACATATGGTTATGATCTATCCATCCATGCCCTTGTTTGCATTTATAGCTTGCAATAGATTGTTCATATCTTGCTCCAAAGTTGCTAAATGATGTTTCTGTCAGCCTGTTAACATGAAGTTCAGTTTTGGCCATGTGCTTTTCTAGTTATCCATGCACCCTATGAACTTGCTATTGCCATGCCTAGCTTCATAAGCATGCCTTATTACTGTTGGTTGCCTTGCCATGCCATGTATTGCTCTGTGGTGAGTGGTTCAAGCTCACCAACATGCCTACTTATTGTTGTTCCTGCCATGTATGAATCTGTCATATAACTTGCTATGTTTACATGGGTGCCATCATATTTTCTGATCCTTTTTGGCTTATGGTCAGTAAAGGACATTTGATCTATGCAATTAGTAGATTCATGTCATGCCTTTGTTTGACATGATAAGTTCATGTAACATGTTGTTTTATAGCTCTAAACATTGCAACCTGATGTTATTTCCTGATAAGTCTGAAACTATTATTATTTGCAATCTTACCATGTGTGTTTGAGCATGTTCTAGTGATTTCTGGAGATAGCTCAGTGTTCATGTTTTGTTATGCTTTACCTGTACATCATGCCCATGCCTTTTGTTTTCATATTGTGGTACTGTAGCATGTTGTTTTGATGCTTGCAATATGCCTAGTTGCTGTTTTGGACAGATTGTTGCTATGACTTGTATAGTGCGTATGTGTTGCACCGTTGCTCCGTTTTGAGTGTGCTCTATATGAAACTTGCTTGTTTTTGCATGTAGCTTCATATTATCATGTTGCATCCTTGTTTTGAGGTGTTTGCTTGATGTTTGGGTGCATTTTGCATCAATGCCATGTGTAACTTGTTTTGCTCATATCTTCTAGGCCGTAGCTCCTAATCTAATGAACTTTATATGTAACTTGACTAAAATCTCGTGTAGATCATCTTGGTGCATCTTAACTTGCTGTTTAACAAATTGAACATAAGGTTTATTCATATCTGGACCAATTTCGAAATATGCATATGAGGACTTCCCAGAATTGTTATATGTTGTTCCCGGCCTCATTTAAACTTGTCTTGATGTGTTGCTCTTGTTTGCATCTTCTCTTGCCATGAGTAGCTTCATGTAGCTTGTCATGCATCATGCTTGTTTGTGCATCATGTCTTTTTCATGTGTGGTGTGTTTATCTTGTTGTGTGCTTCTTTTCGATAGTTCCTGTTTCGTTGCGATCGTGAGGATTCGTACGTCTACGGTTGGTTCGGCTTCATCCGTTCGTCTTCTTCATAGACTCGTTCTTCTTCCTTGCGGGATTTCAGGCAAGATGACCGCTACCCTGGATCTCACTGCTATCATTGCTATGCTAGTTGCTTCATTCTATCGCTTTGTTGCGTTACCTATCATTTGCTCTTCAAGCCTCCCAAATTGCCATGAACCTCTAACCTTTGACACCATTCCTAGCAAACCGTTGATTGGCTATGTTACCGCTTTGCTCAGCCCCTCTTATAGCGTTGCTAGCTACAGGTGAAGTTGAAGATTTCTCCATGGTGGACAGGATTTTGGTTGGGATATCACAATATCTCTTATATTATTAATGCATCTATATATTTGGTAAAGGGTGGAAGGCTCGGCCTTATGACTGGTGTTTTGTTCCACTCTTGCCGCCCTAGTTTCCGTCATACCAGTGTTATATTCCCGGATTTTGCGTTCCTTACGCGGTCGGGTGATTTATGGGACCCCCTTGACAGTTCGCTTTGAATAAAACTCCTCCAGCAAGGCCCAACTTTGGTTTTACCATTTGCCTCACCACCACCTATATTTCCCTTGGGAGTAATTAACCCAAGGGTCATCTTTATTTTAGCCCCCCCGGGCCAATGCTTGTCTAAGTGTTGGTCCAAACTAGAGCCACTTGCAGCGCCACCTCGGGGAAACTTGAGGGCTGGTTCTAGTTGTACGTACTGCTCATCCGGTCGTGGCCTGAGACGAGATACGCGCGGCTACTATCAGGATGTAGGCACGCCGGGAGGTCTTGCTGGTCTTGTTTTACCATTGTCAAAATGTCTTGTAAACCGGGATTCCGAGTCTGATCGGGTCTTCCTAGGAGAAGGTCTATTCCTTCGTTGATCGCGAGAGCTTGTCATGGGCTAAGTTGGGACACCCCTGCAGGGTATAATCTTTCGAAAGCCGTGCCTGCGGTTATTGGCAGATGGGAATTTGTTAATGTCCGGTTGTAGATAACTTGACACCAGATCCGAATTAAAACGCATCAACCGCGTGTGTAGCCGTGATGGTCTCTTCTCGGCGGAGTCCGGAAAGTGAACACGGTTTCTGTGTTATGCTTGACGTAAGTAGGAGTTCAGGATCACCTCTTGATCATTGCTAGCTTCATGACCATTCCTTTGTTTCTCTTCTCGCTCTCATTTGCGTATGTTAGCCACCATATCATGCTTAGTCGCTGCTGCAACCTCACCACTTTACCCCTTCCTTTCCTATTAAGCTTTGCTAGTCTTGACACCCATGGTAATGGGATTGCTGAGTCCTCGTGGCTCACAGATTACTACAACAACAGTTGCAGGTACAGGTTTATCCGATGATCATGACGCGAGAGCGATGCTTGCTTGCGTTGAGTTCTTCTTCTACTTCTTCGATCAGGGGATAGGTTCCAGGTCGGCAGCCTGGGCTAGCAGGGTGGATGTCATTTGAGTTTCTGTTTGTGTTTCATCCGTAGTCGGATGATGCTCTGATGTATTGTGATGTTGTATTCATGTGGCATTGTATGCCTTATGTATGTATCCCCTTCTATTATGTAATGTTGATGTAATGATATCCACCTTGCAAAAGCGTTTCAATATGCGGGTCTATCCTTGGTGGGACCTTCGAGTTCCTTTTGGATAGGGTCGCATATTAGGCGTGACATTTCCGCCATGGGATTTTCTGGCCGACTGCTCTAGAAGAAGCCAAAGAGCTAGTTCAAAAGTGTCAAGGGTGTCAGAGGTTCCGCTCCAAGCCACATCTGCCGGCCTCTGCACTCAAGACCATTCCCATAGCATGGCCCTTTGTTGTTTGGGGGCTGGACATGGTAGGGCCATTCAAGACGGCCCGTGGTGGCATGACTCATTTGCTTGTCGCTGTGGACAAGTTCACCAAGTGGATAGAGGCAAAACCAATCAAGAAACTGAATGGGCCGACTGTCGTGACCTTCATCGCCGACATCACCACGCGATATGGCATACCACATAGCATCATCACCAACAACGGCACCAACTTTGCCAAGGGAGCCTTGGCTCGTTTCTGCGCAACGCAGGGCATCCGCCTGGACTTAGCGTCCGTTGCCCACCCGCAGTAAAATGGCCAAGTGGAGCGCGCAAACGGCCTCATTCTGTCCGGCCTCAAGCCCTGACTGGTCGAGCCTCTGGAGCGTTCGGCCGGCTGCTGGCTCGACGAGCTGTCGGCCGTCCTCTGGAGCTTGCGCACAACCCCAAACAAATCAACCGGCTTCACGCCCTTCTTCCTTGTCTACGGTGCCAAAGCCGTCATCCCGACAGACATCGAATTCGACTCCCCAAGAGTCACCATGTACACCGAGGCGGACACCAAGGAGGCACGAGAAGACGGTGTCGACTTGCTGGAGGAAGGCCGGCTGTTGGCACTCAGCCGATCGGCCATCTACCAGCAGAGTCTACGCCGATACTGCAACCGCAAGGTGAAGCCAAGAGCCTTCCTAGAGGGAGACCTTGTGCTCCGGCTGATCCAGCAAACAGCCGGACAGCACAAGCTCTCAGCACCTTGGGAAGGCCCTTTCATCATCAGCAAGGTGCTGGGCAATGATTCCTACTATCTGATCGATGTCCAGAAGCCCAGAGTGTGCAAGAGAGATGATTCAGGCAAAGAGACGGAGAGGCCATGGAACGCAAACCTCCTCCGGAGGTTTTACAGTTGAAAGCAGTGTGTATCACGCTACCTTTTGTACTATGTATAAAGACTCCGAGTCCCCCGAGGAGAGCTCGGGGACTACCCTCTTTTATCTATATGATAAGTGTTATGCCTATGAGAATGTGTAGTTTTATTTCTTCCGTCTGGCACCGGGTTCGACCAGTCGGCCCGGAGCCTCGCCGCCTTCTGCTATATACCACCTCCTGCAGTCGGACAAGTAGTGTGTCGGCACCAAAAACTTCCTTTGTCAGAAGCCACAGCTCGCAGAGCGACTGCATGGCGGGCAAAGGTTGCAAAACAGTGCCCCACATGAAAAAACGACTAAGGAACACATATAGTAGAGGCCGGCATCGCACCTAGTCGTTCGGCTGCCGAGCAGCCGGGCGGCCGGCCTCTGCTTTCATTACCAAACGCTCCGAATGGCTAAGTACTAGCCCTCCCACAAACAGCTAAAGTACTCAACCCAGCCGCAGTCCGCAGAGCGGCTACTTGGCTGGCAAGAGGATAGCCAAGGGAGGGCGGCAAAGGAAAAAACTAAGGAGAAAAAGGGAAGAAAAGCTAGAGGTCGGCACAGCAAGCATAAGCAATGATAGAATATTTACAAGGATAAAGGCCTACCGGCCGGTATTCAAACAAAGTTCGGCATACACCGAGCGGGTGGAACTGAAATTTAACCAAGTTGTCCAAGACTCTAGTAAAATAGGGGAAAAGATAAAATCCTAAGGAGCAGCAGAAGGTTCCGGCTGGGCGGTGCCGGTTAGCATAGCAGAAGGCTCCGGCTGAACGCTGGAGTCAGCTGTGCCGCCTGACACGGCAGGCGGCTCCGTCTGGGTAGAAGAATCGGCGGGGGCAGTCGGGACGACGGAGGGCTGGAGGACGGAGTCAGTGGCATCCGTCGGAGGAACGGGTGGCTGGTCGATTCCCGCCTGGCCGTCTCCAGTAGCAGTCGGCGCCCCGGTGCGTGGCTCGTTGCTTGAGGCCCGGTCAGGCCAGGGCTGACCGTCTACCCTGACCTTCGGCAGGTCAACGTCGCTCTCCTCCTCCTCCTCCTCCCCTTCTTCCCCTTCATCGCTGGAGTCGATGACTTCAGCCGAATCTTCGCTATCCTCTGGGTTCAGCCCAAGCCACTCCTGTGGCGCTTCGACGTCTTCCTCGACCACCTCCGGGACGAAGACGCTGGTATCGGTTAAGTCGGCGATCGCCGCCGCCCTGTTGATGAGTTCAGCTTCCACTATCGCCAGCTCCTCCTGCGCCTCCAGCCGGAACATGGTAAACTGGTCTAGATCTAGCCCAGGGTACCACGCCTTGACGAATTCCAAGGCCCGACGCGCTCCTGCCCGGGCTGCTGAGCCTTTCCAGGCTTCCACGCGGTCGGCCGCCACCTCTAGCCAGTAGGTAGTCCGGCTTGGAGTGCATGGGGCCGGAAAGCCTGGCCAGAATGCAGAAACCGCCGGGGCGCCGACGCGCTGAAGGCGGCGCAGCATTCGATGGGCAGGCCGAAGGCGGGCCTGGATGCTAAGGACCTGCTCACCAAGAGTCCTGGGGCGTCAGCAACAATTTGCACGCCCTCCGCCCTCCGCTCCTCGCGTTGGGCCTCGATCATGTGGATCGCGGCGACAGAATGGCCTGGGAAGAATTCTACTTGGGCAGAAGAAAGAAAAAACCAAAGTTATAAGCAAGATGTTGGCCTAGATGAGGGTCGACGGTTCGAAACAAAAAACCAAGAGAATGAAGCTGACCGTCGACCAAGTCTTCAATGCTGCTGAAGCAGGCCGTCATCTGGGCTTCCCTCTCGGCCCAGGCGGAACGCTCGACTTCAAACTCGGCGAGGAGGTCTGCCTCCTTCGTCTTCACCTCTGACTGGGCCGCCTTGAGGGCCTCCAGCTGTTCAGCAAGCTAAGCGACCAGCTGGTCCCGCTCTTCGATCAGCTTGTTACACTCCGCCTCCTTGCCATGCAGGGCGGTGTTGGCTTCGCCCAATTGCTGCTGCAAGGCGGCATTGGCCCCTGAAGAAAGAAAGAGAAGGAAGAACATCAGTCAAGTAACAAAACATGTGCAGCTAACCGGGGAGATTCGGCCCGACTACTCAGCAGTCGGCCCGAACCTCGGGGACTGAATAAAGGAACAGAAGCTCACTTCGGCTCTCGGACAGATGGTCGGTCTGCGTCTCCAGCTCCTGAACCCTGGAGTTGTAGGCGACCGCACGGAGGTTGTGGTAGTCCTGCGGAAGGGGGATGCTGGACAAGATCAACACTTAGCTCCAACGAGATGAAGTTCCGGACCGCCTGCTCAGCAGCCGGCCCGAAACTTGGGGACTACACCCAGTGGGTGCCCTGGCGCGCCCCCATGAAAGTTGACAGAAGATCAATGGAAAAAAGAAGCAGGAAGCTTACGCGGATAGAAGCTCGCGAGTCCAGGAACGCCTCGTTGCAGCGCCTGATGGGCTTCGGCTTCAGCCTGGAGCTTGGCCTGGACGTCGAGGGACGCTTGGTTCAGGGCGCCCGTCCCGCCTCCACACACCCAGCAGGTCGGCGCGGCGCTGGACGCCTCGATGTCGGGGGCCGATGAGCTCGCGTCTCCGGTCTCTAGCGGCCGCGGCGCCTAGGCCGCCTTCTCGAGACGACGGCGCACGGGTGTGCGGACCTGAGGAGTTAGGTCCGTCACCACCACGTTCTCAGCCGGTGGCACTGGCGGCTCAGCCGGCTGCTCGACCCGCGCTTCACTAGACGGTGGCGGCGGCGGCACGAAGACGTCAGGCATGGCCACGTTGCCGCCCTCCCTCTCCATGACCGGGTGCTCCCCGTCGGCTCCCCCGGTCATCGCTTCGAACTCCGGCGGAGGTGGCGCGGTGTTCAGTGGCGTCACAAGCAGCGGCTCCTGGCGACGCGCGGCCTTCGCGAGCCGCTCCCTCTCCGCATCTTCGGCCTCCGCTTGCGCCAACCTCCTCGCCGTGGAGGATGCGGCCTTGTCTGCCTCCGCCTTCGCCATGCGGTCGGCCTCTTCATCGCGCACCTCCCCCGCGTTCCGCTCTGTCGCCTCCCGAAGCTCGACGGCCAGATCAATCCGCCGGCTGGTGGAAGAGGTCATCGCCGACCTGATGACTGAGGCGGCGCCCGACTTCTCGAGGGTGAGAGGGGCCCTGTGATATGAAGACACAACAAGAAATTTACTGTTAGGCCGGATCGACAGACGGAATAAAAGTCAAGAGAAAGACACTTACGCCGACACCATGACGGGCACCTTCGGCTGCCTCTGATACTTGGCCGCCTTGGCTGCGGCCTCTTGCCACCTGGTCGCTGCGGCCGGGTTCTTGGGCTTCTTCGGTGCGCTGCCGAACAGGGCAACGCCTTGCTTCCGCTTCCGCTTGCCGCCGCGGGCGGGCGGCCCGGCGAAGGGGCCGGCGCCGGTGTTGGCCATGCTTTGAGTGGGTCGCGGCTCGTCCTCGTCATCGTCGTTGTCGGGCCAGGTCTCCACGCCTCCGCCTTCCTCGGTGTCGCCTGCTCCGCTGCCACCGCCGCCTGTTGCGTCGTCCGCCAGGGCGGCCGCCCCCAAGTCGGGGTCATCCTCGTCGCTCACTGCCCTGTCCGGGTGGTAGTCACCACCCGGCCCCTCGATGGCGGCTGCCGCCGCGGACATGTAAAACTGCGCTCAAGAAAGGAATCAAATCACAAGGAAAGCAAGACCAAAAGACAAATCTAAAGGAAGAAATCAAGGGACTTACGGCATGCGGCGAATTGTGCCGGGAGTACGGCTGCTTCCCGTACCGCCAGTTCTCCTCCGATACCTTGAGGTCGGAGATCTCGTTCACCATCCGCGCGACCTCGGCAGGCGACATCCCTTTCGTGCACAGCCGGCACTGGTCACGATGCCCGCCCATCCGAAAGATCGGATGAGGGCGGCTCTGGAGTGGGAGGATCCGGCGCTCAACGAAGGCGACGAGGAGGTCGGAGGCCACGAGGCCCTCCGACTCTTGGAGCACCCAGAGTTGGCCGATGGCGGCTGCCGCGTCCGCCGACACCGGCTTCGGCTTGTACCCCCAGTTGGGCCGGATCCCGGTGGGGGGCGGCCTCGAAGGGCGGCAGGTTGAGGAAGTCGGCAGCAGGATCTACGTTCTCGACGTAGAAGTAGGACTGCTGCCACATCTTCACCGACTGGGCCAGCTTGATGGTGGGGAAGGCTTTCCGTTTCGCCGGTCGGCGCACGGCGACGTAGCCCCCACACTCGACCGGCGTGTCCTTGGCGAAGGTGCCGAGCTTCCCGTAGAAGAACGCTCCCCACAACTCGATTTTGGGGAGGATGCCGATGTAGCCCTCGCACGCCGTGACCAAGGCAGAGAGCAGGGTCACGGCATTGGGCGTCAGATGGTGAGGTTGGAGATGGTTGAAGTCGAGGAACGAGCGGAAGAAGCCGCTCGCCGGGAGGCCGAAGCCGCGGAGGAAGTGCAAGCGGAAGACGACCCGCTCGTCCCCCTGCGGCGCCGGCGAGATCTCCGTGCTGGGCATCCGGCACATGTCGCGGAGGAAGGTGATATGGTCCTCGATGACCATCGAGCTGTCCCAGTCGCCGCCCTTCTCACGCGCCATGGCTACGGGCGGAGCTGCGGGAGGGGCGAGAGCGCAACGGCGGTAGCAGCAGCAGCACCACGGCAAGAGGCAGCTACGGTGGAGAGTGCGAGAGGAAGAAGAAGAAGTGGGAGGGGGCGCGCATGCCTCGCCGCACCCCTCCCTCCTCCTACTTATAGCCCCTGGGCTATGAAGCCGAGGGGACAGGGCGTGGGACGTGGGATTAACGGCGCCCACGCCCCCACGTCCCCACGATCTCCACGCAGACTTACTGCGCAGTGAATGACTGCGAGAACCGCAACTGCCCGCCTCGGTGCAATGGATCCGCCCACGCGCCGGGGCCTGGTAGTGGCGGGCCCGGCCCACTGTCACGTCCCATCGGGAGCGTGGGATGGCAGGCTGGCCGGGCTGGCGGGCGCCGCATGGCGCCCCTACAGCGAGCGGTGGCCGGAGGAAGCTTAGCAGGCACGCCACCTACTTTCCCGCCGTGAAGTTCGAAATTGGCCGACGACCCCGCCTTGTAGAGGCCAGCCTCAGAGGGCTGGCGCGCCGCAGGTCGGACCAAGATGTCGGTGCGCCGCAAGGCGGATCATAGCACTCTCTGGAGCTCGGAGAGGGGGGGATCCGCTGAGTCTTCACGGCCCCTCGACCGCGATGCCTCTCCGGCTTCGGGGACTACTGTCGGAGTAATGGGCCATGGGTAGCCTCACCTAGGTCCTAGGACTTATCAAGACTTTGGGGCAGCTCCGCCTAGCTGGGCCCCAAGCGGAAGCTCCGCCCTCTGGGGGTCGGCTGGCCTTACGACAGGCTACCAGAGGGCGGCCGACCCCAGCCAACAACGCTGCGGGTGGCCGGCTCCAGCCCGCCGGCCTCTGGAGAGGGCGACATCAAGCAAGCGGCCGCCTCGCGGCCTCGGTACAACCGAACCCCCATCGAGAGTACAAGTTAGAGCATGGCTACAGTGAAGCACGTCGCCCCCGATGCCCGGGACAGGCATGGCTACAGTGCTCCGTACAGGCGGAGATCTCTGCACGACGTGGCACTGTGCCATGTCTCCCCTGACATCGCTCCGAGCAGGCAGAGTCCTATTCCCCATGACGGCCTGTCGGTACGGCCTGCCGGCGGCGGGCCCTATCGGGCAGAGACTCCGTAGAAGACGGCGGAAGCCCAACCAGTCAGACTCGGGAAGGGCCGGCCTCCAGCAGCCGGCCATCCCTTGCCCCGAGGCAAGCATGCCATTAAGCCGATGAGACCAGGTGTGGCTACAGTGATCTCCCACTAGGCGGCGGGACTGTAGCCACGCTGAAGATGACCAAGCCCTCGTCACCGACAGCATGGCTACAGTGAGCAGCCACCAACCAGTCGGCGGGGCCCACCAAACGGCGGGCCCCAACGGTCGGCGGAGAAGCCGGAGGCCGGAGACATTGACAGCCGGGCCCAACACCCGGACAAATTACCATTGTACCCCTGGGGGTAGGCCTATATAAACCCCCAGGGCACCCATGCAATGGGTCCCAACTCCGATAGAATTAGCCAGTTACCTAGGGCAGGGAAGAGCTAGCCTTGCCTTCTCCTACCTCTAGACACAGCTCAAGGAGCAACTTGTAGCACTAGTGCCTTAGTGATCATGCGGAGACCCCGCACAGCAGGAGTAGGGGTATTATCTCCACGAAGAGCCCCCAACCTGGATAAAGTTCGCTGGCATACGTGTCTACGCCTTATCCCGCTTCCAGGCACCGGCGACGCTCTACTCGCTCCCACCATGATAAGCCATCCGTTAGCATATGTCGCACCCAACCCCCGACAGGCTACAAAGTCAAAATGCGCCTCTCGCAGTGACACTACCCCCTCAGTTATTTTCTCATGGTAGAAAAGGGAAAATATAATATTATGGACCAACTTTTTCCTATTTTGTGTTTTTACTAGTGGCTTTCTTCGGTCTTTTATTTTTTCCTTTATATTTTTTCTTTATTTATTTTTAAAATTCATGAACATTTTTTAAATCCAAGAACATTTGTTCAACTTTGTGAACATTTTCTAAAATATGAGAACATTTATTCAATTTTGTGAACTTTTTTGAAATCCGATAATATTTTTTGGTGTTTGGAAAAAGTTTTTGAAATCCTCAAAGATATTTTGAATTCATGAATATTTTTTGAAATTTGTGGACATTTTGTTGAATTGTCGAGCATTTTTTTTAATTTACAAATATGTTTTTAGATAGGTGAATTGTTTTTTGAATTGATGAAATTTTATGAAATCTAGGAACATATTTTCGGAATTCACGAACATAGTTTGAATTCACCACTCCCTCCGATCCAAATTAGTTGATGCAGCCTATATACAATGTTGTATAGAGGTTGTGTCAAATAATTAGTTTCAAAGCGAGTAACATTTTCCGAAATTCAAGATTATTTTTTTTACTCGACAAACATTTTTCGAAATCCATGACCATTTTTTGAATTCATGATCATTTTTTCGAACCGACAACCATTTTCCGAATCGGCAAACATATTTGGAAATCCATGATTTTTTTTTTGAATTTTGGATCAACGAACACTTCTCAAAATATATGAAGCCTACCCCGCAATGGGCCTGCGCAAACAGCGTGGGGACGTCTCGGGGCGCTGCTATATCTATCTCCCTTACAGCGAGTGGAGCAGCCGGACCGCTCAAACGTCCCTCAAGTTTTAGGTTTTAGGCTTTTGTTTTTATTTAATTTTATAATGTCCTAAAGAATATTTTTTATTTGACTAGTTCAATAAAAGTTGACTTGCAAGTAAAAAACTGTTTTTCATGTATTTGAAAGTAGTTGTTCATGTTGTATTTTAAAGAAGGTTCAAAAAATGTACATCCTGTATTTAAAAAAATAGAAAATGTCCGTAAGCTATTTAATACAAATCATCATGTACTGAAATTTGTTCATCATATATATTTGAAAACTATTAAAATAATTGCCACATATATCTCAGTGTTGATACAATTTTTTTTTAAATACACAATGATAGTTTTTAGATACACTAGGGCCAATTTTTGATACATGACAAGAAATTATCCGGGTGAATAGTAAATGTAGGAAAAATAGATAAAAATTATCTTTTGCAAACAAAAGCATTCAGGTGTTCAAACTGCATCCAAAACTCCATGAAGAAATAATACTTATTGTGCTTTGCAAAAAATGATTTTTTTTTTGTTTATTTTTCTAGACAGCCATGAATGTAAGTCAAGATGACTTGGAAGGGGGCAGAGGGGGTCGGCCCCCTAAAAAAAGCAACCTTTTTGAAGGGAAAAGTAATAAGCTACCTAGACTTGATATGTGATGTTAAGCACGAAGATTAAGCAGCTTACAGGTGTTGAGTTTCTTTGAATCCTCTCTCTGATGGATGAGCAATACTAGTGAGATGATTATATCATGAAAATGTTGTTCAGTGGATGGATGCATCAACCATTCCTGGGTGCACAATTGCTAGTGATGCTTGTCCATCCATCCATCCATCCATCCATGTATCAGCAGACACATAGATAGGTCCATCACATTCATCTAACCTGCAGGTCACAATCCCTAGCCAGCTAGCAAGGGAAAACAAAGCAACAAAATACATCTTGGTGTAGCATCAACAATCCAGACACCAACCATCCATGTAAACATACTCCACCGATTCATTGTGTATAACACATTATGTATATATAAGAGGATCGGATCGGATCGCTAGGGTTCCCTTTCTTCTTTCTTTCTTCCCATCCAATCCCACAAGAGAGAAAGGAAGACCGATCGATCAGACAGACAATTCTACTATGATATGATAACACAGGCAAGCAAGTTAGGAAGGAGGGAGCTTCTTCCTTCCCACAAGAAGGTATATATTCAGTCAAAGTCAATCCACCAACCAGACCAGACCAGGCAACAAAAGAATATCATCTCTACTTTTCTCTCTCTCTTTCTACAACCATGACAGGCAAAGAGGGGAGAGGAGATGAGGCAACGGAGATCAATCGACGGACGGACGGCGCCACTCTTCATCACCAAAAAAGTTTCCACTTCAGATCAACAACAACAACACAAGTCTTCTTCTTCTTATCTTTTTTCCTTGCATTCAGATTCTCTTCCCTTCTTCCAGCCAGTCCGTTACCCCTGATACACACCACACCAAACCATTCATCAGATTCACTTCAGCTACCAAATACTAGTGCTTGGGATGCAATGCGCATATATAATATGAATATTGCAACCCAATGTGCGCCATCCTCGATGTATAAACAAACAACAGATGGTAAATCACAATAGGGTTGCTTTAGGGAGCTACATGCCTACTACTACATCTCACATTAAAACAACCCCATCGCAGCAGGGAAAATGAATGCAAATATAGCAGGGGCAATGTGCACCACACAAACAACAGGTGGCAAAGCGCAGTGTTAAAAAAAAGGCCTCTAAGCACAACATGGAAAATACGTTGGCCTGTAGGAGGTGAAACCACTGGGTATGATTGCTCTACAGAATTTACTCAGCGCCCTGACGCTTAATTAGTTAAGTTTGCAACTTCATACTCATATACCTGCCTACTTGGGTGCCTACCAAAAATAAATAACAGGATTTACAGACTATATGCTAGACTTCCATAATAACAAATTCCAAACAGACTGGCCCTAGCAAGGGAACAGAATAAAGAAACTGACAAGAGAATTAATCACACAACACGGCAAAGTGTAAACTATAAACTTGGAATAGTCAACATATATCCAACTTCCAGACAGTACCATTCAACTATAACACATCATCGCCCCTCTAATAACTCCCAGACTTCTTATTCCACAACAGATATTATCCAACTTCTACTAAATGCATAGATGACACTTCGTTGTGTCCAGGACGCGAAAACCCTATCGCGTCGCAAGACCAAATAGAACCGCTTGATATTTTTCTTGTTTTACATGGAAACTAAAACACTAGTCAAATACAGTAGGAAATACTCCCTCCGTCCGGAAATACTTGTCGGAGAAATGCATAAAAATGGATGTATCTAGAATTAAAATACGTCTAGATACATCCATTCCTCCGACAAGTATTTCCGGATGGAGGGAGTGGAGTATATGGCAACCCGTACAAGTATCCTAGATGCAGTGAAGTGTGTAAACTGCTGACAGCTGCTACTGTGCTCCTTGAGCCCAGCCCTTATATTTTCAACAAGCCCATACAGCTCTGTCTACCTGAACAGCTTTGACCAAACAATCAACAAGAGGAAAACAATCAAACATCTTGATCAGCAAATGAATTGGTACTGATTTATCTACACTACTGAACTTTTGCCTTATTTGCTACTCTAACATCTAGTCTAGATATACATGACGTAACCATACAACTAGCCGTTTTACTTTTACACGTGCATTGGCCAAAGCCAGAAAAATAAATGAAAACCTCAACTACCGGCTGAACGTTTAATAGAAGAATTTTCCAACAGTGAAACTAGCATGGCTCATAGAAAAAAAAAAATCACCATCAGCACCGCGTTGAGATTAACACTGTCCAGCTCATCGTAATAAAACAAGGTAAATACTAAGATCTAAATTGAGATATTGACCATTTGAACTATTGAGTAATAATGGAAAGCCATACAGGGGTGAATTAAACCACCATTCTCTAGCTGTTGTACTTCTACACGTGGCATCAGGCAACCCAGACAAATAAATGGAAACCAGGACTGGAGGCTCAAAGCTTAATTAATAGAACATTTTCCTACAATCCACCTAGCATGGCTCATACAAAAAACTTAACCATGCAGCTAGCCGTGTTGCACGTGGCATCAGCCAACCAAAGCAAATAAATGAAAACCTAAGCTGGAGGCTGAGCGCTTAATTAACAGAGCATTTTCCTACACCTCCCATCGAGAATCACCACTCTATAACTTATCATTGCATTGAAGATAGATAAAGTAGATATTACTATAATCAAAATCAAGATACTGGAGTATTTGGTAAAAACAGAAGGCTGTACAAGGTATGTTTTCGGTCTACCTGGCGGCACGTGTGGTGGTAATCGTCATAATAATGAAAAATATGTAAAGGCGGTAACAATTGCGATGTGAAAGGTTATATCTGGTGAACTAAAACCGCCACTCTCTAACCGTTTTACTTCTACACATGGCATCGGCCAACCCAGACAAATAAATGAAAACCTGAACTGGAAGGTGAACACTTAATTAATAGAGCATTTTTCCTATGGTTTAACTAGCATGGTTCGTAAAAAAGATTAACCATACAACTAGCTATGTTGTACGTGATTGGCCAACCCATACAAATAGACCAAAACATCAACTGCAGACTGAGGACTTGATTAACAGAAAGTTTTCCTACTGTGCAACTAGCATGGATCATCATTGCATTGCAAGATAGATAAAGTAATACTAAAATCTAAATTGAGATGCTGGAGTATTTGGTAATAATTATGGAAAGCCATACAGCGTATGTTCTAGGTCAACGTGGCGGCACGTGCGGTGGCAATCGTCTTACGCAAGCATCAGCCAACCCATACACAGATAGATGAAAACTTCAATTGCAGGCTGAGCACTTAATTTACAGAACGTTTTCCTACTGTGCAAGTGCAACTAGCATGGCTGATCATTGCATTGCAAGATAGATAAAGTAAATACTACTCCCTCTGTAAACTAATATAAGAGCATTTAGAATACTAAAATAGTATTCTAAATGCTCTTATATTAATTTACGGAGGGAGTAAAACATAAATCAGGATAGCAACCGTTATAATGTATGTAAAGCCGGTAAAAGTGCGAGGTGAAAGGTTATACCTCCTTATCCCCCTGTTCCCCTCTTCGTTGCAAGCGCTTCAGTCGAGATCATCATACGAGCGACCGCTCGCATCTGGATCATTGTTGTAGTCACCAGAGCCAGCACCATCCTGGTCGCTGCTCTCCGCCTGCTGTGCGGCAAAAGCGGCCCTGAGAGGCCACGGCAGGGAGATCCTGAACCTCCTCTCCATGACCCTAGGCGAAGGACCGCCACCAGGGGACGCAGGCGCCGCCGCCGCCGCAGCAGCAGCAGCGGCCTGGCGCTGGTGGTTCTCATAGTCAGGGTCATCAGTGGGCATCTCATGGCGGCAGACAGGGCAGGAGCTGTGGAGGTCGAGCCACGGCAGGATGCAGTCCTTGTGGAAGACGTGGTTGCAGGGGAGCTGCTTGGCGGCGGCGCCGAGCAGGAAGTCGTCCATACAGACGGCGCACTGGGCGCCCCCATCGGCGGCCATCATGTCAGCAGAGATGGCGACATCAGGCAGGGCGGCGACGGCGGCCTTGGCGGCGGGCGGGGTGCCGTAGCGGCTGGGGTCGTTCTCGGCGAGCTGCTGGATGAGCTGCTCGAGGCCGGATCCCATGAAGTAGTCGCCGAGGCTGACCCCGCCGGGGACGGGGACGGGGCCCCCGGCGCCGAAGGAGGCGAAGCCGGCGGGGAAGGAGGAGCCCTCGAGTACGATCTGGATGGTGGCGCCGCCGGAGAGGAGGCCGCCGAGGTGGCCGTGGAGGAAGTCGGTGACGTCGAACTGGTTGTTGTTTGGGTTGGCGGAGGAGGCGGCGCGGGGCGCGGAGGGGGATGGCGGGCCGAGGACCCCGGCGAGGTCGCTGGGGTTGCGGAGGTCGAGGAAGCTGGCGAGGGGGAAGAAGGGCATCTGGTGGGGGCTAGTGTTTGGGGGGTCCTCGTCGTCGAGGAGCTCCTCGACGAACCCCCCGGCGCAGAGCGGGCAGAAGACCTCGTCGTCGCGGGAGGCCGGCGCGGCGATGGCGACGGCGCGGTCGCACTGGTGGCAGAAGTAGCGCTGCTGCTGCGGGAGCGGCGCCGACGACGACATGGCGGCGGCGGCGGCGATCGATCCGACGGAGGTGGGGATGGATTTGGGGGAAGCGATTTGGGTTTGGGTTTTCGATTTCGATTTTTCTTTCTTTCTTTCTTTCGGCCGAATTTTATACCTAGGGTAGGGCGACGACTGGGAAGGAAGGAAGGGGTGCGGCTGACAGTGGGGCCCCCCGTGGACTAGTTTGCCCTCTCTTGAAGGATCCACAATGCTCTTGTGCTAGCCAGTTTCCTCACCCTTGCATCAACCTTGCAAACAACATCATAGTAGCGCAAGAAATTGCTCACTCTTTCTCCTTGAAATTCTATAAAGGCAATGACTTCATGCTTAAAATCGATCTTGCAAAAGCTTTTGACAGAATCGAGTGGAATTTCATTTGCTCTGCTCTTGCACGTAAGGGGTTGCATAGCCATTTCATTAATCTTATATATGCTTGCATTTCTTCTCACTCTTTTTCTGTGATCATAAATGGGCAGCCTTTTGGATGTTTCAAAAGTTCTAGGGGTATACGACAAGGATGTCCTTTGTCTCCATATCTTTTTGTCCTTGCAGTTAATGAGCTCTCAACGGCCCTACAGAATGCACTACAAGCCAACCAGCTCTCAGGTATATCCTTAGGTCCAAACTGCCCTCCTATCCACTCGTTAATGTTTGTTGACGACTTGTTGATATGTGGAAAAGCTAATATGCAGGAAGTTCAGACTATTTCCCAAATTTAAGGAATTTGGCCACCTTTCGGGGCAGCTTCCCAACTGGAATAAGTCAGCCATTATGTTTAGTACAAACGTTTCTTTGCAGGAAAAACAGGATATCAGGAACTTATTTCCAGTGCCAGATATGGATAACTCCTTCACCCATTTGGGTCATCCTCTTATTCTTTCGGCTAAGGATAGAGCTAGAGCTTATAATTTTGTGTACGATAAATTTAAGTCGAAGCTCTCTACTTACAAAGCTAATAGGCTTTCACATGCAGCTAGATTGACCTTGATCAAATCTGTGTTCTCTTCAATTCTTGTCTACTACATGTCCAACATTTTGTTTTCTAAGAAATTTCTTGCTAGGCTCACATCTATCATCAGGAATTTTTGGTGGACAGGTATTAAGGATGACTCTACTAAAAGGGCTCTATGTTTGAGAGCCTAGGCGGACAGATGCACAGATAAGAAGATAGGAGGCCTAGGAATTAGGAATCTACAAGCCATCAACCAAAGTTTAATTCTTTCTGCAGCTTGGAGAATAGCTAAGGAGCCTAACAGTAATTTGGCTCTTATTCTCAAGTCAAAGTACTATGCAAATACCTCATTTTGGAGAGCAGAAGCCAATATGCCTAAGTCAGCTTTCTGGACAGCCATATTGAAGGTAAGACATCTACTGAGCTCTGCATCTTTTTATCAACTTGTGGATGGAAGCTCCTCCATTTGGAGCTCTCCATGGTTCTCTAAATGGCAAGATATTTATGAAAATTTGAATATTCAACAACCACCTTACTCCTATCCAGCTGTGGTAAAAGATCTGTGGTCCAATAGTCAAAAGGTATGGAACACCCAACTAGTTAATACCTTGTTTACCCCTGAAACTGCGGCTGTCATCTTGCAAACCCCTATAGTTGATTCTCTAGTCCATGATTTGCTTGTATGGAAGCTAACCCCTGCAGGTGAATTCTCAACCAAAAGTGCCTACAAGCATTGTTACAAAAATCTTGAGCTCCCTATTAATCAGA
This sequence comes from Triticum timopheevii, assembly GCA_963921465.1. Taxonomy (NCBI): domain Eukaryota; kingdom Viridiplantae; phylum Streptophyta; class Magnoliopsida; order Poales; family Poaceae; genus Triticum; species Triticum timopheevii. Next base: position 392,150 of record OY997274.1, on the reverse strand, counting down.
GACCTAAGCCAGTGCCACAACAGGTAATCTCTCTTCTCAATCAGGTTTGGGCAGAAAAAATGATGTTACCCAGGGTTCAAACTTTTGCTTGGAGACTACTTCGGCGAGCCCTAGCTACTGGGAAAAGAGCAGGTAAGTTTTCCAAACATATAAAATCTGAGTGCTCCAGGTGTGGCATGGAAGAAGATGAAATGCACATGTTATTCTTATGTCACTTCTCCAAAGCGGCTTGGTTTTCACATCCTTGGTACATCAGAATTGAAATGTTAGCTGCCACACATCAAACTATACCCGATATGATACAGTTTTTGCTTTCTTCCAATCACCCTCACATTTCAATTATTAATCTCTATACTTTTCTCTGGTGTTTATGGAAAGTGAGAAATGACTATTTATTTAATCGCAAGAACATTAAGCCAGAGCAAGTTTTTGTTGTGTACAATGCTGTTATGCAGGACACAGACACTTGACTGATGAAGGAGTCTACTGTTCTTACTTCTCAGTCTACAATAGATTTTCCAGGTACACAAATATACTCAGATGCAGCTTGGTCGTTGGAGCCAGGACAAGCTGTAGCAAAGGTGGGTATAGGTGTTTTTCTACAAATTAACGGGCAACATACCGACCATCTATACATCTCTGCTGTGTCGCCACCAGTAGCATCAGCTTTGCAGGCAGAAGCTTATGGACTGTTGTTGGCGGTGAAGATTGCAGCTCAACTACATGTGCAGGATCCGAAGTTTTTGACAGACTCTGAAGTGCTTGCCTTAGCGGTTGTACAACCTGATATTACTAAAGCAGGTCCGTGGGCTATCCGGCCAATCTTAGCTGCTATCCAGACCACGCCTTCATTTCATCCATGTAGAATACTCAAAGTGCACAGAAGTCTGAATTTCAAGGCACACCATCAGGCTAGACTTGCTGTCAAAGTGCAAGATAAACCTTTTAGCTCTACTTGCCTACATTCAGATCAAGGTTTAGGTACTAATTTGGAAGGATGTCCTACCTGTAATGAGCTATCAGCAATGAGTGCTCAGCCACTCGAGCTGCTATTTGTAAAGTGTGCTTAATGCCATACTAATGAAATCCTTCTGTTCAAAAAAAAAAACCTTGCAAACAACACTTTATTTTCTTCTTCTTTAACAATATAATAAGGGATAATGGATTTATTTATTTATTTATTTATTTGCTAAAAACATCATAGAAATTTATGTTCCGACTCGAGAGCTTCATTCATCACCCAACAACAACATTAATATACAATCAAGAGGAAACCCTGGACCATAGTTTGTCGCGGGGGCGGGGACCAGCCATCTTAGGTTGCCCATGGCCAAAGGGCTTGCGCCGAATTCAACAAACGTGTGCTTGATCCGTCCTTACCAAATTCGACGCATGCAACTTAGAGGCGCCCTGCTGGTCACATGGCGAGAGAGGGTGACTCGCATTTGTCTTTGCCTGCGCTTGTCGTGTTGCTCACGCCACATCGGGTTAAGGCTTCATCCGTCAGTGACATTTTGTATGTTCTCAGGTGACTCAAATGAAAGCGCACGGGGAGCGGCGGGGCCATGGTAGTAGCGAGGCGGGTGGCAAAGATAACTTGCGGGCAAAGGCAAAATTGAGTGCACGGCTAGCGAGGAAGGGATACATGGCGACGTTATCAAGTTGTTTCTAGGGGTGTGGTGAAAAAAAACCTAGCTCATATGCAGTTCATGGACTATAGAGAAGTGTATCAAAAGTGAGAGTCTAGGATGGAAATGATCCGAAAGCACCTTCTCCTACTCTCGCTAGCCTTCTTTAGGATAACGGTGAGAAGATTCATCAGCCTCCCCTCCTATGTGTACAAATTATGAAAACTAGTAACACTCCTCTCTGTTCTCCTATCTCTACCACATTCGTGATATGAACGGTCGATCATCACACTGTAGAAGTCTAAATATTGACCACCTCATGGGTATCGTTCTTGACCACAAACACGACTCAGATGATCTCACAGTCCAAGAATGTGTTCTCTTGGACTGCATAAGCTTCCGTGAGTGGAGGGCCCGTAGTCATAGCAAGGTGCACAAAGTAAAAAAAAAAGAGCAAGGGTCTCTTTGTTCGAAGGAATTTTATAGGTACATATAGATACATCGGGAGAAGGGGAGCCTTGGCGCAGCTGTAAAGCTGTTGCCTTGACGGGTTCGAGTCCTTTGAAACAGCCTCTTGCGGAAAATGCAGGGAAAGGCTGTGTAAGCAATGGTTTTTCATTTGTGTTTTTTTTTCTTTCATTCTGTCTATTTTTTGTGATTTATACCTAGGGTAGGGCAAGGCGACGATTCACATGGAAGGCGTGGTGGGGTCGGGTGTGCGGCTGACAGTGGGGCTCTTGTGGACTACTCTGTTGTCTCTTGAAGGATCGAGAATGCTCCTCCGATAGGCAAGAAGTTTCCTCACACTTGCATCATATAACAAGACATTTTTCTTGTGAAATCTCTCCTCCCCATTCTGGGTTTAGCTAAGAATATAGAAATTTGAGAGAGCTTAGCTCATCTACCTCTCCCTTGTGAGATCTCTCCATGTTGGAGTAGAACACATTAAGGACATTATAACTGAACCACTTCTGAGCCCTCTCACGCCTTGTGTGTTGTTGGCCGTCCAATTCACGATCTGGTGATTTTTGGCTGTTGGATGAGCCTACGTCACACGTCCAGTACGACTTAATTGCAACACGGCCCAGATGTCCTAATAGGCTGCTATTCCGGTAGCCTTTTTGAAGATCTGTGGTTAACTGGGCTTGTGTTGGGCTGGTAAAGAGACTATATGGCCGTTCAGGGTGGTTAGCACTTCCCCAGCGACGCCTCAGTTAGCCAGGCAGCGTGGGCGTCGGCGCCGTATGGCGTCCAGATCGAGATTTGCTCCGCGGAGACGAGGAGGGGGCGATGGCGACAGTCGGTGGCCTTCACAACATTCAGCGTGAGGCGACGGCAGTGGCTTCCGCGTGAGGAGCTCATCCGTGATCTGTTGGAAATATGCCCTAAAGGCAATAACAAAAGTGTTATTATTATATTTCTTTGTTCATGATAATAGTCTTTTATTCATGCTATAACTGTATTATCCGGAAATCGTAATACACGTGTGAATACATAGACCACAATATGTCCCTAGTGAGCCTCTAGTTGACTAGCTCGTTGTGATCAACAGATAGTCATGGTTTCCTGGCTATGGACATTGGATGTCGTTGATAACGGGATCACATCATTAGGAGAATGATGTGATGGACAAGACCCAATCCTAAGCATAACACAAGATCGTGTAGTTCGTTTTGCTAGAGCTTTTTCAATGTCAAGTATCTCTTCCTTAGACCATGAGATCGTGTAACTCCCGGATACCGTAAGAGTGCTTTGGGTGTACCAAACGTCACAACGTAACTGGGTGATTATAAATGTGCACTACAGGTATCTCCGAAAGTGTCTGTTGGGTTGACACGGATCAAGACTGGGATTTGTCACTCCGTATGACGGAGAGGTATCTCTGGGCCCACTCGGTAATGCATCATCATAATGAGCTCAAAGTGACTAAGTGGTTAGTCACGGGATCATGCATTACGGTACGAGTAAAGTGACTTGCCGGTAACGAGACTGAACAAGGTATTGGGATACCGACGATCGGGTCTCGGGCAAGTAACGTACCGATTGACAAAGGGAATTGTATACGGGGTTTGATCGAATCCTCGACATCGTGGTTCATCCGATGACATCACCGAGGAGCATGTGGGATCCAACATGGGTATCCAGATCCCGCTGTTGGTTATTGACCGGAGAGTCTCGGTCATGTCTGCATGTCTCCCGAATCCATAGGGTCTACACACTTAAGGTTCGGTGACGCTAGGGTTATTAGGAAGACTTGTATGTGATTAACGAAAGTTGTTCGGAGTCCCGGATGAGATCCCGGACGTCACGAGGAGTTCCGAAATGGTCCGGAGGTGAAGTTTTATATATGGGAAGTTGTCATACGGACACCGGAAGAATTCGGGGTCCTATCGGTATTGTACCGGGGCCACCGGAGGGGTTCCGGGGGTCCACCGGGAGGGGCCACCCCTCCCGGAGGACCACATGGGCCGCAAGGGGCAGGGAGCCAGCCCCTGGAGGGCTGGGCGCGCCCCCCACCTTGGGCCCATGCGCCTAGGGTTGGGGGGAAACCCTAAGGGGGGCGCCCCCCTTGCTTGGGGGGCAAGCCTCCCCTCCCTGGCCGCCGCCCCCCTCTAGATCCCATCTAGAGGGGTCGGCCCCCCTTGCCCCTTCCCCTATAAATAGAGGGGTGAGGGGAGGGCTGCTGTACACAACTCAAGGCGCAGCCCCTCCCCTCCCCAACACCTCTCCTCCTCCGTACGTGCTTGGCGAAGCCCTGTCGGAGTACTGCTGCACCAACTACACCACGCCGTCATGCTGCCGTTGGAGCTGCCTTCCTCAACCTCTCCTTCCTCCTTGCTGGATCAAGACGGAGGAGACGTCGTCTGTCCCGTACGTGTGTTGAACGCGGAGGTGCTGTCCGTTCAGCACTTGGTCATCGGTGATCCGAATCACGGCGAGTATGACTCCATCATCACCATCCCCTTGAACGCTTCCGCACCCAATCTAAAAGTGGTATGTAGATGCAAACTCACTCCCTTGACTCTTTGCTTAGATGAACTCATAGATAGATCTTGGTGAAACCGTAGGAAAATTTTTAATTTTCTGCAACGTTCCCCAACAGTGGCATCATGAGCTAGGTTTATGCGTAGTTCTCTTTGCACGAGTAGAACACAATTTTGTTGTGGGCGTAGATCTTGTCAACTTGCTTGCCGCTACTAGTCTTATCTTGCTTCAGCGGTATTGTGGGATGAAGCGGCCCGGACCAACCTTACACGTACGCTTACGTGAGACCGGTTCCACCGACTGACATGCACTAATTGCATAAGGTGGCTGGCGGGTGTCTGTCTCTCCCACTTTAGTTGGAGCGGATTCGATGAAAAGGGTCCTTATGAAGGGTAAATAGAAGTTGACAAAATCACGTTGCGGTTATTCTTAGGTAAGAAAGCGTTCTTGCTAGAACCCAATTGCAGCCACGTAAAAAATGCAACAACAATTAGAGGACGTCTAACTTGTTTTTGCAGCGATTGTTCATGTGATGTGATATGGCCAGAAGTTGTGATGAATGATGAATGACATATTGTGATGTATGAGATCATGTTCTTGTAATAGGAATCACGACTTGCATGTCGATGAGTATGACAACCGGCAGGAGCCATAGGAGTTGTCTTTATTTTTGTATGACCTGCGTGTCATTGAAGAACGCCATGTAACTTACTTTACTTTATTGCTAAACGCGTTAGCCATAGAAGTAGAAGTAGTCGTTGGCGTGACAACTTCATGAAGACACGATGATGGAGATCATGATGATGGAGATCATGGTGTCATGCCGGTGACAAGATGATCATGGAGCCCCGAAGATGGAGATCAATGGAGCTATATGATATTGGCCATATCATGTCACTATTATATAATTGCATGTGATGTTTATTATGTTTATGCATCTTGTTTACTTAGAACGACGATAGTAAATAAGATGATTCCTTACACCAATTTCAAGAAGTGTTCTCCCCTAACTGTGCACCGTTGCTAAAATTCGTCGCTTCGAAGCACCACGTGATGATCGGGTGTGATAGATCCTTACGTTCACATACAACGGGTGTAAGACAGATTTACACATGCAATACACTTAGGGTTAACTTGACGAGCCTAGCATGTACAGACATGACCTCGGAACACGGAGACCGAAAGGTCGAACACGAGTCGTATGGAAGATACGATCAGCATGAGAATGTTCACCGACGATGACTAGTCCGTCTCATGTGATGATCGGACACGGCCTAGTCGACTCGGATCGTGTATCACTTAGATGACTAGAGGGATGTCAAATCTGAGTGGGAGTTCATTATAATAATTTGATTAGATGAGCTTAATTATCATGAACTTAGTCTAAAAACCTTTGCAAATATGTCTTGTAGATCAAATGGCCAACGCTCATGTCAACATGAACTTCAACGCGTTCCTAGAGAAAATCAAGCTGAAAGATGATGGCAGCAACTATACGGACTGGGTCCGGAACCTGAGGATCATCCTCATTGCAACCAAGAAAGCATATGTCCTAGATGAACCACTAGGTGAAGCACCCATCCCACAGGACCAAGACGTTATGAACGTTTGGCAAACACGTTCTGATGATTACTCCCTCGTTCAGTGCAGCATGCTTTACAGCTTAGAACCGGGGCTCCAAAAGCGTTTTGAGCATCACGGAGCATATGGGATGTTCGAGGAGCTGAAACTAGATTTTCAAGCTCACGCCCGGGTTGAGAGATATGACGTCTCCGACAAGTTCTATAGTTGTAAGATGGAGGAAAATAGTTCTGTCAGTGAGCACATACTCAAGATGTCTGGGTTGCACAACCGTATGACCCAGCTGAATATTAACCTCCCTGATGAGGCGGTCATTGACAGAATCCTTCAGTCGCTCCCACCAAGCTACAAGAGCTTTGTGATGAACTACAATATGCAGGGGATGGAAAAGACCATTCCTGAAGTATTTTCTATGCTGAAGTCAGCAGAGGCTGAAATCAAGAAAGAACATCAAGTGCTGATGGTCAATAAGACCACTAAGTTCAAGAAGGGCAAGGGCAAGAAGAACTTCAAGAAGGACGGCAAGGAGGTTGCCGCGCCCGGTAAGCCTGTTACCGGAAAGAAGTCAAAGAATGGACCCAAGCCTGAGACTGAGTGCTTTTATTGCAAGGGGAAGGGTCACTGGAAGCGGAACTGCCCCAAATATTTAGCGGATAAGAAGGCCGGCAACACCAAAGGTATATTTGATATACATGTAATTGATGTGTACCTTACCAGTACTCGTAGTAACTCCTGGGTATTTGATACCGGTGCCGTTGCTCATATTTGTAACTCACAGCAGGAGCTGCGGAATAAGCGGAGACTGGCGAAGGACGAGGTGACGATGCGCATCGGGAATGGTTCCAGAGTCGATGTGATCGCCGTCGGCACGCTACCTCTACACTTACCTACGGGATTAGTTTTGAACCTTAATAATTGTTATTTCGTGCCAAGTTTGAGCATGAACATTGTATCTGGATCTCGTTTGATACGAGATGGCTACTCATTTAAATCCGAGAATAATGGTTGTTCTATTTATATGAGAGATATGTTTTATGGTCATGCTCCGATGGTCAATGGTTTATTCTTAATGAATCTCGAGCGTAGTGTTACACATATTCATAGCGTGAATACCAAAAGATGTAAAGTTGATAACGATAGTCCCACATACTTGTGGCACTGCCGCCTTGGTCACATTGGTGTCAAGCGCATGAAGAAGCTCCATGCTGATGGACTTTTGGAGTCTCTCGATTATGAATCATTTGACACATGCGAGCCATGCCTCATGGGAAAAATGACCAAGACTCCGTTCTTCGGAACAATGGAGCGAGCAACCAACTTGTTGGAAATCATACATACCGATGTGTGCAGTCCAATGAGCGTTGAGGCTCGCGGAGGATATCGTTATGTTCTCACTCTCACAGATGACTTGAGTAGATATGAGTATGTCTACTTAATGAAACACAAGTCTGAGACCTTTGAAGAGTTCAAGAAATTTCAGAATGAGGTAGAGAATCAACATGACCGAAAGATAAAATTCCTACGATCAGATCGTGGAGGAGAATACTTAAGTCACGAATTTGGTACACACTTAAGGAAATGTGGAATCGTTTCACAACTAACGCCGCCTGGAACACCTCAGCGTAGCGGTGTGTCCGAACGTCGTAATCGCACTCTATTGGATATGGTGCGGTCTATGATGTCTCTTACCGATTTACCGCTATCATTTTGGGGATACGCTCTAGAGACAGCTACGTTCACTTTAAATAGGGCACCGTCTAAATCCGTTGAGACGACACCATATGAATTATGGTTTGGGAAGAAACCTAAGTTGTCTTTTCTAAAAGTTTGGGGATGCGATGCTTATGTCAAGAAACTTCAACCTGAAAAGCTCGAACCCAAGTCAGAAAAATGCGTCTTCATAGGATACCCTAAGGAAACCGTTGGGTATACCTTCTACTTAAGATCCGAGGGCAAGATCTTTGTTGCCAAGAACGGATGCTTTCTGGAAAAAGAGTTTCTCTCGAAAGAAGTAAGTGGGAGGAAAGTAGAACTCGATGAAGTACTACCTCTTGAACGGGATAGTAGTGCAGCTCAAGAAAATGTTCCTGTGATGCCTACACCTACTGAAGAGGAAAATAATGATGATGATCAAGGTACTTCCGATCAAGTTGCTACTGAACTTCGTAGGTCCACAAGGACACGTTCCGCACCAGAGTGGTACGGCAACCCCGTCCTGAAAATCATGTTGTTAGACAACGGTGAACCTTCGAACTATGAAGAAGCGATGGCGGGCCCAGATTCCAACAAATGGCTTGAAGCCATGAAATCCGAGATAGAATCCATGTATGAAAACAAAGTATGGACTTTGACAGACTTGCCCGATGATCGGCGAGCGATAGAAAACAAATGGATCTTTAAGAAGAAGACGGACGCGGATGGCAATGTTACCATCTATAAAGCTCGACTTATCACTAAGGGTTATCAACAAGTTCAAGGGATTGACTACGACGAGACATTCTCTCCCGTAGCGAAGCTGAAGTCCGTCCGAATCATGTTAGCAATTGCCGCATACTATGATGATGAGATATGGCAAATGGATGTCAAAACAACATTCCTTAACGGGCATCTTAAGGAAGAACTGTATATGATGCAGCCGGAAGGTTTTGTCGATCCTAAGAACGCTAACAAAGCATGCAAGCTCCAGCGATCCATTTTATGGGCTGGTGCAAGCATCTCGGAGTTGGAATATTCGCTTTGATGAGATGATCAAAGCGTTTGGGTTTATGCAGACTTATGGAGAAGCCTGCGTTTACAAGAAAGTGAGTGGGAGCTCTGTAGCATTTCTCATATTATATGTAGATGACATACTCTTGATGGGAAATGATATAGAACTTTTGGACAGTATTAAGGCCTACTTGAATAAGTGTTTTTCAATGAAGGACCTTGGAGAAGCTGCTTATATATTAGGCATCAAGATCTATAGGGATAGATCAAGACGCCTCATAGGTCTTTCACAAAGCACATACCTTGATAAGATTTTGAAGAAGTTCAAAATGGATCAGTCCAAGAAGGGGTTCTTGCCTGTATTGCAAGGTGTGAGATTGAGCTCGGCTCAATGCCCGACCACGGCAAAAGATAAAGAAGAGATGAGTGTCATCCCCTATGCTTCAGCCATAGGATCTATTATGTATGTCATGCTGTGTACCAGACCTGATATAAACCTTGCCGTAAGTTTGGTAGGTAGGTACCAAAGTAATCCCGGCAAGGAACACTGGACAGCGGTCAAGAATATCCTGAAGTACCTGAAAAGGACAAAGGACATGTTTCTCGTTTATGGAGGTGACGAAGAGCTCGTCGTAAAGGGTTACGTCGACGCTAGCTTCGACACAGATCTGGATGACTCTAAGTCACAAACCGGATACGTGTATATGTTGAATGGTGGAGTAGTAAGCTGGTGCAGCTGCAAGCAGAGCGTCGTGGCGGGATCTACATGTGAAGTGGAGTACATGGCAGCCTCGGAGGCAGCGCATGAAGCTATTTGGGTGAAGGAGTTCATCACCGACCTAGGAGTCATACCCAATGCGTCGGGGCCGATCAAACTTTTCTGTGACAATACTGGAGCTATTGCCCTTGCGAAGGAGCCCAGATTTCACAAGAAGACCAGGCACATCAAGCGTCGTTTCAACTCCATCCGTGAAAATGTTCAAGATGGAGACATAGAAATTTGCAAAGTACATATGGATCTGAATGTCGCAGATCCGTTGACTAAACCTCTCTCGCGAGCAAAACATGATCAGCACCAGAACTCTATGGGTGTTCGATTCATCACAATGTAACTAGATTATTGACTCTAGTGCAAGTGGGAGACTGTTGGAAATATGCCCTAGAGGCAATAATAAAAGTGTTATTATTATATTTCTTTGTTCATGATAATAGTCTTTTATTCATGCTATAACTGTATTATCCGGAAATCATAATACACGTGTGAATACATAGACCACAATATGTCCCTAGTGAGCCTCTAGTTGACTAGCTCATTGTGATCAACAGATAGTCATGGTTTCCTGGCTATGGACATTGGATGTCGTTGATAATGGGATCACATCATTAGGAGAATGATGTGATGGACAAGACCCAATCCTAAGCATAGCATGAGATCGTGTAGTTCGTTTGCTAGAGCTTTTTCAATGTCAAGTATCTCTTCCTTAGACCATGAGATCGTGTAACTCCCGGATACCGTAAGAGTGCTTTGGGTGTACCAAACGTCACAACGTAACTGGGTGATTATAAAGGTGCACTACAGGTATCTCCGAAAGTATCTGTTGGGTTGACACAGATCGAGACTGGGATTTGTCACTCCGTATGACGGAGAGGTATCTCTGGGCCCACTCGGTAATGCATCATCATAATGAGCTCAAAGTGACTAAGTGGTTAGTCACGGGATCATGCATTACGGTACGAGTAAAGTGACTTGCCGGTAACGAGACTGAACAAGGTATTGGGATACCGACGATCGGGTCTCAGGCAAGTAACGTACCGATTGACAAAGGGAATTGTATACGGGGTTTGATCGAATCCTCGACATCGTGGTTCATCTGATGACATCATCGAGGAGCATGTGGGAGCCAACATGGGTATCCAGATCCCGCTGTTGGTTATTGACCGGAGAGTCTCGGTCATGTCTGCATATCTCCCGAACCCGTAGGGTCTACACACTTAAGGTTCGGTGATGCTAGGGTTATTAGGAAGACTTGTATGTGATTACCGAAAGTTGTTCGGAGTCCCGGATGAGATCCCGGATGTCACGAGGAGTTCCGGAATGGTCCGGAGGTGAAGTTTTATATATGGGAAGTTGTCATACGGACACCGGAAGAATTCAGGGTCCTAGCGGTATTGTACCGGGGCCACCGGAGGGGTTCCGGGGGTCCACCGGGAGGGGCCACCCCTCCCGGAGGGCCACATGGGCCGCAAGGGGCAGGGAGCCAGCCCCTGGAGGGCTGGGCGCGCCCCCCACCTTGGGCCCATGCGCCTAGGGTTGGGGGGGAAACCCTAAGGGGGGCGCCCCCCTTGCTTGGGGGGCAAGCCTCCCCTCCCTGGCCGCCGCCCCCCTCTAGATCCCATCTAGAGGGGTCGGCCCCCCTTGCCCCTTCCCCTATAAATAGAGGGGTGAGGGAAGGGCTGCTGTACACAACTCAAGGCGCAGCCCCTCCCCTCCCCAACACCTCTCCTCCTCCGTACGTGCTTGGCGAAGCCCTGTCGGAGTACTGCTGCACCAACTACACCACGTCGTCGTGCTGCCGTTGGAGCTGCCTTCCTCAACCTCTCCTTCCTCCTTGCTGGATCAAGACGGAGGAGACGTTGTCCGTCCCGTACGTGTGTTGAACGCGGAGGTGCTGTCCGTTCAGCACTTGGTCATCGGTGATCCGAATCACGGCGAGTACGACTCCATCATCACCATCCCCTTGAACGCTTCCGCACCCGATCTACAAGTGGTATGTAGATGCAAACTCACTCCCTTGACTCGTTGCTTAGATGAACTCATAGATGGATCTTGATGAAACCGTAGGAAAAATTTTAATTTTCTGCAATGTTCCCCAACATGATCTCCATCACAGAATGCCTGGCGAACCCTAACAGTTGTGGCGGATGGGAGGCAAGCTGCATGGCGTGGCGAAGAGTCTGGTACCGGGGGAGGCGAGGAGGCGGGATGAGTGCGTGTGGTGGTGTTGGGTGAGAACGGCAACATCTGCTTCTCTCTCGCAGCTCACCAGTGACGCCACAGCGGCCGTCCTCCTTGTCCTCACTCTAGGCAGTGGCGTTGCAACCTGCAGCTTCTGGATAGATAGCTTGCAGTTCGTGTCGTGCTCCCTACGACCTGTCTCTCATCTTGATCCGACATCAAGGTAACTGTAAAGTAGATCCTCTCTGACATCTGTTTTGTTCCATATGCGTCCAATTTGAATCGTAACCATTCAGAGGATTAATTAGACACCGTTGGAGGAATGTACAGTTGCAGTGGAGCAGAAATCGCAGTGTACCACATCATACTTGAAAAGGTAACCTACTCTGAATCTCTTGCTGTGATCTGATTCGGTTTGTGAGGTGAATTGACAAAGTATGCCTTTTCCGCTTTGCATCAATCCTCACAGGATACTACATGGATGTAAATTTTGTAGCCATGACGAAGTTGGCCCTTGATCAAATACATGAAATTATTATGATGGTTACCTGAAGAATGCACACAAATTTTATGTTGCATAACACAAATAATTATACATGAACCTTACTGGTTCTATGAAATGCTTTTTAGTAACTTATCTTAGCAATCTTATTGTTTGCACCTTCAAGTTTTGACCTTCTTCCCTATCATATCATATATACCACAACCGTCGCCTCCAATTAATGTATCTTGAGCATGATTTACTGATATAATATCAATTTTTTCAAATCTAGCCACTTTTATTTTTACATTGAAATAATTCAGTCAATTAAGCTCAGTACTAACACCTTTGGGTTGTCACTACTACCTGCAGACAGATTTATGTTGATACGAATTTCTATATGCTTATTCCTCCTGCTCCCACTACTAAGAGTTTCGAGGGGCTGAATATAGTCCAAATCCTACAGTCAACAATGTAAATAATGACTATGCTCTTGCTTAAATTCCCTTTTGACCATACTTTCTTGGTTGAACAACAAGCCACCTTTTCGAATATGGAAAGCAACTGCAGTAACACCATCAATAGTTGTAGCTCTAAAGAACTTCTCAATGATGCATCATGTGATGGTACAACTTACTTGACACGTTGATGCCACACGGCGGTGAATACCCCGACGGGGCTCCTGCATCCATGAGTCCCATCTCAGTTTAGTGTGATTATGTAATTTATTCCGTGAGGATTTTGTGTGTGTAGGTTTTCTGATTGCCATCAGAAAGAGGGAGCTAGAGTTTGGTCTCATTCTTTGCTTATTTATATTAGCAATTTAGCTAGAAAATTGTAATTAGGTCATTGGAAAAGTTCCAAACTTTCAGTCCATGTAGGCATTAGAGAAACCAACTGAATCCCCCATTTTCTTGGTGAATGTATGATTCTTTCGTTCCATGGTGCCAAATTTGGTAGGCATCTAATGTATAATTGTAAGTGTATCAATTAGATGGATTACATCAATTCATAATGTTGCCTTCATCGCAGGTCATTCGGAAGGGACGTGATTGGTTTTCTTTATTGAATAGGTGGATTGATCTTTGATGGGTGCCAATGCTAGAGTGCTACATCCTTACCCTTCATAGTGCTCCTAGCAGAGAAGTGAGTGTTTGCCACTTTTGTCTAAAAAACACTGTAGTTTCCATATCACGAACATGTATTTATCTTCCTGAAAGGCAAATTGTACCTCCACTTAGAAATACAAAATGTTTCCATTAGCAATTTTGGTTGTATTTTCATTTGCTTTTCTTCCCCAATATGTCTCTAACCTATATGATCTTTCTCTCATTTTCAAACATGTATGTACTATCACAATGCTCTAGCAAGACTTAGTTCAAGTATCAGATTATCTCTTTTTCTTTTATTAATACATGTGTTGATTTCTGTGATCTGTCATCTAAAAAACGTCAAGAACGTTGAACTTTAAGCAAACTTTAAAATTGATCACATCTTATCATATACCTCTAGCATTCACCCATCACCATGTATTCCCAAAAGTGCTCTTCTGACCCTGAGCTCGTGTGAGCAGTAAAAAAAAGAAAGATTATTAGAAAATCCTGTTTTATTTCTGCCAATCATTGATAAATGTTTTGATTGCTTGCAAAGTTTCATCACCGGATTACATTTGTGGAAGACGTGGAAAGAAAATCAATGCAGCCACCTCCCATGTATTCCCTTTTGCATTGTTTCACAATAAACCGATTAAATTTTTTCCCTTTGACGACTTACCAATATATGGGCCAATTTTATGCTAATTTAGCTTTTGTGTTTCGTATAATAATATATTACATAAATTCTGTCAAGCTATTGTAAAAGTGGACTGGCGCCGCAACGCGCGCCTTCGATGATCTAGTGGTTATCAAGGCCTCCATACTTGGATAAGAATCCCCCCACAGGATTATCAAGACCTTCATCTCTCTTTGTATCTTTATTTTCCTTGTTGTTCTTGGATCTAGATGCACCTCATGTATTTGCCTGTGATTTGAGGAGTACTTGGTGCGGATCTCGTCTTATTTGAGTGTTTTCTCTTGTGTCCATCATATTTTTCCAAAAATCCACCATCAATTTTTGAAGATCGGGCCACCCCAGTGGCTTGCCCTATATCACGAGGGATTGGACACAGGAAAACGCAACATCAGCAGCAAAGAGAGAAGCCATATGCCCATTACTCCAAAGGGATAGGGGAAGGCGAATATGCTCGATGCCAAATTGCTCCATCATAGCGTCAATCATGTCAATGATGAGAAGTAGAGTTGTGGCCAATCATTCTTGGAGCCACTGTTAAGCAGCAACAGGTAGCAACAAATGTATCTTCCGACTCGTAAGGTCTCTTGTTTGACAAAGATATACATACTTTCCACATATTTATGGCGAAAAATCTATTTATCTAAAGTTATTGAGAGTTGCAACTATGAAAGTGTGCACTGGCTTCCCCACCAACCCTTCTTGTACTGACTACTAGGCAGCTATGGATGCCAATGAGCCAAACATACTTTGTGGCTGCTCATTCGCATTACGCTATGGCAGTGAGGCAGGAAGCGACGACGGTATCTTCTTGACGAGGACAAAAGTTGCGATGCTGTTGGTGATGAGTAGCACCTCAACTTTTTTTTGTTTCTATATATTATCGTAGATAAGTCCTCACGGAAAAACCCGCACCTCTGTCTGTGACCGAGAGTATCTACAACAATAATACTTGCAAATTAGTTAAGAAACTATTACTCTGTGCCTAGCTCCAGACAGTGGTGCCCGACAATCGCGTGGTAGCCTGCAACACACACATGATCGTTTAGCAAAATTCTTGTAAGTATCCAATTAATTATAGTTCCCAACGAGGAGCGGAGGAGAGTATTAATATTGGCGTTTATGTTCCACACAAGTTGTCATAGGTTTTATGCGAATTAACTGTTTAAATATATGCAAGGACTATACTGTTCGAGAAACACAAAAATACTAGATGGGTATTGAAATTGGTTGTGGATTTAAGAAGGTAAACACCACAAAAGTAGCAGTTGAAAAAGTAAAAGACTAGAAATAAATAGTTGGTTTGACGGTAGTAGAAAGGTTAGGCGCGGGGAAATTTTAAATCATGGTGTACATCAAGTGTGCCAGTGCAGCGGTAATACCAGCTATTTTTACATGTGATTCTACTTCATCGATTATATGTTGGCTAGGCAGTTCACCCTTGAGTAGTCGAACTCCATGGAGGGGTCATTCTCCTTTATTATGCTGCATCAATGTTGCCATATGAATGGTCGTTTCAACAATTAAGGTCGTGAGACCATACCAACGCTTCAAGTGTCGTGGATTCTCGTTATCCTCATATCATCTTTCATCCTCGTAGATACCAACACCAGTCACCAGGATGTCACGAATTTTGCTGGACTATGTGTTACGTGTGTAGGTCTTTGGATCATGATTTGCGGGCCATTAAATTGGACATCACACATTGCGTTCACCACAAATAATAATCAATCTTAGAAATAGTCTCACAAATACCTACCTATAGCATATGCACAAATAAATCTCACCAGTCTCCTACATCTCCCACACATATGGGGAATTACTCATGCATAAGAGGTGAATAACCAATAAGCACAGAGATGACATGAAGATGAATCATATCGATATTATCGCAAAGAACCATAGTAATATGAATGATCGGTCAGATCTCAACATGTGAATAAGTGCGAATATAGTTAAAAACCCTAGTCTTACAAATTGGAATAACCTCTCTATGGTGGTGTTGTCGATGAAAAAGAGGGGTTGAAGATCGGAGAAGGCCGGAATGAATGTAAGTGAAGGTCTTCTCTCCCAGATCTATTCTCTCTTGTTCGGATGGTGACATGGTGTCCTTTCTGATTCTCCTCTCTCCTCTGATCACACCTCCTCCTTCACAAAAGCTGTTTGGATAGATAACAACGAGGTGTCAATGGCTGCTGGTACGACCACTGCGCTCGTACCAGACGCCGTCTTGTTCTCTTGTGCGTCAAGTGACAATTTTTTTCAAAAGGTAAGCCGCTCCAAATTGCTTCAATGACCACGATATTAATTGATTTTCCTTCCAGAAGTGTTTGCCCCCGCACATCAGGAAGGAAAACAAGATTTCTTCATTCTCGAAGGGGCTTCGTTATTAAAAAAAAAGGGCGAGAACCGTTCAAGAACCCTTTGAAAAACCAAACAAGCACCCATGTGAACGTGTCAAGAATATTGAGCCATCAGCTCTAAGAGCTACAACTACACGGGTCCACACGTGCGACATCTGGCGAACCCTCTCGCCACCGACAACGGAGAGGTCGTCAGCAGAGGGGAGCCGTGGAAAGAATGCCCAGGCAGGCTGGCCGCAGTTGATGAAATTGGCAATTGGTGATCTTTTGCTGACCAGATATTGTGAAAATTTTCAAGGGGCCTATTTCAAACAAATTAAAGAAGAAAAAAAAGCGGCATGGTATGTAAAAACATTAGATTCGTACAAGGATAGCCAAATTTCCAACATATTTTTGGGGAAATTATATCTATCTAGAATGATTGGTTGATGTGTAGCACCACAACGAGAGCTGCATTCACTGCCTTCATCAGTATCAGTATCAGTATTAGTACATAGGTAGTAATAAAGTTACAACAATTGAGGTGGAGTGCAGCAGACCAACAAATTGTTGGATCTTTTGGTGGTTGAGCAGCTATCTATGGAGATGAGACCTTCTTCTTCTTCTTCTTGACGAGGATGAAGATGGCGACGCGGTTGGTGCGGAAGTCCGGGTGCCACTGCTCCTGCTCCACGCACCCGACCTCGAACTCCGCCATGGCCGCATCCAGGAAGCACTCCACCACCACGTCTGCTCACTCGTTCATTCATTCATTCAGCAATCAGCAGCAATGCATCGTTTGATCATCGGATCGGATGGGATGGGATCGCTCACCGTTGCGGAGCTCGCCGGCGAGCAGCACGGTGGTGCGCGGCCCGGTGAGGCGGCAGAGCGTGGCCAGCAGGTCCCCCACGGCCTCCTCGCTGTACACCACGTCGGACCCCAGCAGCAGCTCCGGCGGGTCCGCCTCTGCGTCGAGGCACAGCAGCAGCTCCGGGTCCAGCTCGTACTCGTCGCCCCACACCAGCTCCGCCACCGTCGCCGACCCACCCGCGCCACCCACGACAGGGACGTTCTCCTCGAGGTTCTTGCGCAGCAGCCGCACGCGGTCGGGCAGGTCGGTGGCCACGACCCGCGCGCCGAGCAGCGCGGCGACGGCGGACACGAGCCCGCACCCGGCGCCGAGGTCCACGGCGCGCGCCCCGCGCACGGAGAGCAGGCCGGCGTCGGCCGCGTGCTCGAGGAACTTGGCGAGCACGACGGCGCTGTCCCAGACGACGGCGCCCGTGACCCCGGAAGCTCCCCGGAAGGAGGACGGCTGCTGGTGTAGCGTCAGGCGGCGGCCGCACGCGTCCATGGGGAAGGTGAGCACGCCCTGCCGCGCGAAGGCGTTCGGCCGGTGGGACGCCGGCTGGCCCAGGCCCCAGAGCAGCATCGTCTCCGACGCCCCGCTCTCGACGCGGCGCGCCGGGCCCCCGTACGCGCCCATCACCACCGTCGGCGCCTCCTCCACCGGATCCATCGTCGGCGGCGGCGGCGAGCAAGGAGGGAGAAATCTGGCGAGGTGGGGGTGGGTGGGTGGTGGTACGACGCTTGGTGTGGTGGGCTTGTGGCCTCCGTTTCTAATGGGCTAGGCAGGGATGGGCTAGTGTTTTACTGGGCTAGTAGGCACGGAGGCCCGGCCCGGCCCGGGTAGCGACGCTCCATCCATCCTCCCTCTTTCTTTCTTGTGGAGGGATGTGCTCCCCGTCTCCATCTCCATCTGCCATTTCGAATTCCCCATCCCCATCTCTCCCCCCCCCGCCCCCCGCAACGGCTCTCTCTCTCTCTATACAAGAAGAGAAGAAAGATTCGCCATTGATTCCGCCCCGACCTCCGCATCCGCCGCTCTCTCCACCCCGAGCTCCCCGGCGAGGCAGCAGCTGCCGTTGAGCGCCGCAGATCCGGTTTCCATGGAGGAGCAGGCGGTTCCATCGGCGGCGCCGGCGCTGCCCGGAGCGGGAGACGGCGCCGTCAGGGTCGTCGCCAGGATCTGCCCCCCTTCTTCTGCCGCCACCACGACGGCGGCGCCAGCTCCTGCCGCGGGGACCTCGCTGTTCCAGGTCGCGGCTTCGCGCGGCCGCCGCCCCCGCGCCTCCGGGCCCGGCGCCGGCGCGACCCTCTCCTTCACCCCCGCCCCCGCCTCAACCGCCGCAGCTCCGTCCACCACGTCCTCTTCCTCTTCCTCGCAAGGGTAATTCACGGATCCCTTCCTCGCGCTGCTCCAATTTTCAATCTGCCATTAATTCCTTCCCGACTGAAAGATGGATCCAAGAACTCGACTTTTTTTCCCCTCACCTCCTCTCCTCTCCTCGCGCGTGCCGTGCAGGAGGGCCGCCGCCGCCGGCAGCCAGCGGAAGGAGGAGCACAGGCTGGACTGGTGCTACCTGCAGGACGAGGACAACCACCAGGTCTTCCTCCATGAGCTGCACCCTATCCTCGCCCACCACCTGCACAACCACACCCACACAACCGCCGGCAGCAGCGCCTGCGTCGTGGCCTGCGGCGCCGCCGCCGCCAAAGACCACCTCTTCAAGGTACTACGCACACAAGGCGCCCTACGATTTCGAATTTCAGAGACACACCCACAGTATGCACGCATTTGTAATTTCGAATGTCTCAACATTGTTCCTGCTCTCTGTCTGTCTCTGTCTCAGGGGTCGCAGGAGCAGCCGGGCCTGGTCACCATCGCCATGGAGGAGATCCTCGGCTTCGCGGCGTCCATCGGCGGCGCCGTCAGGGTCTCGTCGTACCAGGTGGTGCAGGACACCCACGTCTTGGATCTGCTGGAGCCCAAGGAGCAGGAGGTCCTGGTGCTGGAGGACGCCCAGGGCAAGACCCACCTCAAGGGCCTCTCCAAGGTCATATAAACTCTGCTCTCACAAGTCACAATGCAATGCAGCCTCTTTTTAAATTGTTTCAAGCAGAGAGTACTAACAAAATACACTTAGAAGAAGATTTGCTTTTACATCCCACCCAACTTAACAATCTAGTAGAGTTGTGATTTATTAATATTGTCTTTCCTTTGCAGGTTCATGTCAAGTCGATCGAGGATTTCGCGCAGCTGGGTTGTTTCGATGAGAACCAAGACAAGCAGCAGCCCACCAAAGCTTCTTCTACCCAGCAGCAACCCACTAAACCCTTTTCTACCCAGCCGCAACCCGCTAAAGCTTCTTCCACCCAGCTACCGGCCAGAGGGCACCAAGGCCTCATCATTCACATATCTACCTCTGACCATGACGGCAAACAGCGTGCTGTGGCCAAGATCAACTTCCTCAGCCTCTCAGGTTTGTGTTGCGATCCTCTCCTGCGTGCACCTTGTCGAGCACAGCACTGGCTCGCTGACCCTTTTCTACCAGTATGTGGCATCCGCCTTATTTATGTTTGATTCTTGTTTGTCAGACTATATGGACCCCAAGCAGAAGACCGGCGGTGGAGCGGCCGCTCTGTCGAGCAGCGGCAACAAGTCCATGTACACCTTGATGAATGTCGTGCAAGCGCTCAACAGCAACCAGAGCTTCGTGCCGTACAGGCAGAGCAAAGTTACTCGTATCCTGCAGGACTCTTTGTGCAAGACGAGCGGGGCTGTGGTGATCGCCTGCTTGGTAAGCCATACTCAGCATCTTCATCTTGCATGGTGTTGTTTTGTTCATTGCAAGAGGCACGGAAGAAGATAAGTAGTGTTTGCATGTTGTAAATCTGTATTCCAGCCTAGTACTGGAATGCAAGTTCTAGCTCAAAAAGAAGCTGGCATGAGTTAGATGAAGAAGTTAACTGAACTTTATTACTCCTCAGTAGTTCGCAATACTTTTGTTCCTTGACTACCAACCTTGCAGAGCTCAATATGTATGTATGGCAAAGTGTTCAAGTTGCTAGAAAAATAAAGCTGGGCATCATAATTTTAATTTATATAACAGCACCTTCTTGGCCAGTAAGGGTTTATGGTTTACGGTGCAATCTTTGTACATTCAGATCTGATAAATTCTTCGGTGCTAGTAAGTACTCCCTCCGTAAACTAATATAAGAGTGTTTAGATTACTATTTTAGTGATCTAAACGCTCTTATATTAGTTTACAGAGGGAGTAAACAGAACATGTGGTCCAAAATATATTAAGCTACCATTACTTTGTGACTGTTTGCTATGTGTGTACTCTTTTATGCTTACCTACCTGTTGGAATTAATATTAATATGTATCAGTCATAATTATTCAATTTCAAACTTTGTTTATCACTTCATGGTTGATGCAGGAAGAAGTTTCCTGCCAAGATGCGGTTTCTACTCTCAGCCTGGCCGCTCGCTCGAGTCAAGTGGCTAACGAACAATGCCGCAGATCCACGAGTGTTACAAGCTTCAAAAGGGCAGATGTTAACTTGTCTGCAGTTGCTAAAAGCTCCTCAAGGCCGATTCTTTCTTCTACACACCAACCGAATCCCGTGGTAGAGAAGCAGCAGGATCGGCCCCAATGGAATATGAGCGCAGTAAAAGCAGCTCGAACTCCCATTGCCAATAAGAGGTAGCATTCTAACCTGGCAGAGAATGGATTTGAGCTTGGCACTTGACTAACATTGTGGTTACTAACTTTTGTTTTTGATTTGTTACAAGGTCTCAACCAACCATGCATTCAGCGAAAAAATCCGAAAACTCGCTCCCTACTCCTATCAAAATTACCCAAAAGGCTGCTACACCCACAATGAGTGCAAGGTACCACACCATTCATTGCATAAGGCTGGGGATTGATTTGAGCTTGGCAATTGACTAACATCGTGGTGACTGACTTTTGTTTTTGATTTCTTGCAAGGTCTCAACCAATCACGCTTTCAGCAAAAAACCCTGAAAGCACGGTCTCTCCTCCAACCAAAATGAAGCAAAAGGATGCCAAACCTGCAATGAGTGGAAGGTACTACACCGTTCATTAATAAATCCTGTGAAAGGCTGGTGATGGATTCGAGCTTGGCCCCGGACTAAAATCATGTGTTTTTATTTATTCTGTATAAAAGGTCTCAAGTGATGATGCGCTCAGCAAAGAAAACTGAAAGCTCGCTTTCTGCTTCTATCAAAACGAAGCAAAAGGATGCTAAACCTACTGCAACGAGTGGAAGGTACCACACCATTCATTAACTCGAGGAAACTTCTTGTCCAAATTTTTCCTTTCATAAATAACCTGTGTCTTCTGTACATGTACAGCACCCTGTTATGCCCAAGCACCAATTCAGCAAAGGTAAATAACTTATTGCAATGTTGCAAGCAGAGTAATATGCAGGTGTTGAAGTTGCCATTCTAATGTTTCTAACTAATCATTTCCAATCTATGAAATTTGTAGGAAGAGGCAGCAGTCATTGCACCAGCAACAGTAACAGAAGTCGAGGTTAGTACACGGATCGCACTTGTGCATGATTGTTTGGTTATCAGTTACTTAATTTAAATTGTTTCCACTGTATCATTCTACAGGAGGTACAATCGTCACAGGGCATGGAAATCGATGCTCCATCTACAGATGAGGTACATTTGTTTCTTTTCAGTAGTATAGTGTCACTAGGTACATTGGTTTCTTTCCGGTAGTATAGTATCACTAGGTAGATGATAGCCTTGTTAATAATGATGATTGGCATATGCTGGACACAATATGCAGGGATTTGAGAAAACAAGCGATGCTTTAGATACTGTGCCATCTGAAGTACAGAAGGTGGTCTCAAGTGGTGTGGCAATCGATGCCCCATCTACAGATGAGGTACTTTGGTTTCTTCCCGGCAGTATATAGTGTCACTAGGTAGATTGAGAACCTTGTTAGTAATGGTTGCCGTATGTTGGGTGTAATACGCAGGGATTTGATAAAACAAGTGATGCTTTAGATACCGTACCATCTGAAATACAGAAGGTGGTCTCAAGTGGTATGGAGGAAGAGGTACATAGCCCTGTGCAGAAGAAGGAGATCTGTTTTTTTGTTTTGTTTTAGCAGGTCTGTCTATCATGAAAAAACATCATCTTTATCTCTTTATTCAGGACCATTCATCGGCAAGTCTGGATGCAGCGAGTTCGTGTACCATTGACCTGGGCGAAACCTGCACTTCAAACATTCCTGGTATAAACACAACTCTTGGTATTATTTTCTTGGCAAATGTTTCGGTGTACACCTAGTTGATAATCAATCGTCACTCCCAGATGCCTTTGTCGAGAAGACTCCAGTCAAAACTCATATGAACACTCCGAAGATCAGTGACAAGCTGAGAGAGATATCAAACTCACTGAAGCTTCTTAATGCTCGTCCATTGAGCGTAATGGCACAAAAGGTGGCCATGGAAAAGACTCAAGAAGAGGGCATGGAGAAGACACAAAAAGTGGCCATGGAAAAGACAGAAGAAGTGGCCATGGAGACGACACAAGAAGTGGCCATGGAGACGACACAAGGAGTGGCCTTGGAAAAGACACAAGAAGAGGGCATGGAGACGACAGAAGAAGTGGCCTTGGAAAAGACACAAGAAGAGGGCATGGAGGCGACAGAAGGAGTGGCCATGGAGACAACACAAGAAGAGGGCATGGAGACGACACAAGAAGTTGCCACTGGAACGACACAGGAAGAGGAGGGCATGGAGACGACACAAGAAGTTGCTGTTGAAACAGCACAAGAAGTTGCTGTTGAAGCAGCACAAGAAGTTGCTGTTGAAACAGCACAAGAAGTTGCTGTTGAAGCAGCACAAGAAGTGGCCATTGAAATGACACAAGAAGTTGCCACTGGAACGACACAAGAAGTGGCCATTGAAACAACGCAAGAAGTGGCTGTTGAAACAACGCAAGAAGTGGCTGTTCAAACAACGCAAGAAGTGGCTATTCAAACAACACAGGAATTGGCTGTTGAAACAACGCAAGAAGTGGCTGTTAAAACAACGCAAGAAGTGGCTGTTGAAACAAGACAAGAAGTGGCTGTTGAAACAACGCAAGAGGTGGCTGTTAAAACAACGCAAGAAATGGCTGTTGAAACAACACAAGAAGTGGGCATGGAATATGTGCAGGGTGGGACCAACATGGATGCACCTGAACCAAAGACTCCTGCGATGCACCTCAAGGTTGAGCAAGCACCTGAACCAAAGACTCCTGCGATGCACCTCAAGTTTGAGCAAGCAGCAGATCCAAAGACTCCTGCGATGCACCTCAAGTTTGAGCAAGCAGCAGATTATCCAACTAGTTCATTCAAGACTCGCAGCACCGGGATAAAGGTTGGTAGTTGACACCTTGCTGGCACATCCTTGTCATATCTCCTCTACATCATTGACCGACCTTGTTGATGAACACTTTGTTTTTTGTGTTACCGCAGAAATCCATACTCCAGGAGTGCTTGAGTTTTCTCAACAGCGCTAACAAGTGAGTGCAATCCTAACCACTGACAAATCAGTTACTGGGAGCAATTTGTTAGTTATCTAATGCATGTTTGTATGTCCGTTGCAGGGAGCAATTGAAGAGCTTGAAGGTCTGTCGCTCTCGGTTTGGATTGTTACCTCTCAGTCTTGTTTTGTTTTCACTAACCCTGCTGTGGGTTTGTAGGGCATCGGAGAGAAGAGGGCCAACTACATCATCGAGCTTCGCGAGCATTCACCGGAGCTGTTTAAAGGGGTAGGTGTTGTAGCTCTGGTATATGGAAGAAAGTGTAGGCACAAGTAAAGTAATAAGAAACTAGTCTAGGCAAGTTAATTATGACTTATGCCGTGCGTCGTCCTTGTTGCATGGTTTTGCAGGTGGATGATCTGAGGGATGTGATTGGAATGAACAAGACGGAGGTACTGAGCGAGTAACCCTATATTATTTTACCGCACATATACATATAACCTCAATATCGTTGTATTTGGTCGGTTGGTTTGTTTATACTTGCTAGTGTTTCATCACAGCAAGTATTTTGTTGTGAAATACTAGTATTCCGTCAGCTGTTGATATCTCTGTCAAAATACTTACTAGTACATGTGTTTGGTTCCCTAGAAGTAGAATAGATTGTGCAAGCGTGGCTGGTGTTTATAGTCATTGGTAATAGTAGAGATAATAATAACAATGATGTGTTGGTGTGTTTGTGCAGATAAAAAGGATGATGTCGGGGATCATCGGCAGCCCCTAATCCGCTAATATGTTTGTGCACAGGGAGGGGAAGGGTTGGTTGTTGGTTGTTGAGAAAGAAGAAGTGCATTGTAATAACTGGTGTTTTTGGTGGTTTTGTCCTCTGAATCATCATCATCATCTGCATTTTGTGGAGGGGGTTCATGAATGAATGAATGGATGCAGTGAGTAGGCAACAGAATATATTTGTTGCAGTGTTAGTTAATTAGTAGGAGTATATTTGTTGAGAGCAGTTGATTACGTATATTATACACTCTGAAGAAAGTACTGAATGGAAGGCAACGGTTGCTTTTGCTGAATTGTGAATTCTTCATTGCACGCACTGAAAACAGAGTCATTACTTACTCCAATATTTATTTAATTATTTATGAGTAGTAGTAATGTACATGCATACATACATACATACATACATTGACAGCAAGCAAAAAAAAGGTTTCAGTCCATAAAGTGAAGTGAGACCACAGTAAAAAGAGTCATTTCAATCTTAATAATATATTATACCGCCAGCCTGCCTGCCTGCCTGAAAAATAGCAACTTGCTATAAGATCAGAGGGACATGTAGCCCTAACTGTGCTGTGCATAGCCCTAACAAGCATTCAGGATGTCGTCAGAATTGCTTCAACTAAATTGAATTCCAATCCTCTTGACAACTTGGGAGGGGCAGTCAGTAGAATTTCAAGGTCATTGTGAATCTTCTCTGCTTATATGGAGACAAGATTGAATATTTTTTTTTCTTTGCGTATAAGCCGAGAAGATACACATAATAGTCCATATCCATCACAGAGTGTGCAATGATGATCGAAGCTTACCGCTTTTGGACGACACAGCTATTTAGGCTGGTTCAGGCGCTCCTTGCGCGGCGAGGTGGGACTAAACCATCGCCGTGTTCGTTCTATCGGGAACTCGGCAAATCCTTAACCCTGGCATTCCGATTTTTTTTTTCAAAAACGAGAAAATGTTTACCTAGACTGGTCCCGTCGAAAGTGGGCAAAGATGTGACCATGAACTTCCTAATTAAAAAAATGGAAAATGGAAAATGGAAAATGTATGTTGAGTCTCTATTAGACGTAACTCGGCAAACAAAGGCCACCGTCACGGCTCCGTCGCCTGATGTACAGTAGGGTGCATTGATCAGGCTTTGCCGAGTTTTTTCCTCGCCGGAACCCGGTGAACTTAAGATTCTGCTGAGTTTATTTAGTTCCCCGAGTCGTTTTTCGTTGGAACTAGGCAAAGCCAGAGTTGTACCAAGTTGCTTATCACTGCCGAGTCCAATGTTGAATCAAACTCGGCAGACAAAGTTTGCCCAGTTCCTGATAGAATGAACACGTTTTGGAATCCAGGACACGCTCTACACGCTCCAGAGGTTCATCAGGAGTCCAGGACACGCTCTACAAGACTCGATCAAATCGTGAACGCGCGGCTGCGGACGACCACGGCGATTCTTCAAACCGCTGTTGTGCAGCAGCAGGCTTACTCCTACAATACCGGAGGAAGTACCGGTCTCGTCTGCCGCCAGTTTACGAGGGTATGAATCTCTTCAATACACCAGGAGCCGGGCCCAGTAATCCGGTAGCAGTAAATCGGACCGAGGCACCTGGGGCGGCGCCAGATCAGCCACGGGTGATTGACCCGCCTCGACGGACGGACAACCCGCCGCAATACGTAACAACGCCACTAGGTCACTTCTCTAGCCCTTTGGATAACATGATTGCTGCAGCATCGCGTTTGGCAGCTATTCCGATGGTGGGTGACTCACTAGCGGCGGTTGAGACACGACGGGCCAGGGATCTTCTTCAAACTGCTGTTGTGCAGCAGCAGGCTTACTCCTACAGCCGAGACAGAATACATTCAACCCCTCGTCCGAGCAAGAGTTATAGTAGGCACATGGACGTACCGGCCGTGTCAAGCAGTGCGCGGCGTCGTGATGCCCCTTGAGGGCCTAATCAGGCGCACGGCGGTTTGAATGCTCAGGATGTAGATTCTAAGAACTAAAATCATAGAATCATGGGGGTTAGATTGGACCATAAAGTCGTAGAATCGTATAACAGAATCGCGATTCTAACAACCTTGCGTTTGATATTTTGATGAGATGAGATGTATGTTGTCTTTTCTATAGTGGTGTTATGTGAACGTCAACTACATGATACTTCACCATGATTTGGGCCTAGGGGAAGGCATTGGGAAGTAATAAGTAGATGATGGGTTGCTAGAGTGACATAAGATTAAAACCTTTGTTTATGCTTCGCAAGGGGGTGATTTGGATCCATATGTTTCATGATGTGGTTAGATTTATCTTAATTCTTCTTTCATAGTTGCGGATGCTTGCGAGAGGGGTTAATCATAAGTGGGAGGCTTGTCGATGTAAGGACAACACCCAAGCACCAGTCGACCTACATATCAAATTATCAAAGTAACAATCATATAAGCATGATGAAAACTAACTTGACAGTAATTCTCATCTGTCTTCGGGAGTGCTTTGCTTTATATGATGAAAACTACAAAAAGGATTGGGCCACCTTGCTGCACCTTTGCTACACTCGTTACTTGCTACCAGTTACGTATTACCTTAACACCATACTATCTGTTACTGATAATTTCAGTGTCTGCAGAAAATACCTTACTGAAAACCGCTTGTCATTTCCTTTTACTGCTTGTTGGCCGCCTGCTCCCAGCCTGCCTGCAGGATCATTTGATTTCAGGAAAGGCAGAGACTAGTAACAATCCACGACCGACCGTGGAAACAGTTTTTTCCCCACTTTGCTGCTGCTGCTGCTGCTCGCTCTCTCTCTCTCTCTCTCACTTTCCCCATCCCCATCCCCATCTCAACGCCGCCGTCGCCGAGCACCTCTTCTTCAGCACTGCACATCCAAAGGTGCTTCTTATTCTGCTCCAATGGGGATTTAATGGTGCTCTGCTGCGGTGTGCTACCTACTCTACTACTAGGAGGGCGATTGCAAAGGTATTGCAACGGAGATTAATCACATCTTGGATCTACAGATTTTAGCGTTTTAGAACCGATTTGGTCGCAGTACCTCACTGATGATGGTTCAAATGTCTCTGCTCCAAATCTGCAGCAGGCATACAGATTTGGTTTGCTCTCTGCTCCTTTCTGCAAGGCTAAATCTCCAGCATGTCTGTTTATCTGTCCCCAGCACCTCCACTAATTATTCCCATGCCCTAGCTCTGAATAACACCGTCTAGTGTACTAGTCCTGAATAGAGAATGGGGGACGAATTTTTGCTGGAGCGTATACTCAACGGTGACGAGGAACCCAGGGATCTGCCGTTAGCACTGTTAGAGCGCATCACCAATGATTTCTCTCAAGACAGAAAAATCGGCCAGGGTGGATTTGGAGCCGTCTACAAGGTACCTACACTTTACCATAAAGCTAGATCTCGAATGAGTCCAGTAAAATATCACTAGTTTAATTCAAAAGTACCACAGATTTGTTTTGTTTTCGTTTTGTTTTGTATCCTCTTCTTGTATTGAAAACTTCAATCTGTTAATAATAAAATTACATCAGGAAACTCTCCTACTCTGTTTTCGCCTGTAGAAGCACAACCTGGCCACTCTGTTTTCGCCCACATGCTATTAAACAATTTATTAAAGCACTCATCAACACTTAAATGCTGATCAACAGGGCGTGCTAGGAAACGGGATTATTGTTGCTGTCAAGAGGATCTATGTAAACTTACACCAGATTGATGTTGATGACAAGCTGTTTCGTCGTGAGTTTAATAGCATGTGGAGGACTAATCATCAAAATGTTGTCCGGTGTCTTGGTTTCTGCTCTAATACATCCATGATACCCATAGAAAATGCGGGGTCAAAGGAAATCGCCTTGGCCAACGTGAGAGAAAGATTGTTCTGTTTGGAGTACATCGGCAATGGAAGTCTTGATAAGCATATTACCGGTACAACCTTATTGCCCTTCTCTATCCTTCTTTACCTTATTGCCTTGACCAGTGCTAACTCCATACTTTTTTTTTTATGTATGTATGCATGCATGTATGTATGTATGTATGTATGTATGTATGTACACATTCTTCTACAGACGAATTGAGGGGACTTGAATGGGGAACACGTTATGAAATAATCACCGGGATTTGCGAGGGTCTGCGTTATCTTCACGAGGAAAAGAAGATTGTTCATATGGACCTTAAACCGGCAAATGTATTACTGCATGGCAAGTATATGGTTCCAAAAATCACTGATTTTGGTTTGTCAAGACCAGATGAAAACTCACATACTATGGCTCAACCTATCGGAACAGTGTAAGCTATGCGTCACAACAACTACTAGTTAAATTACATTTCTCTGTCATACAATCTTACAATTACTTTGTGCCATAATGCATCATTTTTTTTTGCAGAGGATATATCGCTCCGGAATACGTGAAAGATGGAAAAACTTCGCCCAAGTCAGACATATATAGTTTGGGTGCCATTATTTTTGAATTAGTAACGGGATGTATGAGCGCCCCTGACAAAAATAATGTAAGGGGGATTCCTCTCACTCTTTAGAACGACGGAAATATTTTGCCTGCATCTTTTAACTGTTTGCGCTTTAACATGCGTACTATCCTACTGAATGTGAATGGTATATCTAATTTAAACAACATGTTTCCGGACATATATCGCACATGGATGAATATGTATCTTTTACGCCGTTGGGGAGAAGTGACACACACACACTGCAAGGATAACCTCTGACATTGAACTGACAAATTGACAGCAAGATATACACACCACGAGATGTACATACTTTGCACCGTAAGGTTCTGGGATTATAAAAAATAATTAACAATTTGTTAAATGTAGGTACTTCGAAGGTGGAGACACAGGTGGAATAAGCCACCAACGGCACTACAGTACCAGCAAGTAACAAGATGCTTTGAAATAGCGGTATGCTGCAGGCAAAAAGAACCGAAAGATAGACCTTCTATAGGTTACATAATCAGCTTTCTGAGGAAATCTGAAAGTACGGATGGGGATGGGCACACTGGACAGGTAACAGTGTTACAGAGATCAGAGAGCTAATGAAGTATTCACAAAAAAAAAAAGAGCTAATGAAGTGTGAAACAGTCTACTCCCTCCGTCCCATAATGTAACGTCTTACATTATGGGACGGAGGGAGTAGTATCAAATATAAGGCTGTGTTAATTTGGTTCCAGATTCAAATGCGTATGTTAGCTAATCTTAAAAAACGAGAACGGGAGGGGAACTAGAAGCCACCCTGTTTTCGCTTTATAGTCTAATGAGGACTCAGACCCGGGTTGGCGACAGCAACCTTAGTGCTGTCCAGCACTTCACCCGCGAGAGCTCCTCATATGTTAGCTAATCTTAACCCTGCTAGGACAGAATAATCCCAAATTTGTGTTTGACAACTGTCATAGTAGCCTAAATCATAAATAATATCGTTTCTGAAAGAAAAGAAAGTGCACTTTCCAGTAACACATCTCTCTTTTCTTGCAGGGAAGCACTTATCTGGACGATGACATGCTTGGTATTGAGCCACTCGAGCTTAGGTTTGATGAGGAGATGTCATGGTCAGTTAAGCTAACCAACAAGACAAAGGCCTGTTTTGCCTTCAGCATTGAAAGACCAAGCAAGCAGTACACCATACAGCCAGACAAAGGCATTGTGACACCAGGATGCAACGAGTATCTTGTTCGGATAGCAGTGACGGCACCGCAAGTTACACAGAATGCTGACAAGTTCATTGTGCGGAGCACAAAAGTGAATGAGGGTCTTAGAGTCAAAGATATCACTAAAGACACATTCCATGAATTAGTGGCCGGTAAAGTGGTTGATGAGGTGGATTTGATGGTTCTATATGAGCCAGTGGAGGCAGCCTCCCCTGCGTGCAAGGTGAGAAAGCACGCGAGGACAACTAGATCGCCGTAATTTCCACCCACCAGAGAACTTTTCACGCAGTCGACCTGCAAACATGACCTACCTACCGAGAGTCAGCGACCGAGCCATCGATGTCACAAGGGGGGCCATGGGCAGCCTGCTCCACAAGCTGGGTGAGCTCCTCAAGGATGAGTTCAATCTGGAGACGAGCATCAAGGAAGACGTCAAGTCTCTCTCCGAAGAGCTGATAAAGATGCAGCCAGTAGTCCGGAAGGTGTCAGAGGTGCAGCAAGACAACCTTGATGACCTGGTCAAGCGTTGGGCCATTAATGTCAGGGAGATGTCATATGACCTAGAGGATTTCGTTGACGGCTTCCTAGTGCACAATGAGCCTGACTCTAATACGAGTGGCTTCAGGGAGCTCACACACGAGTTATGCTTCCTCTTGGAGGAAGGCAAGAGTAACCATACGATCAGTCACTTGATCAAAGACAAGATCAAACAAGTTCAGAATGAGGCAAAAAGGCGTGTAGAGTACAATGTCGATCATGTTGTGGCTCTTGCAGCTGCCACAATTACCGATACCATTGATCCTCGCATGCTGGTTGTATTCCAACGTCCAAAGGAGCTTGTTGGCATCGAAGAGCCAAGGGATAACCTGATCAAGAGGCTCTCTCAAGTGTCAGAGCAGCAGCTTAGGATATTCTCTATCTACGGAGCTGGGGGATCGGGCAAGACAACTCTGGTGAAGGCAGTGTATGACAAGCTTGAAGGCCAATTCCATGCCATGGCTTTTGTTTCTGTGGGTCAGAAACCCAATGAGATGCAAGTTTTGCGAGATATTGTTGATGAACTTTCCAATGATTCCAGTACAGTAACCTTGAACAGAAGGCAGCTCATCAAAGAAATCCACAAATTACTCAAGAACAAGAGGTATGCACCACAAATCCTTACTCATCAGCTGTGGTTATGGGGATACAATTTTTTTTTCAAGAGTATCCAAATTGTGAACCAATTTTTTTTTCAAGAGTATGCAAACGTGTTAACGCCAAACTCCCGCGCCACGCCGCGTGGTCATGATTAGTAGTAGTGGGTGGAGCGGAACATTAGGTTCCATCGACTATGCTGCTCGAGCTCACCATGGACATACCTCACACGGCGTAACCAGCATGGCGCCTAGTAATCGATGATATATGGGATTCCTCAGAATGGCATACAATTGGATGTGCTTTCCCAGAAACCAATATATATATGGCATAAAATAAGTGTAGGAAAACTTAATTAGTACACAATATCATTTGATTTACCTTTATAAAATATATATTCTCTATACTTATTTTACGACTTATCTGTGCTATTCTTGTTTGCAGGTACTTCATAGTAATCGATGATATATGGGATTCCTCAGAATGGCATACAATTGGATGTGCTTTCCCAGAAACCAATATATATATGGCATAAAATAAGTGTAGGAAAACTTAATTAGTACACAATATCATTTGATTTACCTTTATAAAATATATATTCTCTATACTTATTTTACGACTTATCTGTGCTATTCTTGTTTGCAGGTACTTCATAGTAATCGATGATATATGGGATTCCTCAGAATGGCATACAATTGGATGTGCTTTCCCAGAAAACAATCTTGGTAGTAGAGTGGTGACAACTACAAGGAACCACTCTCTTGCTGTTGCTAGTTGCAATGATAGTAGAAATTATGTTTGTGAGATGGAAACACTGAATGACCGAGACTCAAAAAGACTATTTATTAGTAGAATATTTGGTACGGAAGATGCTTGCTCTGAAGTACCAGAAGGCATCTTGACTGGTATTCTTAAAAAATGTGGTGGTTTGCCGCTTGCTATTATCAGCATAGCAAGCCTTCTAGCTAAAAAGGATCCTAGTAGAAGGTCAACATGGGATTATGTAAGTAAGTCTTTGACAGCCATGTTTGAAGGAGACAATCCTACTCTCACAGATATGGAGCAAATATTGGATCTTAGCTACATGCATCTACCTAACCATCTAAAGACATGTCTGCTTAGTGTTGGTAAGTATCGAGAGGACCAGGAGATAGACAAGGATGAATTATTGAGTCAATGGATAGCTGAGGGTTTCGTGGTTAGTACAACCCGTGTCCTGGATGCAGAGGATGTTGCACAAGACTACTTCAATGAGCTTATCAACATGAGTATTATCCAGCCTGTAAAGATAGACTACAACAATGAAGTGCTCTCCTGCAGAGTACATGATATAATGCTTGATCTAATCAGATCCAAGGCGGCAAAAGAGAATTTTCTCCATGTAGTTGATGGTTTGAAAGATGTGACAGAGGCACATGGAGAGATCCGTCGAGTCTCGGTCCACTACTACGATGGTACAATTCTTGAAACAATCAAAGGGTCACTATCACATGTTCGGTCAGTCAAGCTTGATCTAATCAGATCCAAGGCGGCAAAAGATAATTTTATCCATGTAGTTGATGGTTTGAAAGATGTGACAGAGGCACATGGAGAGATTGGTCGAGTCTCAGTCCACTACAATGATGAAGAGGATAGTACAACTCTTGAAACAATGTCACATGTTCGGTCAGTACTTTCCCGAAGGTCAGAAGACTTACTTTCCAGAAGGTCACGTGTGCCTTGTTTGTCGCAGTACAAGTATGTCCGAGTTCTACACATTGAACATCGCTCCTCTTCCTTGGACCTCACCAGTATCAGTAGGTTGGTTCTCCTAAGGTATTTGAAGGCAGGATGCTCTCCTTGCTCTGAGTTGAAGCTACCTAGTCAAATTGGGGAGCTACGGCAATTGGAGACAATAGATATAGATGGAGCTAATAAACTGAAAAGATATCCATCAAGTATTGTTAGTTTGCCCCGGTTGTTGCATCTCAGATTTGGTGGAGCTGGTATATCATTGCCTGATGGGATTGACAGGTTGAAATCCCTGCGCACCCTAGGAGGTGTAGCTCTGTATGAAAGCTCGGTAGAGAATATCAGGGGCATCAGCCAGCTGACCAACTTGAGAAAACTTGAGATCTGTCGGAAGGACTGGAAGATGCTACCCAAGGGAGTGGCCATTATGCGTATGGATGCCTTGCACTCTTCTATCTGCATGCTTTCCGCCAGCCTAAGGAACCTTACCTTCGAAGGAGGATGTGATAGCCCAGTAGATGTCCCAGCTCGCTGGAGCGAGAAACTATTCCATGGACGTTGTAATATTGGGGAGCTCAACCTGGGCTGCTGCAGGTTTGAAAGGTGCCCCAGGTGGATTAGTCAGCTCCACAACCTGTACAAGTTTACAATTATGGTGTGGGAGGTGGCTGATGGTATCAGTATTGTTGCAGGGTTGCCTTCACTTGCCTACTTCAAATTGGTTATTTTTGATTGTTCAAAAAGAGCAAGATTGGTTATTTTTAATTATCATTATGAAGAAAAAGAAGAACATGTAGTCATCCCTGGCACTGGCTTCCAAGCACTCAAGCACCTGGTTTTCCACTGTCCAAATGCGTCACTGACCTTTGAAAAGGGGGCTATGCCCAAGCTAGAGAAGCTTGACATAAAGTTCCGTGATGACATGACTCGCCAATTCCTTCCGGTTGGCATCCAACACTTGCCGGCTCCCACCCTTACAAAAATCTGGTTAAGCGTGGCTCAAAGGAGTATGAGAGGTCTTGCCTACGGTTCAAAGGAGTATGAAGATCAATCAAGAAGGAGCAAAAGGTCGAGGACAATGGTGAAGGGCGCATTTAAGGAGCATCATCCTGGTGCTAACATTTACGTTGAAGGGTGTTATGATGAAGAAGATGCAACAACTGGATTGTCGTCGGTCATAGACCTTCATGGCAGGGGGTGGTTCAGTTCGGTAGGTTTGGCAGGAATGTGTGTCATAGCTTAGTGCAACCCTGACCAGTTTTTTGAGTGGTTCATCCAGAAATGCTCCCGAATTTGTTGCAGGCACCTCTCAGCGCGTTTTCCTCAAATTTCCGTCACCAAGTCCGCCTCAACGTTGTCTTGGATGTAGATCTCTTTTTGTCTTGGATGTAGATATCTTTTTTAGTCTGAGTGAATTTTCACTACAGTATGTTTATTGTAAGAATTTAGAGGCCCGAGGAATGTTGTAAATGATCAGAATTAGTTTACTGAATGATTGTGTTTTTTTCACTTCTGTGAGGTTACAGTAGGTGTCATTTTCAGGTCAGTTTCTTTAGTTATATATCATTTTAGTCTGCCATTTAGTCCAATATCTCAGTCTTAGTTCATTGTGTCCAGTAATTTCATTGATTGGTCTTCATTTTTCAGTCCAGTTATTTCATTGATTGGTCTTCATTTTTCAGTCCAGTAATTTCATTGATTGGTCTTCATTTTTCAGTCCAGTTATTTCATTGATTGGTCTTCATTTTTCAGTCCAGTAATTTCATTGATTGGTCTTCATTTTTCAGTCCAGTTATTTCATTGATTGGTCTTCTTTTTTTTTTCAATTTTTCTAGGAGGAGTTTGTCTATGTGTTTATCATTTCCTCGTTCAATCATGTTAGGTGTCATTTTGTCTGTCATTCTAGTGTCTGAACCCGCAGGTGTCAAATTCAGTTTACAATTTTTTGGTTCAGTGTTAGGTGTCATTTTTAGTTTTGTCAGTTAATGTTCGTCAAGGAACGCATCCTTCTTAACTTCTTCAAGGACCTAGTCGGCACTCCCTCGCCATCTGCTTTCTCCTTTTACTTAGACACTCTGATGGCAGGCTCCTCCCTCTCCTCTTTCAATGCTTGTGACATTGTTAAACCTTTCTCCCTTGACGAAATCAAGCTGCATGCTCTCTGGTGTATGAACGATAATGCTAGCCCTGGCCCAGATGGGTTTGGACCGGCGTTCTTTAAGTCTAACTGGGATTTGGTTAAGGACGACCTTTTCAATCTCCTAGCTGATTTTCATGCTTGCTCTACTGAGCTTCGTCGTATTAATAAAGCCTACGTGGTGCTTCTCCCTAAGAAACTCGGCGCCAACCATCCGGAAAATTACCATCCCGTCTCCCTTCAGAATTGCGTCGTAAAAATAGCGTCCAAATGTCTGGCCATCCGTGCTCAGCGCCTCATGCCAGATCTTATTCATCATGGTCAAACAGGTTTCATCAGAGGACGGGGAATTGCGGAGAATTTTCTCCTTGCCGCGGATCTAGTTCAGACCTGTTTCAGAAGGAAAGCCCCCACTATTGTCTTGAAGCTGGATTTCCATAAGGCGTTCGACTCCGTCTCCTGGGATGCCCTCGCCGCTGTGATGCGCGCTAAAGGCTTTCCTTCTCTCTGGGATACTTGGATTAAGTCGCTGAACTCCTCAAGCACCTCCGCCATCCTGCTAAATGGGAAACCTGGCCCGTGGTTCACCTGTCGGAAGGGTTTGCGGCAAGGGGACTCCCTGTCGCCTTACCTTTTCATCTTAGTCGCGGATGTCCTTCAACGAATGATCATTCAAGCTTCTGCTGATGGCCTCCTTTCTCACCCCCTGGACAACTCTCTGCCGTGCCCAGTTCTGCAGTACGCGGACGATACCCTGATCATCCTTCCCGCCACCGCTGACCAGCTCATTCATTTAAAACTTCTTCTAAACCAGTTCTCGGAGGCCACGGGCCTTTCCATCAATTTTCACAAAAGTACCTTTGCCCCCATACACGTTGATCCGGTCCTCTCTAGTTCCCTTGCGGAGATCTTAGGTTGTCCGGTGGCCTCCTTCCCCCAATCGTATCTTGGTCTCCCCCTTTCGACCTCGAAACTAAACCTGTCTGCGTTTTTCTTTATTATCGATAAGGTGGATCGTCGACTCGCTGGCTGGCGTGGTCTCATGCTGTCTCTGGCGGGTCGGGCAATCCTGGTTCGCGCGGCTCTTCGTTCCTTGCCTATCTATGCTATGAGCGCTCTTCTGCTGCCATCCGGGACGCTGCTGGAGCTTGACAAGCGATGTCGCGCATTTTTTTGGGGCTGGGCAGGACTCTATCACTGGCGGGCAATGTAAAGTGGCTTGGGACCTAGTTTGCGCTCCATTCTCTAACGGGGGTCTAGGATTCTCTTCTCTGAGGCACATGAACGTGTGCCTCCTCCTTAAACATCTCTCTAATCTTCATGATCACGGACACCCTCTGCCTCCTACTTACCTAATCAATAAGTACGGATGGTCCGCGTCTCGTGATCTCAGTCCTTGCAATAATTCTGCCACCCCGGTTTGGCGCGACATTCTCAAGGGCCTTGACTTCTTCCGCTCTATCACCACTGTCAGGATCGGCAATGGCACTACCACCTCCTTTTGGCACGACCTTTGGCTCCCCTCCCACCAAATTACCTTGGCTGGCCAATTCCCGGCGGTATATTCTCACTCCAATAGACAGTATGTTTCTGTGGCTAGGGCTCTAGCTTCCCCGGAGTTGAACCTTGATCTGGCACCTAGATTATCCCATGTGGCGGAACTCGAACTGGTTGCTCTGCGCGCTATCTTGGCCACAATTAACTTGAATTCGCAGGTTGCAGACCTCAGAATTTGCAGGCAGGGGGGAAAGCCGCTGACAACTAAATTGGCTTACAAGGCATGCTGGCTGGACAGCCCGGTCGACCCTCTGGCTAGGGCTATTTGGAAGAACTTTGCACCAAACAAATGTCAGATTTTTATTTGGCTTGCGAACAAAGACCGCGTGTACACCAATGAACGGAGACTTCGGAGATCCATTGCTTCTTCGGATGCTTGCCCTTTCTGCGGAGCAACCGAGAGCATCGCTCACCTCCTTCTCTGCTGCAACGATCTGCTGCCTCTTTGGGACGGCCTTGGCAGTCTCTTCGAACGAAGGCCGGAAAGTCTGGGCGAGGTTTGGTCTGGGGCTCTTTCCAATAAGGTTCACTCCACCGTGATCATTGCTCTACTATGGAATACCTGGAAGCGACGCAACGCAAAAGTGTTCAAAAATGAAACTCTTGGTGTCCACCACATTGCTCAAACAGCTGCAGATGATCTGATGCTCTGGTCCCACCGATGCAAAAATGCTGATAAACAATCCCTGCTGAGAGATTGGGGAACTATGTTGTCTCATTTAGCTGCGAGATTAAGACCCCGTGTAATTTACTTTACTTCTCTTCTTCTTTTCTTCTTTTCATCTCCACCCAAACCTCCTGTAACTCTGATCTGCCCTGTACTTTGTTATGTTTCTGTAATATAAGGTTCAGGCCGGCGTAAGCCCGCCGTTGACGTGTCAAAAAAAAAATGTTCTTCAGTTTTGTGTTTTATTCATTTTTCTTCAGTGCCTTGCATTGTATTCAGTTTTGTCATCTCAGAAGTGTCATAAAATGCTCAGCCATATTGTCAGTTTATAGTTTTCAGTTTATAAAATGCTCATCTTCATTGCAGGTTAGTTCATGGTTATGTTCAGCGTCATTTTCAGTCTTATTCAGGTTTCAATCATCTTTAGCTTTCTCCTACTACTCATTTCTTCAGTGCTACGTTTGTTAGCTAGTTTAGCAAATTTGTTCATACAGTTTTCTGTCTATCTATATTTTCTCTCTCAGTTTCAGTGTTGTGTGCATTTTTCAGTATTTTTCATTGTTTTGCATGTTTTTCAGTCACCGGTCATCTTTATTTTTCAGTTATCGGTCATTATTTTCAGTTAGTCCATGATAATTTCGGCGAGGAGTCGCATGGTAGGCGGCCAGAGCAGGAAGCTGATGCTCCTGCTGCTTTTCTATTCTACTCATTGTATTTGTCATTTTTGTCAGGCAGCTTAGTACTTTTTTCTTAGTTAGTGATTGCTCAGTCCTCCTTTTTTTCTTCTTTGTTACAAACTGATGCAAAGATTCTGCCCATAGGTCTAATATCCACTGTATGTAGTAAAGGAAACAAATGGCTTGAATCAAATCGTTGTCAGTAAAATGTATTTTGCTTGCCCGGCCGTGAGAAAGAGAAACAAATGGATTTTGGAACTTTGAAGGGTACAAGTAATTGTTGAGATATAACTTGTTGGTGGAGAAACAACTTGACTGCCCTCCTTCTCACCAGTTACAAATTATTGACCTTTGGTCTACAGTCACCATTGCCAATCTGCGTAAGTTGGGCCCTTTATTCTCCTTCTAATGCTATGGAAAATTTACTCATCTCTTCCCTAATGTTTTAATCTCTAATATCATCTCAGGTCTCACACTCTGGTAACATATATAGTCTGAGGGATACTTACTACTTCCTGGAATGAAACAATAAGAGGTGCCACTTTACTGTATACATACACCATTTTTTCCAGAGTATACAACTTCATCCCAGAAAGCATCTATTTGAACAAAAACACACGAGAAGTACTAGTACCATAAGTATATATACATCTCTGTCATATCATACATCTCTGGGTAAGCGCAGATATTCATATCATACATACATTTCGGTAAGCAGCAGAGCAGAGCAGAGCAATGGAAGAGACCGTTTAGTCATGCAAGCAAAATGTTGCATTTACAGCAGCATATATATCAAGCCTTGCTAGTAGTAGGAGGAGGAGACAATATTATGTTTGAGTAAACACAGCAAATTAATGTTGCTCTAGCAGACTGCATGCTGGACTGTGAGTAGCAGTCATAATCAACCTTCTCCTATCCTCTGTACAGAAATATAACATCGTTTAGACCACTAAAACGATCTTATATTTACTTATATCGTTTAGGGAGTAGTATACGTTTCAAGAAGAAAAATACTAAACACTCTAATTAGTTTCGCTAACTAACAAAATTAGAGGTCGCTAACTCTGTGTGTGTCTGCTCGAAACAGACACACACGTCACGTCACATTGGATTAATATTGTGTGGGGTTGGAATATTATTAATACTAACATAATCAAGTGATGAATGTCGAACCTTGGGTTGTAATGAACTGGCATATGTGGAACCTTGCATATTTTCTTAACGTGGTTGGGGCACTGGTCTAAGCCAAACACACCCTTTGATTGTCCGGTACACACTGGTCTAAGCCGCTGAGTGTGCACCCCCTAGTAAACTGCCGCTAGGTCAAGTCGTTTCTGTATATTCACATAGCTTTAGCTAAAGCGTGCGATCATGACAAAAATCATAGCCGATCTGCATATATACGCTTGCTTTACCAAGGCGAAGCTTATTGGCGAGTTGATCAATTAGTGGCCTAAAGTAAACATGGATCAACACTTATATATATATTTGCCTTCTCAATCAACTACGCTACGGATCAGATGCACGATGGAACTCATGATTCCCATTTTCTCTTTTGGATTATAATATGTATGCACTATGAAAAGTGCCACAAAAGTCTTTGCTTCAAGGAAAAAAAATCCCGAAAGAAAATGACGCCCCAGCAAAAATGAGAATGTGACTGGACGACCAAAATTTTAACACAATACCTACTAGTAAATTGTACGTACTTTGCACGTCATTTAAATATATATTGAAAGCATGGGAAAATACATTTGAATATGTATTTCCTTCTCTAGAATCATATTGGACAAGATCCAACTTGGTTCTTACCTCTCTAGAATCTAGATTGTTCTAACCCCTTTTTAGTATCGGATAAGCATGTGGATAGATGCTTCTAGAACACATGAGATGATAGCGTTGGGGGGTTCGATTAGAAGGCCACGTGGCAGAATCCTATGAGTTAAAAACTATATCCAACGGATGATAATGCTTGGATTTGTCATCTCTTGACCATTGGATGGACATATCCAACGACTAATATTTGAAACTATTGGCACACTATATAGTGGTATAGATATATAAGTTGTCTAAATTTGTAATTTGGGTAAGTCTGATTTTGTGGGATAGTGAAGAAGGCCAAGCGGAGCTCCGAGGCAGAGGGAGGGACACATAGCTAGCCGCCAGTTGCAGCGGGGTGTATGGAAGTAGGTGAGACCGAGCCGAAGTCGGACACGCTACGAACGAGTCCGAAGGTAGATCCATCCAGGTGGGGGGCCTTTTAGTATTCATTCCTGCTTGTATCATACACCGATCTCGCTGAAGTCGGGAGATGGCATGGCGAGTGGCAGCGAGGCGTGCCATTGCGCCCAGAGGAGAGGACGTGAGGCGAACACTGTAGGCGGGGCGATTTGAAGAGAAAAAAGCTCGAGGAAGAAGAAACACGGGTGTTGGATCTTAATTTGACGGCCTAGAAAATGGACTTACCCAAAAGAGAATTTTCAAGGGACTTACGTACTGTCAGACCCACATTTTAATACTTTAGGGAATTTTAAAACTTTTTGGAAATCTGAAATTTCACAGGATCGGAGAGAGAAGCCAAATAGAGATGTTGAAAAATTAGAATGTGCACCCTTGTTTTTTCTATGTCGAGCACTCGTAAGAGGGAGAATATATCCTCATGTCCTCCAGTGTGAGCACGCGTGCAGCTGAGTGATGATTGAAACACCTTCCTTTGAGAAAAAGGCTCATTTGAAACAGAAGGATTTTATTTTGGTGAATTCTCTGTGTCTGTCATGTTGGAAGACTTGGATAGTTGACGAGGTGAATAGGCAAAAGGAGACAGGGTTCAATGCATTCAGCGAACTATTGAGTGTGTGGATCAGTATTCAGTGGAGTGAGTGTAATAAATTTCCAACACTGACAAACTAAATATTTGGCGAAGAAATGCAGAATAGCGGACACATTTTGTACTCATATCTCAATAAGAAAAAAAGAACTGGAGGGAGAAGGGATAGTCCAGGGCTCCATGGTGTTGAAATATATTGCGCACCTTTCTCCATCAGTTCGGACTTTTAAAGCAATTGGCTGGAGCATGAATTCAATATGGTATCAGAGGCAAGAGGTCTTGAGTTCATTCAAGACCCTGCCAACGCAGTATTAAATAAAACAATTCTGCGGACTATATCGACTGACTGGAGCATGAATTCAATACAGGCGACCATGGTGGTGATCTAGTGGGTTCTGGTTGCTGATTCTAATGAGGAATATGACGCTAGGCCCCGATGCTATCCTCTCGACCTCCGGTGTGCAGGTGTCCTAGGTGGAGGTCGTACGTAGGGTCCCTGCTTGTCGGCCAACAGAGGACGGCCGGCCCTCGGAGAAGCGTTGGAGAAGGCCACATGCAACACAGTCGGTATAAGGTGGCGCGTTTTGAAGGTCAGGACATGGCCGTCTCGAGTAAGCATCCGAGG
Source organism: Triticum timopheevii (assembly GCA_963921465.1). NCBI lineage: Eukaryota > Viridiplantae > Streptophyta > Magnoliopsida > Poales > Poaceae > Triticum > Triticum timopheevii. The sequence goes on along the minus strand of OY997274.1, from coordinate 350,544 downwards.
CGGCGATGAGTTGGGCATGGCAAGATCAATGCAACGGCAGGTATTCGGCGTTGGTCCGGGGTGGTAGGCTTCCATTTGAGGTTTTCATATGAGTTGGGCATAGATACCTACATGCGGTTGTGGCCGTCCACGCTGATGGCCACTGTCTTAAGCGCTCATCGATCCAGGCTATCTTTAACAATAATTCTAGGACGCCGATAAGTGTCACACGTGTGGGCGTTAGGGAGTCCGCCCACACATTTTGTGTGGTGTATAAGAGGAACAGCCCACACACCTATGTGTGGGCAAAACAAGTAATGCCCATCCACCTCTTTTTTTCCCTCCCGATCCCTCTCACACGCGTGCGTGTGGGCGAAGTTGATAACGCCCACACGCCCGTATGTCAGGCCTCGTACCTCCTGGTCCCGCACGCCACGTGTGACGGTCACCGCGCGCCCGCAGTTGCCATGGTCTAGACCCTCGTCCATGTTCGTTTAACTGCAGTTGCCATGTCGCTGAACTACGGTTGCCATGCCGGACAACTGCAGTTGCCATGGTTGCTCAACTGCAGTTGTCATGTATGGTCTGATCTAATGTAGTTGCATGATCTCATAACTTTAGGAGTTGCCACATACTAACACTAGGCAGTTGAGAGAGTTGTTATGTGCTCACAAGCATGCTAGGGCAGTTGTCATGTAAAAGGAAGAGTTGCCATCTGCTTACATGCACGTTAGGGCAGTTGCCATGTACGTGCACGTTAGGGCAGTTGCCATGTACCATGCAAAAACACATGGCAACTCGGTAAAAGAGAGTTGCCATCTGCTTACGTGCACACTAGGCAGTTGCCGTATACCCTACAAAACACATGACAACTCGGTAAAAGAGAGTTGCCACCTGCTTATAAAGCACACTAGGGGCAGTTGCCATGTGCACTGAAAAACACATGGCAACTAGCAGCTTGGGTGTAGGAGAGGAGATGGGCGTGTGGGCGAGATGGCAAATGCCCACACACTAGCCCTTGTGTGTGCGTGCAAAATGGCGTGTGGACGAACTGCTGAACACCCACACACCAGCCCCTCCTGTGTGGTGAAACGGTCGTGTGGGCGCCGGGTGAACGCCTATACACCAGACCAGTCCTACGTGGCACTAGAAACATGTCAACATTCGTGCACTCACGAACGGACGCGGATCCACGCTGTGGGCGAGATGCAAACGCCCACACGTGTGGGCGTTAACATTTCCGTAATTCTATTCCTACAAACAAGTTATGAAAGTTTTACGTAACTTTCCTTCACCAATTCTCCCCCACCCCCATGTATTTCAGGGTGTGGGCCCCTCCTCCCCTCTATTTTTTTTTGTTAAAATAACACACCCGTAGGCAATGAGGAGTATAAGTTGGCATTCGTTCATGCATCCATCCATCCATCCAATCCATGATATCCGAGGATAGAGGATAGCGCCAGCCATGAGCATGACCACGCCCAGCTCGCAATTCTACTCCCGGCCGCCGCCAGTAATCCTACTAGTCGTCGTCCTTGCCGCGATGGCCATCATTGCTGAAGCTCAAGCTCAAGGACAAGGGGAAGGGGGTTGCCTCCATAAGTGCGGCGACATGGACATCCCTTTCCCCTTCGGCATCGGCGTTGGCCCCGGCTGCTTCCTAGAGGGCTTCCAGGTCTTGTGCAACCACTCCTCCGATTCCAATCCCCCTCGCGCCTTCCTTGCTGACAAGAGAACATTCAAGACCGAGTTCTACACCGTCAACGGCTCCAGCAACTACATCTTGATGTCGCCGGTGGAGCTGGTGAGCATATCAGTCGCCACGGGTGAGGCACGAGCGTACGCCGCGGTCGCGTACCGCTGCAGCACAAGTTTCCAAGAGACCATATCCGTGCGTCAGCACATAGATTTCGACGACACGCCGTTCGCCGTGTCGGCGACGGGTAACGTTGTCATCGGCGTCGGCTGGAAAGCAGAGGCTCAACTGACATGGACTCTGCCATATAGATATAGCTGGAGCAGTTTTAGTTGCCATGCACAAATTTGGCGGTCGTCCAGGACGCGCGCGAAGAACGGGTCGTGCACGGGGTGGGGCTGCTGCGAGCAGCTCTTTCCCGCCGACGACGGCCCCGTCAAGACTTGCGAATTATTGGTCGAACCCGCGGAGCACAACATGCGGTGGGAAACCAATCCGTGCTCCTATGCCATGCTGGTGGAGAAATCATGGTACAACTTCTCTACGCCCGACATGTACGGCGACCAGACGCTACCCAAAAGGTTCCCCCGGGGCGTCCCCTTTGCGCTCGATTTCGCCGCCGGGAACACTTGGTGTCCGGCGGAAGGACAACCGCCGCCTCGGGACTACGCCTGCGTCAGCGGTAACAGCTCCTGTGCCAACACAACATATTCTCCTGCAGCTGCAGGCTATATCTGCAAGTGCTGGGACCATTACGATGGCAACCCATACATTGCAAACGGATGCCAAGGTACATATGATATTACATACTCCTACATTCATACATGCAATGCAAGAAACAAACTCGTTAACTCCCCAAAGTGTGATGTTCATTCTTTCTTCAGACATCGATGAGTGCAAGCAACCCCAAGTGTATCCATGCTCGAGTCACGGGATCTGCAAAAACAGGCCCGGAGGCTACGACTGTCCATGCAAATTCGGAATGAAAGGCGACGGCAAAGCCGGAACCTGCACACATGTATTCACTCCAGCAGCAAAGGCGACTGTGGGTAAGCTTCTATACTATACCGCACCTGCACTTTTTTTATTTTTCTCACCTAAATCAATTACTTCAAGCAGGACCTTGCTTCCACCTATAATACTCCTAGTATATATCTTCATGCTCCTGCAACTCTAAATCAACAACATATATTTATTTATTTTAGAAAAGGAGGAATGTCCTCGGCCTCCGCATTAGAAGTGAGTAGGCCCAGTAACCAAAGGCACCCTGGCTTCCATACGAGTGAGTAGCGACCACATACGGATCAAAGCAGTGGCCCTGAGATAACCTGCAAAAAAATTAATACGAGTTTGCCTGTTAAAAACCATGTTGTTCCTAAAGTTCCATATACCCAACAGTAATGCATGCACATACTCCTACACAAATATGTTCCGCCGTATTCGTCTCTACTCCATTTAGCCACGTCCCAAATAATGTGTTAATACTATTTGGAGGTGAGATATTGAAGGCTATATGCACTGAGCGCCATAAAACTTTGGTCATCGGACAATCGAGAAAGAGGTGTTCGATATTTTCATCATGCTAACAAAAGCTACATCTCCGAGAGCTCTCCCAATTACGTTTTGCCAACTTATCCTTAGTCAGAATCACCTCCTTGTGAACAAACCACATGAAGACCTTGATTCTTAATGGAACTTTGATCTTCCAAGTATGTGAAGATTTTGGGATTGAACCGGAATTAATTAGATCCAAATACATTGCTTTCACAGAGAGAATTTCATTAGTAGTTAACTTCTAGTGATACTCATGAGACAAGTGCACATCCATCAACCTTCTGACTACATGGAGCCAAGCTTCCCAACGGTCTCCAGCCAAAGATCTCCTGAATTGAATATTTAGAGGGTTGGAGTGTAACACTGTAGCAACATAAGCCTCTTTACGTTGTACAATATTATAGAGAGAAGGATATTGTGTGGCTAAAAGCGTCTTCCCTAACCACGTATCCTTCCAGAATCTCGTCGAAGTATCATTTCCAATGATAAATTTGGTTCTAAGGAAGAAGTTTGATTTCGTTCTCATCAGACCCTTCCAAAAAGGTGAGTCACTGGGTCTAGCTGTAACCTGGGCTAAGGACTTAGACTCCTAGTACTTACTGCGCAGAATCTGGGCCCACGTGCCTTCGGTCTCTACAGATAACCGCTACAGCCATTTGCTGAGCAGACATATAGAAACACATCTATGACATAGCAACTGTCTGTTCATCTCTTGATGCATACAAAGCCGCATATATATGTAATTGTTTCAAAGGATCAACATGTCGGTTCTACTTCTTAATTCCTATAAATCACCTGACTTTATTGTACAAGCTACATGCTTTCCTTGTCCCTTGCACACTTTCCTCGGAGTTTCAACCCCTTGGCAGTCTTGATTTAGATTTATTTTTCTTCTGGTAGTTCTAGTGGTAATTTGATTTATATTCCATTTACTTCTTATACTAAACATTTTTGCTAGATTTGTAATTGCTAATTTAGTGACATGCATAAACCAAGTTTGTTTCTTGTCCATCTAGGTGCAATAGGTGGTATTCTTCTTATGGTGATTCTATCGTTTCTTCTTATTCTTCGCAAAGAGAAAAAGAAGGGGCAAGAATTCTTCAAAAAGAACGGCGGACCTACATTAGAGAAGGCAAATGTCATAAAACTTTTCAAAAAGGAGGAACTCAAGCCAATTTTGAAGAGTAGCAACTTGATCGGTAAAGGTGGCTTTGGTGAAGTTTACAAGGGCCATCTTGACAATAAAGAAGTTGCAATAAAGAAGCCGATCAGTGGTAGTGTGCTAGAGAATGAACAATTTGCAAATGAAGTCATCATCCAATCTCAAGTCATCCACAAGAACATTGTTAGGCTCATTGGTTGTTGCCTTGAAGTTGATGCCCCCATGCTGGTCTACGAGTTTATCACCCAAGGTAGCCTCCATGACAATCTTCACAGCAACAAGAACAATGTAGCTCTCAACTTGGATGCACGTTTAAGTATTGCTGCACAGTCAGCGGATGGTCTAGCTTATATGCACTCAAAAGCAAATATTAGAATTCTACACGGTGATGTCAAACCAGCAAATATACTCTTGGATGATAACCTAGTACCCAAGATTTCAGACTTCGGCATATCTAGGTTGATTGCGAGAGACAAGCAACACACCGGATCAGTCATCGGCGACGTGAATTATATGGACCCCGTATATCTACAGGAAGGCCTACTCACCGAAAAAAGTGATGTCTATAGTTTCGGAGTTGTAATATTGGAGCTTATCAGCAGCAGGATGGCCATACGTTCCGAGAATAATAGCTTGGTAAAGAGCTTTCTTGAAGCCCATAAGAAAAAGAAGAAGGCCACCGAGTTTTTTGACAAGGAAATAGCAATACCAGAAGATTTGGAGCTTCTTGACAGTCTTGCGGTTATGGCCGTGGAGTGCCTTAGTCTGGATGTAGATCAAAGACCAACGATGATGGAGGTAGCTGAGCGGCTACACATACTGAGTCGATCCCGTAAGGTGCAAGATGTTTGTCACTAACCTATTTTTGGTGAAATCCTTCAAACATGAGCAGCAGTGGAGGTCTCCATGGGTCACGGGAAAAATTTGTAACTGTGTTTTTAAGGTTGCCGACTGCTTGTACGCTGCATCTGTAACAGTATTTGTAAGATGGCAGTACGTTTGTACGCTGCCCCCCTGTCGCCATTTTCTGGCTCCGTTTTTTTTTCAAAAGGGGGGTTTACCCCAGTCTCTGCATCAGAAAGATGCATACGGCTCATCTTATTAATAAAAATATCCAGCAAAAGTCTCCAAGTCTCGTAGTAAGAAGTAAACAAATGCTCACAAGAGCTAAACAAAAAAGACAAAGCCACAACCGGCTGGCAAATAAAAATAGGAGCACTACATGCCTATCCTATTACATGACCGCCATCCAAACCGGTTGAAAAATATCCCGAGCTACCATCTCCCATCGGGTAGACGCAGTAACCAAATGCTCCCTGGCCTCCGTTGGAGTGAGTAGCGACCACATACGGATCAACGCAGTGGCCCTGAAGATAATCTGCAAAAAGTGAATGTTCGTTGTTCTGTTAAAAACCAAATCATTTTTGCAGTTCCAGACTGCCCATAATAAAGCACACACGCCTACACGATTGTGCCTCGCTGTATCTGAATCAATCCCATCGAGCCACGTTCCAAATAACGTGTTGATAGAAGTGGGCAGATTAATATTAAAAGCAATATGAATCGACCGCCACAGAATCTTGGCCAGCGGACAATCTTGAAAGAGGTGTTTGATAGTTTCGTTATGGTCGCAAAAACTACATCTTGCAGAACCCACCCAGTTGCGTTTTGCCAGATTATCCTTAGTCAAAATAACTTGTTTATGCACAAACCACATAAACACTTTGATTCTCAAAGGTACCTACACTTTCCAAACGTGCTTCGAGAAAGGAATCACGCTAGAGTTAATAACATCCAGATACATGGATTTGACCGAGAACACGCCGTTCTTAGTTAGTTTCCAATACAAATGATCTGGCTGCTGAGACAACTGGACATCCATCAATCGTCTTACAAGATGAAGCCAGGCCTCCCAAAGATTTCCCACTAGCGTCCTCCGAAAACTAATATTAAGGGGAGTGGATTGTAGAACGGTTGCAACGTAGGCTTCTCTATGTTGAACAACGTTATACAAAGTAGGATATTGAAGCACAAGGGGAGTCTCCCCAAGCCACGTATCCTCCCAGAACCTCGTAGTAGCCCCATTTTCGACTAAGAACCTTGTCCTGTTGAAAAAGAGTGGTTTGACTCTCATCAAGCCTTTCTAAAATGGTGAGTCAGTCGGCCTCACTGTCACCTGGGACAAGGTTTTAGAGTGAAGATATCTTATTTCGCAAAATCTGAGCCCAAGTAGCCTCCGTCTCGGATGAAAGTTTGAACAACCACTTGCTAAGGAGACATCTATTTTTGACTTCCAGATTTTCAATACCTAGACCCCCTTGGTCCTTCGGCCTACAGATTATATCCCATTTAGCAAGCCTATACTTTCGTTTAAGCTCATCACTCTGCCAAAAGAATCGTGATCGATAGAAATCTAGCCTCTTCCTGACTCCCACAGGGACCTCGAAAAGGGATAGGAGAAATATAGGCATACTTGTGAGGACCGAATTAATCAAAATTAATCGCCCTCCATATGACATGAGCTTCCCTTTCCAACAGCTCAGTTTCTTCTCAAAACGATCCTCAATGCATTTCCACTCTTTGTTAGTCAGCTTATGATGATGAATGGGTATACCTAAATGCGTGAACGGTAGCGTTCCCAATTCACATCCGAACAATTGTTTATAAGCCTTGTGGAAGTTAAGTTTTAACTCGGTCAATTGTTCAAATAAGCATAACACGAGCTTCATGTTTCTCGCTTCCAAAACAGAACAATTCGCTCTTGTGGAAGTTAATTTTTAACCCAATCAATTGTTCAAATAAGCATAACACGAGCATCATGTTTCTCGCTTTCGTCAAGTCGTGCCCCACGAAGATGATAGTATCATCAGCATACTGAAGGATGGAGATACCTCCATCAACTAAATGCGGAACAAGGCCGCCTACCTGCCCCGCATCCTTAGCCCGTCCTATTAAAATGGTCAGCATATCTACCACTATGCTGAATAGGATCGGTGACATTGGATCTCCTTGTCTTAACCCTTTGTGTGTCTGGAAGTAGTGACCTATGTCATCATTCACTTTAATCCCTACACTCCCTTTTTGCGTAAAGGATTCAATCTGGTTTCTCCAGGCCAGATCAAATCCTTTCATACGCAAAGCATGTTGAAGGAAAGACCATTTAACTTTATCATATGCTTTTTCAAAATCCACTTTAAAAACAACGCCATCTAGTTTTTTGAGTGAATCTCATGGAGCGTTTCATGCAAGATGACAACCCCTTCAAGGATATTTCTATATGGTATGAAAGCAGTCTGGGATGGTTGCACCACAGAATGCACAATCTGCATAAGTCTGTTCGTCCCAACATTGGTGAAGATTTTGAAACTAACATTAAGCAGACATATAGGCCTGAACTGCTCAGTGCGAACGGCCTCTGTCTTCTTAGGAAGTACAGTTATCGTTCCAAAATTCAGCTTAAACAATTGAAGCTATCCAGCAAAAAGCTCATGGAACATCGGAATCAGGTCCCCCTTAATAAAGTGCCAACATTTTCTACAAAACTCTGCCGGAAACCCCATCCGGTCCTGGAGCCTTATTATTTTTTATTTGTGTGATGGCCTCAAACACCTCTTTCTCCATCAAGGGAGCAGTCAAAATCTCATTCTCGTCAGTCTCAAGTTGAGGAACATCCTCAACCCTTGACTCATCTAAGGATGCAAAATTCTCTTCCGGAGGTCCAAACAACTGCTTATAATAGTTGGTAATGTAAACTTTCAGATTTTCTTGACCAACTATCATCCCTTCGTCTTGTTCTAATTGGAAGATCCTCTTCTTACGATGCTTTCTATTAGCAATCATATGAAAGAATTGAGTGTTATCCTCTCCTTGGACGATTTTGCGAACCTTAGCTCGCAACGCCCACTTCAATTCCTCCTCGCGGAGGAGATCTTTCAGCAGCAGCTCAACCTCCATCTTAGTTTCCAGCTCGCTGGTATCTAAAATAGAAGTTTCAGCTTTTACTTCTAGGGTCTCAATAAGTAGAAGGAGTTCTTCCTTCTCAGCCTTATAAATCCCATGCGTATGCTTAGCCCACCCACGAAGGAACCTTCGTAAATGACGAATCTTGCATTGCCATCTTTCAATAGGTGAACTTCCTCCTGAATCTTTAGCCCACTCTCTAGCTAATAGCTCGAGGAACCCTTCTCTTTCAAACCATGCAAGTTCAAACGAGAAAATATTCTTGTTACCCGCATGGGTTTGAGCCCTCGAGTCAACTAGTAACAGCGTGTGATCTGAGATACCTCGTGTCAGCGCTTGCACTGTTACTAGGGGAAACTTCTGTTCCCATTCGACGCTAGCTAAGACACGGTCTAGCTTCTCAAAAGTCGGGATTGGTAACGAGTTAGCCCAAGTGAATATCCTACCCGAGAGCTCTATCTCTTTGAGATCCAAGCTCTCAATGATGGTATTGAACATAAACGACTATCTGCCGTCAAAATTCTCATTATTCTTTTCCTCCCTTCTTCGAATAATGTTGAAATCACCCCCCACAAAGATAGGGAGCTGCTCGTTACCACACACACGGACCAGATCAACCAAGAAGTCTGGCTTGAGTTCTGGTTGCGCGGCGCCATAAACCGCCACCAAAGCCCAATCAAACCCGTCGGCCTTAGTTCTGACGCGAAACTTTACCACAAAATCTCCTAGAACTACACTCCGAACTTCCAAAGAATCACACTTAACCCCAAGTAAAACCCCACCGGATCTTCCTCGTGGTGGGAGGCAATGCCAGTCGAAGTCTACCCCCCGATAAAGTGCTAAGAAATTGGGAAGCGAAGTTGTTTCTTCCAGGCTCTGACAAAGCAATAAAATCCAAATGATGTTCAAGAGAAGCATCCGCTAGAAACCTTCTTTTAGCCAAGTCTTTAAGATCTCTGCTATTCCAGACCACTTCTACGCACAGCCGACACTGGATAAACCTTCCGTTTCCAAGTTCGTTTAGGCTTAATGTGATCTTCAGTTTGGTCACCACACTCGGGCTCAACCGCAATCACCAACGACTCATCTACATGGTTAGAGGTCTGAGGATAAGCAAAACCCTCCTCCTCCTCCGTCTCCGGTAACGCAGGGTCAAGATCGGCACACAAACCATCAAGAACCCTGACCCCAAGCGCATCAATGTCCGACTCATTCATAGGTTTAACGGCAGCTATGTTACGAATCATTTCCAACGCTCTCTCTGCTTCTAAATCAAGAATGTCATTAACTGACCTAGAGATCTCCATATCATTATTACCAAGTGAAACTCCTAGTTGATTTGCATTATGAACAATCTCATCATTGGTAAAATGCAAAATTGAATTTGATTTATTAACAGACATACCGGTGGAGATATCGACGTCACGCAGCTTGGCCGCCCTCATAGCACACCTCAGCTGCATGTCATCAACGTTCGGCTGCTCCTGCAGCCTCCCGCTGATCCGCATCCCCTCAGAGACAGGATCTGGAATCCCACCAAAGGCGATGACCTCCTCGCGCGAAGCTCTGCTAGGGGAAGGGCCTCCTGCCCATCCCCCAACAGCGGTGACCCGTGTTGGGACCTCCGGCGCAGCACCAAAAGACGACGACATCTCCCGCGGCCTATGCACGGGAGTCCCGCCGATAGCCGGAGTGGCCGACGGACCCGAGACCGGCGAGGCCAGCCTAGGGGAGCGATCCGGGGAGTGGGGCGTCATAACGGCCACGCCACCCGACCTGCCCTCCGTGGCAGGAAGCGGCCTGGCAGGAAGGGGTGTGGTGGCCTCCTACACGCACACCCCTCCGCACACAGCCAACCTCATGGGAGTGAGCGGAACCCTCGAGCTCGCCCTCGGCGCCGACGATGATGGCGACGCGGATCGTCGGGCCACCTGCCCGCCACCTCCAGCCGAGACCACCGTTGCAGCCACCTCCTCCATAACCGGAGAAGGAGGAGAAGAAGAGGTAGGGGCCTCCTGCCCCTCGGCACCTCCCACCTCAACAGGCTTCGACACACACGGACTTATCACGGGGCTCACTGGATCAACTCGGTCACACCAAAGCCTAGGCGGAGCCGAGATAACCCCCAAGGAACCAAGCTGTAAAGTACTTGTCGCGACCGTGCCAGTTGACCTATCTGGAGCAGTGTCACCAGAATCAGACAGACCCGAAGGCCCCTTGGCCTTATCATCATTACTCTTAGCACTATCATCCCGGTTCCCCGAAGCACCTCCTCCCTCGGAGGTGTCCATAGGATTATCATCCTCAAACTCACGGAAAAGGTTAGGATCCTCATACTCAACATCCAACTGATACAGAACGCCTTCATGCGTCCAAGGCACCACGTCCGGCAGGAAGTCAATGTTAGCAACACTGACAAGTAAACGCGCCACCCCGTGAGCATGTGTGAACTGCATATCCACCTACTCAGTCTTGCCAATCAAAGAACCCAGGCTCCACGTAACCAAAAAGCTGTCCAGTGGAGCAGATGGCGCCCCAGAGAAACGAACCCAAATCTGAGTTAACGGCGTGCCCTGCGGCTCCTTCTTTTTCCACTCATCAAACTGCAGCACAAAACTAGTACCCATGACCCTGCTCATACCGAACTTGAGGATTCTCAGCTGATCCTCCTTAGACGGGAAATCTACTTTGTAAGTTGTATCTGTGAGCTTGAGCAACAACCACTGAAAATTACCCGGAGCCAGCTCCCGCAACTGCTGAATGATCTATGCCTCGGTCAAAGGTCCATGAACCACCTTCACCACACCGGTGAAGGAGGTCTCCACTGCGGGTGCCAAGGGTTTCTCACTGGGAGACTCGAAGAACATCAACTTTGAGAAGCAAACCCCGTATATCTGAACAGAAGGTTTAGGCCCCAACATAAGAGGACACTTAGTAGCTGTATGTTTAGGTTTCCGGCACAAGTCACATAACTCCGCAGTGCATTCAACCAAAAAGTGTCTCGGTTCACCGCAACAGAAACAGGTTAGCTTCTTCTTTTTAGCCGCCCACTTGGACACCTTTTCAACCTCGGACTTCTCCGTACCTTGCTCAGAAGCAGAATCTCCAGTCTGCATGGGCTCCGGCAACGTGATTGCAGCCAGGGCTTGAACCGTCTCCACCGCCACCTGCGGTAGAGCCGATCCACCGGCAGCCACCTCCGGCGAGATCGCATGCTGCTCAGCAACAGTAGTGGGCTGCCTCGGCGGAGGATGATGCCGGTTCCCGCCATGGCCTCCGCGGAAACGACCCTGGAAAGAACGGTTATTAGGGCTAACCGCACCCTGCACAAAATTGCCGGGCGGTCCTTGGAAACTCCTATTGGCGTTGCCATTGTCCACCCAAGCATAGCCAGGCCACCACCGGTAGACGAAGAACCCCGATGCAGACCAGAACCATAAGCATCATATCCATCATCACCCCACTGACCGCGCGGAGGATTGTGATCGTCCCCCGCAGATGCACCCGCCCCGCGACCGTTCATGCCTTGGCCCAACCCACTGCGACCACCTGCCATCTGCCTCGGCCACGGCCGTTGAGGCGGCGGCTCGGCCCTAGGTGGCGGCGGAGGCGCAGCCCTAGGCAGGGGCGGCGGAGGAGGCGCAGCCCTCGGGGGCAGAGGAGGGGGCCACCCTCGCCGGGGGCGGAGGAGGCGCCACCTGAGGCGGCGGTGGAGCCACCCTAGGCGGAGGCGCCGCACGCGCGGGAGCCGGCGCGGCAGCGGCTGCTGCCTAAGCAGCAGTAACACCCGCAACCCCAGGTGGATTCCTCACCGCCGGCGCAACCCTCGGCGGAGGAGGCTTGGGCGGCATCGCGGCTGCACAAGACCCGAGAGGCGGGCGGAATCCAACGCCGGCGATCCCCGGGGTGGGACGGCGCGAGGTAGCAGACGGGAAACCCTGTCTCCTGCGACGCCGAACCCTAGCAGGAACGATGCGGCAGGAGGAGGAGAGAGATCGTGCATGCGGCGGCGATCGAACCGAAGCCTCCTCATGCACGCCGCCCTCACCAGGTGCAGCGCAGGCCTGGCCAGCCCCCTGGGCCTCAAACCCAGTACTAGCTAAACCCACAACGCTATCAGTCGCTTGCGGCCCATCTCTGCCTAAAAGCGAATTCAAACGTTCAACTCTGGCCGCCCGAACATCACGCACACCGGCCACCGACGGCGATCGCTGCGTCACCACCCGACCTCCCTTCTTCTTTCTCCTAGTTACTCTCGTCCAGCAGTCGGGACGAAAAAAGTCAGACAAAGTGATAGCCGGCGGCACCACCTTAGGCAATGGTCCAATCCATGGTTTCACTTTCGACTTCTGCGAAGGAACCGAAGGACCGAGCGAAAACGAATTTTTGCAGCTCTCAATTGGTTTAGGCAAAGAGATGGATGTTACCAAGCCAAGCGTAGGTGGCGGCCGATCCGACGTTTCCTGCAGATCATCATCATCTTCGTACTCATCGGCAATGATCCAGAAACGACCCCCAAACCACTGCGTAGGCTTTGGTCCGTCCACGTCCTCCGTAAGATCCACAACGACAGGTTGATCTTCGCAATCCACATGCACCTGCACACACTCAAGAACCTCGATATGGAAGATATCAATCGATAAACGGTTACCGTTAGCAAGTTCCTCCTCAGTGTTGAGATGTCGTCCGGCCAAATTTTCTCCATCTTCATCTTGGATCGTCATCCAACGAGACGGATGCGAGTAGATCAGACTATTGATCCATCGCCCCGCTTCCCTAGCATCTTCAAATTGCACGCGCCATTTCGAAGGATTCAAAAAACCCCGATCCCGATCCGCCGTCGAGGGATCTCGACGGGAAGCCGGGCAGGGGGGCTGATCGTGCGCCGCCGCAGGAACCACCGTGAGCGCCGGCCGCGGCTCATCCAGAGGAGGAGGTGGATCCGGTGAAGACGGCAATGGCGGAGGCGGAGGCGCCCTACCAACGCGTGGCAGGGCTGCCAGGCGGATCGGCAGCGGTGAAGGCCCCCCTCCGCCGGCCCCCAAGCCCTCCCCATCGGCCGGCGGGAGCGGCGGCGGTGGTTCCGACTGGATCGGCGGCCACGGAGACGCACGTCCGTCGTCCATCTCCCTGCCCTATGCAATCGGGTACTCCGTGCGTTGCCTTTTTTCCGGGATTTTATATGCAGTGAATTTGGAGTAGGGCGTTTTGGAGCTCGGCCTCCATGGAGACCGGATTTTTTGAAAAATTCAATATTCGTACTTTTCAATTTCAAAAAAATCTGAAAAAAATCATACAAGTAAACAAGGATGTTATGTGTGTGTATGTAAAATTTGAGGATGAAATACCCTAAAATGCGGTCTGTGCAAAAAAGACAAATTCATGGACTTTGAGGATGAATAGTGCATCTACTAAAAAGCCTCAGATTTGTTCTTTTTGTGTAGCACTCATTTTAAGGTGTTTCGTCCTGAAAATTTACACACATATGCTTTATGTCTCTAAGTATGTGTGTATTTTTTTTCAAAAATTTTTGAAACGTGAAAAATTGAATTTTCATCAAGTCAAACTCGGGCTCCATGGAGCCCGAGCTCTAAAGAGCATTTTCGGTGAATTTGCAACTATGTAGTCGCCTCGCTTGTTTTCTCCCAGAAACAGAGTACTCTCGGTCTCCTCTGTTTTTTGCTCTGTTTCGTCTATCTTTTCTTACGCGTTGCATTGTGACTGTCACAATTTGTGATATTCTCTTCAAAGCTAACTGAGCTTAACGGAGGCGTGTTGCGATTCACTTGTTCAGTGAAGCTTTGGCTGTGCTCATGTCCTGACAGTAAGTAATTCAGGTTCCAGATATAAAAGCTTCAACTTGGACGTATGTATATATGTTCAGAAGACAGAAAGTTGAAAATCAATCTACAAGTGCTTACAAGATCTAACAGCAGAACCTATCTTTGCAAGCTGACAACTGACAAGAAACCGAGACTTGATGGCAGCAGGATCTAAAATACTTGTTTGTGGATCATCTTCCACTTGAGAAGCTGGATGTCATTCCGTTCCTGCTGCTAACCGTGGCACTCCATGATGTGTACTGCATGAAACCATCACTCTCTTCTGCAATACACCCATCAGGCTATATATAACTGATGTTTGTGGGCATCAGCTCCGGGAGGGGCGTCTCACCGTCGAGGTATTGCATCACCTGCCTCATACTGGGCCTTACATTGCCGAATGGATGTGCACACGGCAATCCTAGCTTAAACGCCAGGCATACCTCATCAGCTCAGGGTTGCAGTTGCTGTCCATCATTATCTCCCAACCGTCATCCTTTTCCCGACCGTTGTCAATAATTGGCCTTCGTCCGCATCATAATTACATGGGATTAGTCGCCGCCGCCGTTCCAGTTTTCGACGCCCTCGCCTCTGTATCTGTAGTCTGTACTCTGTTCGTCTCTTGCCCTTCTCGCCCAGTCGCCTCGCCTCCTTCTCGCCTGTCCTGCTTGGCTGCTTCTCGCCGACGCCCAGTTGCCTCGCCTCTTGCTCTGCGCCTCTGCCTCTGCTCGGCTGCTCCCAGGACGTAGGCCTGCTGGCGCCTGGCTGCTGCTCTTGAGTTCGCGATCAGCCGATCTGATTCACATATTCAGGTATTTTTGGCTGCTGCACTTGTCAAGTTCTTCCCGCTTCAACCAATGAACGAGCAAGTCAGATTCTCATCCACCTATTCTCAACTTTTATATCAGTGATTCAGACATTCAGTGTCGAATACTTGAATTGATGCTCCAGATTTTCTTTTCTTTTGGTAATTTGGTTGTGTAATTTGTGACTTTACACTCTATGATTCCATGAAGAGTTCCCAATTTCCATCTTTCACAATTCACATGTCCAGAATTATCATGATAGTTTTAGTGTTGTACTGTGTGCAGTGCAGGGACTGAATATGTGTGTAGGCAATTTATTCTTTTTGTGATGCAAATTATCTATTATCTTGTATTAGTTCCTGTCTCTGATGCAATTTTTTATGTGATTATGTCAAACTTGTACTGTTATACAGTATGTTAATTCTCCATGACTCCGTTCCAATCCGCAGGCAGCAGCTATGAAGAGAAAAGCAGGGCCAAACACCACTAAGATTAATGCTTTTTTTAAGCCAATTGCTTCAAGTTCTCAACCTACTGAAATCGTTATTGAGGCGGATGTGCAAGATACCAATCCGAGTCCAGTTAACACTTCTGATCAGGATATGCCGGACATTGTAAATGTTGCAGAAGAAGCAGAAGTTATAACCACACCTTTGTAATGAAATTAGCTGACTTTGTAATGAAATTAATAGGTATGTTGATGTTACCAAATCTCGAAATAAGCATGACAACACAACAACGCTCCACCACTACAAAGTTGATGTTTCAGTGTTGCAATTGATCAACAGTTGAGTGAACTGAATGATCGATTCAGTACACAAGCAACTGAGCTCCTTACTCTCTGTTCATCATTGGATCCAAGGCATGAATCTTTTGATATCCCAAAGATAAGCATTCTTGCAGAAAAATTCTATCCCGCTGATTTTTCAAGTCAAGAATTAGCCCAGTTGGAAAGTCAGCTACCTCATTTTCAGCTAGATGTGTGCAACCATCCAGAACTGATGACCTTGCCATCTATTGCTGATTTAACAAAAGGACTAGTTAAAACAGGAAAAGCTTCTTCATATCCAATGGTTGACAGGTTGTTGCGACTAGTTATCACTCTCCCAGTCTCAACGGCAACTGCAGAGCGGGCTTTTTCGGCTATGAAAATTTTCAAGACACGTCTTCGAAGTAAAATGGGAGATGATTTGCTTCGCCATTGCATGATAATTTACATAGAAAAAAATTAGCAGCTAAGATATCTTTTGATGAAATTATTAATATTTTCGATCTTATTGGCAATCGTAGATGCCACTTTAAATTAATAGAAATGTAAGGATATTATGTCACTTTAGCAAAACCTTGTTCTATATGATTATTTTTGTACTGGATTTTTTTTTCTTTGCTTGGTTTGGCTTTGCCCCCCCCCCCCCCCCCCCATGTCCAAATCCTGGCTCCGCCCCTGCTTACCGGTGCGCGCCAGCTACGGGGAGAAATATTCCATGCTGCCGACGACGCGTGTTGTTTGTGTGGCCATACAACCTTGAGAGCTCAAAGTCACCTATGTAAAATAGGGTCTAGCATATTGTACATGTACACGTATTTGTATACGTACATAATTGTATTCTGATCATCTATATATTAAGACGTGAGGATGAATGTTAGTCACCCACGCAAAACCCTAAACCTACCTCTTCAACTTGGTATCAGATAGCCACCGGGCCGTCGCGCGAACCCTACGCCGCCGCTGCGCGCCGCCCTTCTCCGCGCCGCCTCGATGTCATCTGCCGCCCTTTCGCTCTCCAACAGCGTCGGCACCATCACCTCGCCCGCGGCTGCCACCGTCCCCGGCGCACTCGCCGTTCCGGCGATCTCCGTCTGCCTTGGCCGCCACAACTTCATGTTGTGGGGGCATCGCCGGCACCATCTTAGCCAGCGCCAACCTCCATGGCTACCTGGACGGCACCACGGCGGCACCCGACAAGACCATCGCCGTGGGGACTAGTGATGCCGCGACGACCGCCGCTAATCCGGCGTACCACCATTGGTGGACTCAGGACCAGAAGGTCAAGGGCCTCCTTCTCACCTCCATGGAGGAGGACATCGCCTGTCAGCTCATCAGCTGCGAGACGGCGCAGGCGGCATGGACGGCCGTCGGTGCCATGTACGGCACGCAGAGCCGCGCCAACGTCCGTCACATCCGGCGTCAACTTTAGACGCTGAGGAAGGAGGAGATGTTCGCGGCTGAGTACATGCACAAGATGAAGGCCCTCGCCGACACCATGGCTGCCGCCGGCTCTCAGATTCGTGATGACGAGCTCTTTGATCACATCCTCATAGGACTCAGAGCCGCCTACAACTCCATCGCCGCCTCCCTGGGTGTGAGTAATGCACCTATGCTCTACTCCAGTTTCTACTCGCTCGTCTTGTCATTCGAACTGTTGCAGGCTTAGCAGAGTGCGTCGGAGGGGTGGACTCCCTCGGCTAATGCAGTGACTCGCTCGGGCCCCTACGGCCATGGCGCACGTGCTCCCTACTCCGAGCCTTACCCCTCCCTGGGTGGGGGTTGCTACGTCTTGAGCTTGCGTTGATTTTCCTTGAAGAGGAAAGGGTGATGCAACAAAGTAGCGTAAGTATTTCCCTCAGTTTTTGAGAACCAAGGTATCAATCGAGTAGGAGGCTTCTCAAAAGTCCCACGCACCTACACAAACAAACAAAAAACTCGCAACCAACGCAATAAAGGGGTTGTCAATCCCTTCACGGCCACTTGCGAAAGTGAGATCTGATAGAGATAATATGATAAGATAAATATATCTTTGGTATTTTATAATATAGATGCAAAAAGTAAAGATGCAAATAAAAGTAGATTGAGGTAGGATGAGGTCCTCCCTAGTGTTCCCGCTATTCCCTCTATAATTTCATGCGCAATACTAGGATCAATTTCAATAAAATTTCCCTTGGCAATGCAATCCAAGAGTTGTCTACACGTCATGTTTAGCCCAACATAAAAATTGCGAAGAAGAATTCTAAAGTTCACCTCTAGGGTACACTTGCTATAAGATTCCATCATCCTATATCAAGCATCTTTTAAGTTTCTCCTTGCCTTTGCTTGAAGTGGAGAACTTCAAACTTGGGACATAGGAGCGGATAAGGAACTAGCCATAACAACAGGGTAAACGAACTAACACACGAGCAAACGGAAAAAGGCAAGTGAAAAAGAGAGGAGAAGATTGAGAAAGAGAGGGCGAATAAAACAGCAAGGGTGAAGTTGGAGAGAGGAAAACGAGAGGAAAATGGCAAATAATTTAAATGTGAGGGAGATGAGTTTGTGATGGGTACTTGGTATGTCTTGACTTGAGCGAAGACCTCCCCGGCAACGGCGCCAGAAATCCTTCTTGATACGTCTTGAGCTTGCGTTGGTTTTCCTTGAAGAGGAAAGGGTGATGCAGCAAAGTAGCATAAGTATTTTCCTCAGTTTTTGAGAATCAAGGTATCAATCCATTAGGAGTCTCCTCAAAAGTCCCACGCACCTACACAAACAAACAAAGAACTCGCAACCAACGCAATAAAGGGGTTGTCAATCCCTTCACAGCCACTTGCGAAAGTGAGATCTAATAGATATAATATGATAAGATAAATATATTTTTGGTATTTTATAATATAGATGCAAAAGTAAATATGCAAATAAAAGTAGATTGAAAGCTTATATGATAAAAGATAGACCCGGGGGCCATAGGTTTCACTAGAGGCTTCTCTCAAGAGAGCATAAGTATTACGGTGGGTGAACAAATTAATGTCGAGCAATTGATAGAAAAGCAAATAATTATGAGATTTTCTAGGTATGATCATGTATATAGGCATCACGTCCGCAACAAGTAGACCGACTCCTGCCTGCATCTACTATTATTACTCCACACATCAACTGACTCCTGCCTACATCTAGAGTATTAAGTTCATAAAGAACAGAGTAACGCATTAAGCAAGATGACATGATGTAGAGGGATAAACTCAAGCAATATGATATAAACCCCATCTTTTTATCCTCGATGGCAACAATACAATACGTGCCTTGCTGCCCCTGCTGTCACTGCGAAAGGACATCGCAAGATTGAACCCAAAGCTAAGCACTTCTCCCATGGCAAGAAAGATCAATCTAGTAGGCCAAACCAAACTCATAATTCGAAGAGACTTGCAAAGATAACTCAATCATACATAAAAGAATTCACAGGATATTCAAATATTTCTCATAGATAAACTTAATCATAAACCCACAATTCATCGGATCTCGACAAACACACCGTAAAAAGAGTTTACATCGAATAGATCTCCACAAGAGAGGGGGAGAACATTGTATTGAGATCCAAAAAGAGAGAAGAAGCCATCTAGCCAATAACTATGGACCCGAAGGTCTGTGGTAAACTACTCACAACTCATCGGAGGGGCTATGGTGTTGATGTAGAAGCCCTCCCTGGTCGATTCCCCCTCCGGCGGAGCGTCGACGAAGGCTCCAAGATGGGATCTCGCGGATACAGAAGGTTACGGTAGTGGAAATTGTGTTTCTTTGGCTCCCTGGATGTTTTCGGGGTACGTAGGCATATATAGGAGGAAGAAGTACGTCGGTGGCCGCCCGAGGGGCCCACGAGACAGGGGGGCGCGCCCTGTAGGGGTGGACGCGCCCTCCTATCTCCTGGCCGCCCTTGGCTGCTGCTTGGCTTGCACTCCAAGTCCTCTGGATCACGTTCGTTCCAAAAATCACGCTCCCGAAGGTTTCATTCCGTTTGGACTTCGTTTGATATTCCTTTTCTTCGAAATACTGAAATAGGCAAAAAAACAGCAATACGGGCTGGGCCTCCGGTTAGTAGGTTAGTCCCAAAAATGATATAAATGTGTAAAATAAAGCCCATAAACATCCAAAAGGGGTAATATAATAGCATGGAACAATAAAAAATTATAGATACCTTGGAGACGTATCAAGCATCCCTATGCTTAATTCCTGCTCGTCCTCAAGTAGGTAAATGATAAAAACAGAATTTTTGATGTGGAATGCTACCTAGCATAATTCTCAATGTAATTTTCTTTATTGTGGCATGAATGTTCAGATCCAAATGATTCAAAATAAAAGTTCATATTGATAAAAGAAATAGTAACACTTAAAGCATACTAATCAAAGTAATCATGTCTTCTCAAAATAACATGGCAAAAGAAAGTTCATCCCTACAAAATCATATAGTTAGGCTATGCTTCATTTTCATCACACAAAGATGTTCCCAACTTCTATACCCCCGATGACAAGCCAAGCAATTGTTTCATACTTAAATAATCTAAAAAAAATTCAACTTTCACGCAATACATGAGCATGAGCCATGGATATAACACTATGGGTGGAATAGAATATGATGATGGGGATTGTGTGGAGAAGACAAAAAAGGAGAAAGTCTCACATTGACGAGGATAATCAACGGGCTATGCAGATGCCCATCAATTGATGTCAACATGAGGAATAGGGATTGCCATGCAACGGATGCACTAGAGCTATGAATGCTCAACAAAAGAAAACTAGTGGGTGTGCATCCAACTTGCTTGCTCACGAAGACCTAGGGCATTTGAGGAAGCCCATTGTAGGAATATATAAGCCAAGTTCTATAATGAAAAATTCCCACTAGTATGAAAAAGACAACCTATGAGACTCACTATATGGAGTCCGCAAAAAAAAGAGACTTACTATATGAAAAACATTGTGCTACTTTGAAGCACAATATATGAGACTCACTACATGAAGAACAAGGTGCTACTTTGGAGCACAAGTGTGGAAAAGGAGATATTAACATTGCTTTTATTTATTTCTTTTTTTCTTTTTTTCTTTTCCTTTTTTTGGGCCTTTCTTTTTTTTCTTTTGGCCTTTCTTTTTTTTTCTTATTTTCTTTTTGGGCAATGCTCTAATAATAATGATCATCACACTTTTATTGATTACAACATATGAATTACAACTCGAAACTAGAACAAGATATGACTCTATATGAATGCCTCCGGCGGTGTACCGGGATGATGCAATGAATCAAGAGTGACATGTATGAAAATTATGCATGGTGGCTTTGCCACAAATATGATGTCAACTACACGATCATGCAATGGCAATATGACAAAAGTAAAGTATGTCATGATGATGATGAACGGAACGGTGGAAAGTTGCATGGCAATATATCTCGGAATGGCTATGGAAATGCCATAATAGGTAGGTATGGTGGCTGTTTTAAGGAGGATATAAGGAGGTTTATGTGTGATAGAGAGTATCATATCACGGGGTTTGGATGCACCGGCGAAGTTTGCACCAACTCTCAAGGTGACAAAGGGCAATGGACGGTACCGAAGAGGCTAGCAATGGTGGAAAGGTAAAAGTGCGTATAATCCATGGACTCAACATTAGTCAAAAGAACTCATATACTTATGGCAAAAATTTAGAAGTCATCAACAATCAAGCACTACGCGCATGCTCCTTGGGGGATAGATTGGTAGGAAAAGACTATCGCTCGTCCCCGACCGCCACTCATAAGGATGCACAAGCCAGGTACACTTCATGTTTCAAATTTGTTACACAACTTTAACCATACGTGCATGCTAAGGGACTTGCTAACTTCAACACAAGCATTCTTTAAATTCATAATCACCCAACTAGCATGACTTTAATATCACTACTTCCATATCTCAAAACAATTATCAAGTATCAAATTGATCATAGCATCCAATTCACTTTTTATGATAGTTTTTATTATTATACCCAACTTGGATGCCTACCATTCTAGGACCAATTTTATAACCATAGAAAATACCATGCTGTTCTAAAAGACTCTCAAAATAATATAAGTGAAGCATGAGAGACTAGCAATTTCTACAAAAATAAGTCACCGCCGTGCTCTAAAAGATATAAGTGAAGCACTAGAGCAAAAACTATCAAGCTCAAAAGATATAAGTGAAGCACATAGAGTATTCTAGCAAATTCTAATCAAGTAGGCTTCTCCCAAAAAGGTGTGTAAAGCAAGGATGATTCTGGTAAACTAAAAAGCAAAGACTAATATAATACACGACGCTCCAAGCAAAACACATATCATGTGGCGAATAAAAACATAGCTCCAAGTAAAGTTACCAATGAACGAAGACGAAAGAGGGGATGCCTTCCCGGGGCATCCCCAAGCTTAGGCTTTTGGCTATTCTTGAATATCTTGGGGTGCCTTGGGCATCCCCAAGCTTAGGCTTTTGCCACTCCTTATTCCATAGTCCATCAAAGCTTTACCCAAAACTTGAAAACTTCACAACACAAAACTCAACAGGAAATCTTATAAGCTCCGTTAGTGAAAGAAAACAAAACCACCACATAAGGTACTGTAATGAACTAATTCTTTATTTATTTAGGTGTTAAACCTACTATATTCCAACTTCTCTATGGTTTATAAACTATTTTACTAGTCATAGATGCATCAAAATAAGCAAACAACACACGAAAAACAGAATCTGTCAAAAACAAAAAGTCAGCAGCAATCTGTAACTAACGCAAACTTCTGGAACTCCAAAAATCCTACCAAAATAGGAAGTCCTGGAAACGTTGTCCATTGATCATCAGCAAAAAGAATCAACACAAAAGCACGTTTCTGTGATTTAACAAAACTAAATTCATGCGCGCAAAGTTTCTGTTTTTCAGCAGAATCAAATCAACTATCATCATAGGTTATCCTATTGGTTCTACGTGGCACAAACACTAATTAAAAGATAAAACACATCTAAATAGAAGGTAGAAGCAAAATTTATTACTAAACAGGAACAAAAACAAAAAACACAAATAAAATTGGGTAGCCTCCCAACTAGCGATATCGTTCAACGCCCCTAGCTAGGCATAAAAGCGAAGATAGATCTAAGTAGTGCCATCTTTGATTTTCAGTTTTTTAGCGGAGTCATGCTCGAATCCGGGAGGTTCTTTACGTTTCCCTTCATACTCGGAAATTTTTAGATCTAAAGAATCCAACCACTTATTGCGAGAGTAATCAACATATTCATGCGGTGGAGATTTCCGCTAACACTTTTAAGAGGCTCAAGAGATTTTTGTAAATTTTTTGTTACTTCGCAAATCTTTCCAAACACTTGTGTTTCTTCTTGGGTAGGATGAGGTCCTCCCTTTTGAGGTAGTGTTCCCACTATTCCCTCTATAATTTCATGCGCAATACTAGGATCAATTTCAATAAAATTTCCCTTGGCAATGCAATCCAAGAGTTGTCTATGTGTCATGTTTAGCCCAACATAAAAATTGTGAAGAAGAATTCTAAAGTTCACCTCTAGGGTGCAGTTGCGATAATATTCCATCATCCTATACCAAGCATCTTTTAATTTTTCTCCTTGCCTTTGCTTGAAGTGGAGAACTTCAAACTCGGGAGACATAGGAGCGGATAAGGAACTAGCCATAACAATAGGGTAAACAAACTAACACACGAGCAAACGGAAAAAGGCAAGTGAAAAAGAGAGGAGAATATTGGGAAAGGGAGGGCGAATAAAACGGCAAGGGTGAAGTGGAGGAGAGGAAATCAAGAGGAAATAATGTAAATGCGAGGGAGATGAGTTTGTGATGGGTACTTGGTGTGTCTTGACTTGAGCGAAGACCTCCCCGGCAACGGCGCCAGAAATCTTTCTTGCTATGTCTTGAGCTTGCGTTGGTTTTCCTTGAAGAGGAAAGGGTGATGGAGCAAAGTAGCGTAAATATTTCCCTCAGTTTTTGAGGACCAAGGTATCAATCCAGTAGGAGGCTCCTCAAAAGTCCCACGCACCTATGCAAAAAGTAAAGATGCAAATAAAAGTAGATTGAAAGCTTATATGATAAAAGATAGACCCGGGGGCCATAGGTTTCACTAGAGGCTTCTCTCAAGATAGCATAAGTATTACGGTGGGTGAACAAATTACCGTCGAGCAATTGATAGAAAAGCGAATTATGAGATTATCTAGGTATGATCATGTATATAGGCATCACGTCCTCCTGCATCTACTACTATTACTCCACACATCGACCGATTCCTGCCTGCATCTAGAGTATTAAGTTCATAAAGAATAGAGTAACGCATTAAGCAAGATGACATGATGTAGAGCAAAAAACTCAAGCAATATGACATAAACCCCATCTTTTTATCCTTGATGGCAATAATACAATACGTGCCTTGCCGCCCCTGCTGTCACTAGGAAAGGACACAGCAAGATTGAACCCAAAGCTAAGCAATTCTCCCATGGCAAGAAAGATCAATCTAGTAGGCCAAATCAAACTGATAATTCGAAGAAACTTGCCAAGATAACTCAATCATACATAAAAGAATTTAGAGGAGATTCAAATATTTCTCATAGATAAACTTAATCATAAACCCACAATTCATCGGATCTCGACAAACACACCGCAAAAAGAGTTTACATCGAATAGATCTCCACAAGAGAGGGGGAGAACATTGTATTGAGATCCAAAAAGAGAGAAGAAGCCATCTAGCTAATAACTATGGACCCGAAGGTCTGTGGTGAAGTACTCACAACTCATCGGAGGGGCTATGGTGTCGATGTAGAAGCCCTCCGTGGTCGACTCCCCCTCCGGCGGAGCGCCGGTGAAGGCTCCAAGATGGGATCTCGCGGATACAGAAGGTTACGACGATGGAAATTGTGTTTCGTTGGCTCCCTGGATGTTTTCGGGGTACGTAGGCATGTATAGGAGGAAGAAGTACGTCGGTGGCTGCCCGAGGGGCCCACGAGATAGGGGGGCGCGCCCTGTAGGGGTGGGCACGCCCTCCTATCTCGTGTCCGCCCTCGGCTACTGCTTGGCTTGCACTCCAAGTCCTATGGATCACGTTCGTTCCAAAAATCACGCTCCCGAAAGTTTCATTCCGTTTGGACTCCGTTTGATATTCCTTTTTTTCAAAATACTGAAATAGGCAAAAAAAACAGCAATACGGGTTGGGCCTCCGGTTAGTAGGTTAGTCCCAAAAATGATATAAATGTGTAAAATAAAGCCCATAAACATCCAAAAGGGGCAATATAATAGCATGGAACAATAAAAAATTATAGATACGTTGGAGACGTATCAGGGGTCGCCCGGCCGATGGCAACAGCCAACCCGGGCAAGGCCGCTGAGGGAGTCCTGGACTAGGGGGTGTCCGGATAGCCGAACTATCATCATCGGCCGTACTCCAAGACTACGAAGGTACAAGATTGAAGACTTCGCCCCGTGTCCGGATGGGACTTTCCTTGGCGTGGAAGGCAAGCTTGGCAATACGGATATGTAGATCTCCTACCATTGTAACCGACTCTGTGTAACCCTAGCCCTCTCCGGTGTCTATATAAACAGGAGGGTTTTAGTCCGTAGGACGAACAATCACAACAATCATACCATAGGCTAGCTTCTAGGGTTTAGCCTCCTTGATCTCGTGGTAGATCCACTCTTGTACTACCCATATCATCAATATTAATCAAGCAGGAGTAGGGTTTTACCTCCATCGAGAGGGCCCGAACCTGGGTAAAAACATCGTGCCCCTTGTCTCCTGTTACCATCCGCCTAGACGCACAGTTCGGGACCCCCTACCCGAGATCCGCCGGTTTTGACACCAACATTGGTGATTTCATTGAGAGTTCCTCTGTGTCATCACCGATAGGCTTGATGGCTCCTTCGATCATCAACAATGACGCAGTCCAGGGTGAGACTTTTCTCCCCGGACAGATCTTCGTGTTCGGCGGCTTTGCACTGCGGGCGAATTCGCTTGGCCATCTGGAGCAGATCGAAAGCTACGCCCCTGGCCATCATGTCAGATTTGGAAGCTTAAACTTCACGGCTGACATCCGCGGAGACTTGATCTTCGATGGATTCGAGCCACAGCCGAGCGCGCCGCACCGTCTCGATGGGCATGATTTAGCTCTGCTGCCGGATAGTGCCCTGGAAGCCGCACATGAGTTCGCTCTGATTCTTAATTCGGAGCCGACCGCGCAGATCGAGGATGGGTGGCTAGACACCGCCTCGGGGGCTGCAACCTCTACGGCGATGGAGCCGAATACTGACCTTGTCCCTTGCGACGCTCGTGACTCTGAGGTGCCGGACTCCTCGCCGGACTCCGAACCTCCTGCGCCCCCTCCAATCGAATCCGATTGCGCGCCGATCATGGAGTTCACCACCACGGACATCTCTCAACACTCGCCTTTTGGCGACATCCTGAATTCGCTAAAGTATCTCTTGCTATCAGGAGAGCCCTGGCCGAATTGCGGTCAGGATGGTTGGGATGCGGACGACCAAGAAATTCAAAGCCCACCCACCATCCACTTTGTAGCCACTATCGACGATTCAACCGACATGCTAGACTTCGACTCCGAAGACATCGACGGTATGGACGACGATGCCGGAGATGACCAAGAACCAGCGCCTACAGGGCACTGGAAAGCCACCACAACTCATGACATATACATGGTGGATACACCAAAAGGAAGCGATAACGAGGAACAACAGGACGCGGCGAAGCAACCAAAACGGCGACGCAAGCGCCGCCCGAAGTCCCGCCCCGACAACAACAACACCCATAACGACCAAGCCATAGAGCAGGGCAAACCAGTGGAGGATGAACACGCAACCAAGCAACCATCCGAACAGGATGAATTGGACAAGCAACCCATCCCCGGCGAAAACAACAGTCCAGACGATCTCACGCCGGACACATCACCGGAGCATAAGAGCCTTCACAAAAGGCTCGTCGCAACTGCAAGAAGTTTGAAGAAGCAGAAGCGGAAGCTCAAAACAGCGGAAGACGTACTCAGAATGAGATGGAACAAAGTACTCAAGACCGCAGACAAATACGGCAATAGTCATCAAGCAAAGAGCTACCCGAAGCGCAAGTTGTTGCCCGAATTCAACGAGGAGGCCGTAGATATAAAGATCCTCGCAAAAAGGATGGCCCGGTCAGGTCCATTTACGGGCCAAAAAAGAGGGCTCCAGAGAGCAACACCACACGCCGAGTGTTCGAAGATAACGGCACACCTAAATACAGGGGCGCCGCACACCCACTATGTTTCACCGATGAGGTACTGGATCATGAATTTCCAGCGGGATTCAAACCCGTAAACATAGAGGCATATGACGGAACAACAGACCCCGGAGTCTGGATTGAGGATTGGATCCTACACATACACATGGCAAGAGGAGATGATCTCCATGCCATAAAATACCTACCCCTCAAGCTCAAAGGGCCAGCTCGGCATTGGCTCAAAAGCCTCCCAGAAAATACCATTGGAAGTTGGGAAGAGCTCGAGGATGCGTTTAGAGCAAATTTTCAGGGGACTTATGTCCGCCCTTCGGACGCAGACGATTTAAGTCACATAACTCAACAGCCCGGAGAGTCAACATGCAAATTTTGGAACAGGTTCCTCACCAAAAAGAACCAAATAGTCGACTGTCCGGACGCCTAAGCCTTAGAAGCTTTTAAACGTAACATCCGAGATGAATGGCTCGCCAGCCACCTCGTCCAGGAAAAACCAAGAACAATGGCCACACTAACGAGCCTCATGACCCGCTTTTGCACGGGAGAAGATAGCTGGCTGGCAATATGCAGCACCGGCGACCCAAATCCGAGGTCAGAGATGGAAATGGGAAATCACGACGCAGAAAGGATCAGCACCGGAGTAAAGAAAATGGCCCAAAGAACATGGCGGTCAACGCCGGATTCAAAAGCTCTCGGCCGAACAACAAAACACTGCCTCTTAAAGACAACAGTGACGAGCTATCCAACCTAAACAAAATTTTGGACAGGATATGTCAAATCCACAGTACCCCCGGGAAGCCTGCAAACCATACCCACCGAGATTGTTGGGTCTTCAAACAGTCCGGCCGACTTAACGCCGAACACAAGGGGCTCGACACACCAAGCGAAGACGATGACGAACCCCACAAGGAGAGCACCGGAAAACAAAAGACTTTCCCACAAGAAGTCAAAACAGTAAACTCACTTCACGTGATAATATGAAACAATAGTGCGGCACCTACTAAAGTACGCGCCGCACGGTCCACCCCAGCGGAATCCCGAGATTGGATGTCAAAACCAATTACTTTCGACCATCTGGATTACTCCAGAAACATTCGAAACGCAGGATGGACTGCTTTGATATTAGATCCTATAATCGTCGGACTACAATTTACACAAGTCCTAATGGATGGCGGTAGCGACTTAAACCTGCTATATCCGGACACAATCCGCGGGATGGGGATATACCCGACCAAAATTCGCCATAGCAGCACTTCCTTCAAAGGAGTGACGCCAGGCCCTTACGCCAACTGCACGGGCTCCTTACTACTAGAAGTTGTGTTTGGTTCATCCGATAGCTTCCGTCACGAAAAGCTAATCTTCCATATCGCCCCATTTAAAAGTAGCCATCAAGCACTATTGGGACGTGAAGCTTTCGCCCGCTTTAACGCAATACCGCATTACGCGTCTCTTACACTTAAAATGCCCGGTCCATGCGGCATTATCTCTTTGAAAGGTCGCTTAAGACCCCGGACACGGCTAGGCGAGTCTGGCTTAAATAAACCAGGGGCTTCCTAGCCGCACACCCCTTTACAAGGGGCTATGAGCATGAACAATGAGAACCAATAAAATCTCAACTTCATTCATTTCTTTTCATGCTCTATTTTAATACATTGCTCGCATGATATCTTTCCAAACTAAGTTCTTCTCTTTTACAGATGAACAGCGTGCTACACCCGTCCAGGATATAGCACAACGGAGACACAGGCGCAGACGTGCAGCAGGGACCCGTTGCAAGGATTCTTTTCAGATTAAGACCCTGCGTAAACCTTTCTTACTGTCTCTTGTTGATCCACATCCCCCGGTTTCTTACCATAACCGAGGAGGAGGCTGGCGTTTTGGCATCGGCCGCGACAGAAATTTTTGCCCGTACCTGGACACGAGGGGCTTAGGGCATCGTTCTGCCCGTTATCATAAAGACCGAATACCTTAGGGAGTGTTCGGCGTCTCGAGTTAGGCCTTATATGCATCAGCTCCGAATCATGTCTTTGGTCAAATGTTGGGTTTGCCCGGCTCCTGTATTTTGCTGCCTTATGTTCCGTATCATCGGCTAACGCGACACCAGAAGAACTACTGCGATTGTGCCCCGGTTCGGTCGGGCGAGCACCTCAGTAGAGAAAGCCGAAAACTGACTGTCATGATATAGCGAGAGACTGGTCAACCACTCAATCGACTACCGGAATGTCTAGAATTCCTCCGCTTTGATGAAGGACCGTTTCCCGGTAAGGCACATACGCGCCCCGAATTCGGAGAGCGCGGTGCCCCCAGGGGCTATATCGTAGCCCCACCTTCGAACTCCTATGGCTAAGTGAAAGTGATAAAGCATTATAGTCCGGTTGCCTAGTTTGCTACGCTACCACCTCCTTCACAGGACCAAGACGTTGGATTAAGTGTGAAAATGCGCTATTTTTGCAAACACCCCCGCACCATGTGCGTGGGGGCTGAAGCCGAAGACTGCCATCTTTCAGGTTATATACACATATACATTAACGGCCGCATAGGAGATATTTCAATACTTGAATGCACAAGTATAAAAAGCACTCATATTATAAACATGGTTTCACAAAGCATACATGTCATTTGAACATAACATTTTTCGAGCACTGCGACTCTATCAAACGAGCGCCCTGCAGGACTTCCCCAAAATAGTGCTCGACGGGTAACCGGCTTTTGTCCGAACCCCAGGAGGCAACATCAGTGGCATCCATATCTGCCCAGTATGTCTTGACACGGGCGAGAGCCATCCGTGCACCCTCTATGCACGCCGACCGCTTCATCGCCTTGATATGCGGCATCGCCCCAAGGAACTGCTGCAATAAGCCAAAAAAACTCTTCGGCTTAGGCCTATCCGGCCACACATGAGCCACCACATCCATCATGGCAAATCCGGATAATCTATTCAGCTCAGCCCACTCGGCCAACCGATCGGTCAACGGAAGTGGACGCTCCGGACTGTGGAATTGAGACCAAAACAGCTCTTCCATCTTGTGATCCTTTTGGCTTCGGAAGTGCACAACCGCATCTGCCGCACTCGCCGCCAAATTCAGATAAGGATCCTCCGCACCCCACAGCTGGCCCAGCTGAGCATACTTCGGATCTGTGAACTTCCTGCACAGCAAAAAGGGCTTTCCAGCCGCAATGTCTCCGGCCTGACGCAACTCCTCCTTTATAACCCTCAGTGCAGAACGAGCATCCTTGGCTTCGGCGGTGGCCTTCTTTAGGTCCTCTTGCTCAGCCCGGCGTTCTTTTTCAAGAACCTCATAGCGGTCGGTAACATCCTTCAGCTTCACGGCCATTCCGGCCATCTCCTCCCTGCTTCGGTAGTGAGCAGCCTTTTCGGCTCTTAGCTCTTCGGCTGCCCTCGAGGCAGCCGCATCACTCCTTATGGCCTGCTCCTTGGCTCGAGCAAGCTCTGCCCGAAGGTTCTCCACAGCAGCGGCACCATCTGCATCAAGCATACATATTGTAAGGAGTGGGCGTCAGCTCCCTTACTAGGTGACCACGGAGAAACAACCTACCTTGTGACTCGTCGAGTCGTTTATTGACCAGCGCGATGTCTACATCCGCAACATCAAGTTGCCGCTTTAGCTCGGCAACTCTATCAGTCCGGCTGGCCACCGGATGATCCGCCACCTGCATAAGATAGGCGAGAATTAATAACTGAGATTATGATCCTCGGCACGCTGTCGCTTTCGACAACATCCCGAGTCTCAGGGCTACTATCTATACAGGGCGCACTCTATGTGCAAAACTGTCAAAAGGTATGTCATTTTTACGTACCTCAAAACTGTCAAAAGGTATGTCATTTTTACGTACCACAAAAGCAAATCACTCTTTGAGATTAATTACAGGACGAAGAACACGGACATGAGAGGACAAGTACTAAGAGCATGAACTAGCTAAATCATTCCTGCTGTTCTCTCTCAGGTAAAATAGCATAGAACATGTATAGCTCTCCTGATTCATCATACTGGAGCATGCAGATGAACCTGTCTCCAAATCATGGGCTGCGCTTCTCATTGCTGCCCCCTAGTACTTCTCTGCGATCGTTAACAATTTTGCTCCAATCTTTCACTATTAAAAATTCATCGCTTCTAGAAATCCTGAATGCACTCATGTGCAATGTAGGATATCTTGGCCGTAAGCTAACAATTGACATGCGACCTTTAGTCTCGATCCACTGAGTCCCTGTGGAAGAACATCGTATAGTAATTAATATACTTAGCAATGAAAGTTTAGCAAAACAATTATGTATGCAAAAGATGCACTGAGGACAAATAGTAAAAATCTTACCATCATTCCTAAATACATATGACCGTAGTTCAATACGATCACTATTGGTCGCACATTTTGAGTACTAACATTTCTAAGTGCATGATGAAAATTTGTCTTAACAGTATGAAGATCCTCAAGCCATGAAACATAATGGCTTATCTTCTCGCAGTTTAGTTCAGCTCCGGGACAGTAGTAGGTCCTGTGTACCAAGCTCCGAACATGTTTGCTTGAATGGAAATAAGCTGTCAATAGAAATTAGTTGTCAACTATTTTTGAATAAACAATATCAAAGACATAAATATGGTTGAGAAAAACTCACATAATGGTAGAACTGGAGGTGTCTGCACATCGACTCAGATGTCTCTATTACCTTCAATATCATCTTCCGGACAAATATCAAAGGTGATAACCATATCAGGCTCAAATGCATAAGCCTTGCATAATGCTTGCCAATTTTGCATTCAAAATAGGTGTACGTGTCTGCATTGTATACTTTGACGTTGAAAGTATAACCATGCTCAGTTTTCAGGTAAACTCTATTTATCTCCATAGTTTCCATAGCACTGAAACCTATCTTATCCAAGAAAAAAAAATTCTTGCATGGCAGGCGATGCGCTAGTAGAATAGTGAAAATTAAAAATTATAAGTTGAAGCAAATGAAGCATATATAAGTCATGCTTAATTACGAAAAAAGACTTGTCGTTGTGACTTACTGTATCGAATTCGAAGGTCTCATCCAGCTTGATGCTGAATCGCCTATCATCAACAAGGAAATTTCTGTCGCATAGGCCGCGCTCGTCTTCACAGTATTCACACATAATGAAATCTTTTTCGTCGCCAGATGACATTTACTATGTTCATATAGGTGAAACATTAAACACTTACTAATTCTATTAATTCAACTAATTCAACTACTTATATTAATTCAACTAGTTCTATTAATTCAACTAATTCAACTAAGCATTTACTAAAAATAAACTTGTTCTATTATTTTTCTTACTAAAATAAACTAGTTCTATTAATTCAACTAATTCAAATCGGAATTTACTAAAAACAAACTACTTCTATTAATTTACTTACTAAAATATATAAATTATCTATATATAGTAATATTTTAATTAGATCATCAAATCTCATATACCTAAATTTTCTTACTGAAAATAAACTAGTTCTATTAATTCAACTAGTTCAACTAAGCATTTACTAAAAATAAACTAGTTATATTAATTCAACTAGTTCAAATAATCTCATATACCTAAATTTACTAAAAATAAACTAGTCATATTAATTTTCTTACTAAAAATAAACTAGTTATATTAATTAAACTAGTTCAAATCTCATATATATACCTAACTAATATCAAGCTAATTCATCTAGCTAACAATTGACATTAATATTTAACAACTTTTCTATCTAATTCATCTAATGTTAACATTCTAACATTCTTATCTACGAATTCATCTAACATTAATCTAAACAATAGAAAACAGAAAATAAGTAAAAAAAATATGTGTGTGTAGTACTATGTGTGCATGTGTGTGTGTGTAGTGTGTGTGTGTGTGTGTGTGTGTAGTGTGTGTGTGTGTGTACGAGCGGGGGGCGGCGGCGTACGGGCGGCGGCGCGAGACGGCGACGCGACGGGGATGGCGCGACGACGGGCGGCGGGCCGGGGACGACCGACGACGCGATTGAGACGGCGACGTAGTACGGGGCGGCGATGCGAGACGGCGACGACGGGCGGCGGGGGCGGCGAGGGTGGCGGGGGCGATGGCACGGCGGCGGCGGCGATGTCGCGCGAGAAGTTGGAGAAGAAGTGGTTGATGAAACTAAATTTTTCGTAAATGCCATATATATATGAGGGGCCTTTAGTACCGGTTGGAGCCATCAACCGGTCCTAAAGGCCAATTTTGGCCAGGCCAAGCGGCGGGAAACGGACGCCTTTAGTACCGGTTCATAACCCCAACTGGTACCAAAGGCCAACCCATTAGTACCGGTTGGAGCCACCAACCGGTATTAATGGTTGTGTGCTGCCACCCGTGGTGCACTATGTTTAGTTCCACCTCGCCGAGCGAAGGGCAGCCGCACTGGTTTATAAACCCAGCCACGGCTGCTTCTTCGAACTCCTCTATATAGCAGGCTTCTGCGCCTAACTAGGTCGCGCTACCCTGTGAGCCTGCCAGCCCTTCTGGGCCTGAATTTGCACACCCTAGGTCTGGCAGGCCCACTGGACAGCGCCCCAACTATTTTTATATAGTTTTTTTCTTTTTTGCATTATTTATTTTCTTCTATTTATTTTTGAGTAATTTTTTTATATAGTTTGTACACGAAGTACGTCCAATTTTTGCCGTGACCCGCTCTACTCTTTCGCACATGCTATGCGGGTGAAATGATGACACCTTCAACATTTTCAGAGTTCATTTTGTTGTGATTTACTGTTTCACGGTCATTTAGCTCTGATCTAAACAAATCGGTGACTGAAAAACAGCAAATGATGCCAGAACGTGTTGGAAATTGATGACGTCGCTTTGAATGCTGCATAACGCCGGCTCAAAAAAAGTCTGGAGTTCAAATAAGTTTAAAAAAATGAAGTGCCCGTGTAACAGATGAGTTCTCGTTCGAAACCCTGATACTCCGAAAGAGATTGTCCAGTTTGTACACGAAGTGCTCTAGTTTTTGCCGTGACCCTCTCTACTCTTTGGCACATGTTATGCGGGTGAAATGATGATGCCTTCAACATTTTCAGATTTCGTTTTGTAGTGATTTTCAATTTCACGGTCATTTAGCTCCGATCTAAACAAATCGATGACTGAAAAACAACAAATGATGTCAGAACGTGTTGGAAATTGATGACGTCGCTTCGAATGCTTCATAATGCCGGCTCAAAAAAGTCTGGAGTTCAAATAAGTTAAAAAAAATGAAGTGCCCGTGTAACAGATGAGTTCTCGTCCAAAACCCTGATACTCCGAAAGAGATTGTCCAGTTTGTACACGAAGTCCGTCCAATTTTTGCCGTAACCCCGTCTACTGTTTCGCACATGCTATGTGGGGTGAAATGATGATACCTTCAACATTTTCAGAGTTCGTTTTGTAGCGATTTTCAATTTCACGGTCATTTAGCTCTGATCTAAACAAATCGGTGACTGAAAAACAGCAAATGATGTCAGAACGTGTTGGAAATTGATGACGTCGCTTCGAATGCTGCATGCCGGCTCAAAAAAAAGTCTGGAGTTCAAATAAGTTTAAAAAAATGAAGTGCCCGTGTAACAGATGAGTTCTCGTCCGAAACCCTCATACTCCGAAAGAGATTATCCAGTTTGTACACGAAGTGCGTCCAGTTTTGAAGTGAGTGGCGGCCGGCGGGGGAGGACCGGCGCGGGGGATTGAGGGGGAGACCGAGTGAGTGAGAGCGTAAACATGCATGTAAGAATATACATCAAAAATACATTGATTATCAATGATCTTTTTGTGTACAATCTGAATTGTCAATATGAGTCCTCAACGGTTTAGAAACCGGTGAAGACTCATATTGAGTCCACAAATTATACACATAGTGTTCAATGAAGACCAAATACTTGTGATAGTTTGAGAAGTAACATATTTAAGGTGGTAAAAATCTTGCTAGGGGAGCGAGGTGGGACTAAAAATAGCCTGCCACAACCTCTTTACTACCGGTTCGTCTCACGAACCGGTACTAAAGGTGCTGGCCGGGCCCCAGCATCTTTAGTACCGGTTCGTGGCACGAACCGGTACTAAAGGTTCGCAATGAACCGGTACTAAAGATCTCCTCCCGCCTAGCCATTTGAACCGGCACTAATGGACACATTAGTGCCGGCTCAAATGCAAATCGGGACTAATGTTTCTCACATTTGACCCTTTTTCTACTAGTGATGTGCGGAAATACGAGCTGTCCTTCTTGTCACCTGACTTGTTTTCTGTAGATGCTGCTCTACTTTCTTCCAAGGCGACATGCATGGCCCCGACATGCATGCCACGCCTCCCAAGGCAACCTCGTCGGCCTCGCCCGCTGGCGCGTCTGCGGCCCTGTCTGCCTCGCCCGCTGGCGGGACCATGGGCCCGGCTAGGTCGCCCGCTGCATCCCCCGTCTCGCCTGCTTCGGTCGTCGCCGAGTCGCCAGCCGCGTCCCCTGGGCTGCCGTCTCCACCTGAATCTTCCTTGTCGCCTGTTTCGGTCCAGCCCGACGCGTCACCCCGACCCGTGTCACATGTTGCTGACGATCGTTCAGCCGCGACACCACCGGCCGGGTCTCCCTCATTGCCGCCACCTTTTACCGGCGATGCAGCTCCCGGGCACACTATGGTCACCCGTCACCGCGATCATACGCATAAGGCCAAGACATAAACGGATGGCACGGTGCGGTACGTCACTCGTCGACGTGCATTTTTCACCGCACCCACTTCTCATCGTGATGCTCATGGTGAACCGGCTTGGCATGCCGCCATGTTTGAGGAATTTGCTGCCCTTCGTCACACGAACACATGGGTGTTGGTGCCTCGGCCTCCTGGTGTTAATATCGTGGGCTGCAAGTGGATCTTTAATACCAAGCATCGTCCGGATGGTTCTGTTGACAAGCACAAAGTTCGCCTCGTTGCTCGCGGTTTTACTCAACAGCAAGGAATCGACTATGGAGATACTTTCAGTCCCGTGGTGAAGCCCACCACGGTTCTTCTGGTTCTCTCTCTCACTATCTCCCGCGGGTAGTGTCTTCGACAGATTGATGTGAGTAATGCTTTTCTTCACGGCTTCTTGGCCGAAGATGTCTACTGCAGCAACCCCCTGGTTTTGAGGATGCTCATTATCCCTCTCATGTCTGCAAACTCCAGAGGTCCATCTACGGGCTCAAACAGTCGCCGCGTGCCTGGTATGCTCGGTTGAGTCGGCGTCTCTCACAGCTTGGCTTTGTTTCCCCCAAGGCAGATGCGTCCTTGTTCATATTTTCACATGGTGCTATTCAGATCTACATGCTGGTGTATGTTGATGATATTGTGATTGCTGGTTCTACACCTACTGTGGTGGATCGCCTTGTGCAGTCCTTGTATGCGAGATTTCCCATCAAATACTTGGGCAGGCTGGAGTACTTTCTTGGATTGGAAGCGTCCTATCATTCTGGGGGCATGACATTGACGTGGAAGAAGTATGCACTTGATCTTCTTCATCGCGTCAACATGGAGAACTACAAGTCCACTTCTACTCCACTTGATACATCCGAGAGCCTCTCGCATCACAGTGGTGCATTGCTGAGTACCGATGACTCTTTCAGGTACCATAGTGTAGTTGTAGCACTGCAGTATCTGACACTCACTCGTCCAGATATCTCGTTTGTCGTGAACAAAGTGCGCCAGTTCCTGTCTCAGCCTACGGAGGTCCATTGGGTAGCAGTTAAGCATATTCTAAGGTATATCAAAGGTACGCTAGACATGGGACTACGGATTCGTAAGTCCAGATTTACTGGAGTCAGTATATTCACCGATGCAGACTGGGCAGGTTGTGTTGATGACAGGCGTTCTACTAGTGGCTTTGCTGTATTTGTTGGACCCAACCTGATATCTTGGAGTTCCAAGAAGTAGCATACAGTCTTGAGGTCTAGCACCGAGGCAGAGTATAAGGCATTGGCCAATGGCGCGGATAAAGCCATTTGGATAGACACAGTTCTCATAGAACTTGGAGTCACACGGCAGCGCACACCCATACTATGGTGTGATAACTTAGGGGCGACTTACCTGACGGCGAATCCAGTGTTTCATGCTCGTACCAAACACTTTGAGATTGATTTTCATTTTGTGAGGGAACGAGTAGCTGTTGGTAAACTAGAAGTCAGGTTTATCTCAACTGATGATCAGTTAGCGGATGTATTTACTAAACCTGGTACTCGAAAGATGCTAGACCGTTTTAGAACCAATCTGAATCTTGTATGTAGTTCAGATTGTCAGGGCATGTAAAATAGGGTCTAGCATATTGTACATGTACACGTATTTGTATACGTATGTAATTGTATTCTGATCATCTATATATTGAGACGTGAGGCTGGATGTTAGCCACCCACGCAAAACCCTAAACCTACCTCTTCAACTACCTAGGCGCCCATTCATTTCACTATCGAGAAGCACATTGGTTGCTTTGATGTCTCGATGGATGACAACTTTCTCCCACCTCTCATGAAGGTAGAATAAGCCAGATGCAATGCCTTTGATGATTTCAAATCTCCGAGCCCAATCAAGAGTAGGCTTATCATCATCCTCTTCTTGATGATGTAAGTACTGGTCAAGACTACCATTTGACATATAGTCATAGACCAATAGAAGTTCACCTTTTCTCCTACAATAACCTAGTAACTGGATGATGTTGCGGTGGCGGATACGGCCGATACTAATAATCTCGGCGTTGAACTCATTTATTCCTTGCTTTGACTCATGGGACACCCTCTTCACCGCAACCTCTAGTTTAGAGACCAGAAGCACACCTACACCTTCCCAAATCCTCCATGGCCAAGTAGGTTCTTACTATGAAATCCTTGAGTAGCATGGACTAAAATCTTGTAGGAGAAGCGGTGTGGCCCATACTCATCCTCCCAATATTCGTGCAGCTCGGCATACCTCCTTTGCCTCCGCACCAATAGAATTATAGTTGTTCCTACAAGAAAGATGAATGTGGCACTGGCTATTGGTAGGATGATCTCAAGAACTTTGTGGGGCCAATCCGAGGTAGCTTTGGCAGCTTGGTGATGTCAATGTCTGGTGCAGGACGATTTATGCCCAAACTCCAGCTAAGCACACAATACGGTGAGTTGATCGGACCAGTTGAAGCCGAGAATCCAAGGTAGGACTAATCTTGTAGAACTGTTGAGAGGTTGTAGGTGGTTGAGACTAGTGGCCTCGACGGGTTGGCTACCTTGAGGGGAGCCAAGGTCATAGTCATCTGAGTGGTATCTCCATCATAATCCACCCACACTTGCATTTCCTTGCGACTAACGAGGGACAAGTTGTTGAAGACACCGTTTTTCTTGTCACCATAGAAGCCAGTCGGTCGGGCTTGAATGGAGGTGAGGCTATTGATGTCAATGCCAGCATGGTTGTCATCGATGTCTTCAAACTCTGTATTTTGGCTGCTATCAAGCTCGACTACAAATATCTGGTTGCTTGGCTTGCCATCGCTTGTTTAGTTGAGGAGGCCCAAGTATTGAGAGTGTTGTGCACCTGAGAAATCCTTGGTGGGAGATATCAGGAAAGGCATGCCATCAGTACATTGATCGGAGTAGATGGGGACCATGCCGAACACAAAGGTGATGGAGAAGGATTGCACCGCCTTGTTGGGTGACTTGCGGAATCGCCATGGGGTTGGATAGAAAGCATGGCCCTTGAGGTGAAGGGTGCCATTGGTGAGCTTGAGAACCCCATCTGGTGTAACCGTGGCTGTGCCATCAAGGGTGAGGTCGGTACCACCCGAGAAGCCCGAGTAGACAAATTGGTCCTCCTCCTCACTTGTGGTAGTGGCAGTGGTGAGGAATGCAAGGTTTAGGGCAAGGGAGAGAAGGATGTGTAATTGTAAAGAGAAAAGAAGGGAGGATCGATGCTCCATGTTAGCTGGCACATGTGCAGCTCTAAAAGCTCTACAAGATGCATAAATGGTGGCTTGTGGTCTTAGCTACTCTGGAACTTATTTGCAGCCCATGACTTGGGTGCTTCCATCATTTGCCTATTTTTTTCATACTGGTCATTGTCTGGAGCTGTTAGTAACATAGTATAGACTACTTGTATAGCAGCCGGCCATGACTTGAGTGTACAAGTCATTGTCTATTATGTAGAAGTAATACTTATATACTAGTAATTGTCTCTCTGTACCTTAATTAGCACCTAATTAATTTACACTAACTAAATGATGCCCATTCCTTGCATTGACTTAGTCATTGGTGTATTTATATTTTTTTCCAGTTTCAAATGGAAATGTATTCTCGCGTTGGAGACTTGACTTGGTCGCCCTTCGCTTATGATGTGATGTGTAGTCGAATACGTTTTCTTTTCGAATTTCGAAAAGGTGTAGTTGAGTGGTCCGCCATGTTTTGATTATCGAGACGGCACAATAATTCACATAGATAGGAACATAATATCCTAAGAAACTACATAGATGATATGTTTCGCCTACTAGTAACTAATAAAATTCACTTACACAGTATACAGAAGGGAAGTGACTGGGGTGTCTCCGTACTTCACTGATAGTATCTCAGTTTGAGTGGTCCCATACTCTGAAACTATACAACTTTGTTAGCTCTTGGGCACTAGCTAGTAGCTAGCTTCCTCATGACCTGCTTGAGATATACTCTGAAACTATACATCTTCTAGTACACGCATACTTTTCTAGCCTTGGCTTTTCTGCAGCTGCAGCCTGCCAAGGTTATTATAGAGGATACAAAACAAAAAATTCTTTTGCACTCGGGATCAGCAAATATCATCAAGACTTTTTCCACGGTGGGGAAACCTCCAGGAAGCTTCTTTCCCCCATCGTTACCGTCTTGATCTTCGAGCAAGAACTTCTTCAGCAGCTTGCACTCCTGAGTGGTATGCTTGGGTAAAATCAAATTGCCCTCCTCATCCCTCTTGGTATGAACCTGATAGGGTTGATCAAGAATGTTGCCCTCTTTCTTCTTCGGGGTTCATTCCTTTTTCTGCTTATGGGGCCCTTCTTTTCCTTGTCTGGCTAGGGCCGCCACTTTAGCATTATCTGTCATTTCGGGCTTGCGCTTCTGCTTTCGGCCGGCATTGTGGCTCGACTGATTCGCATCATCTTCTCAGACCTTTCCATTCCACAGTCGGTCTTCCTCCTTGGCATTTGCATACCGGCTGGCTATTTCCATCGCCCAACTCAGGGTCGGGATCTCCATTCGGCCGAACTTGAGGATTAGCTCTTGAAATTTGACACCTAGCTTGAAGGCGCAAATGGCTTGGTGCTCGTGGTCCACCGCTAGATATACTCTCTCCGAGTCTCGTTGTTTCTATAAACACAATGTTGCGAATCGGCCAGTCTGCCCGGCCGGTTGTATGTGCCCTCAAAGGTCTTAACGAACACTCGGGCGAGATCGTCCCAACTATAAATGTTGTTGGGCGGCAACTGATTGAGCCAGGCTCTCGCGATCCTTCAAGCATCAAGGGAAGTTGCTTCATCCCACATCGCCTATGCCGCCACCAATCTGTACAGCTACTCGGTAATCTTCTAACCATGTCTCTGGCTTAGATTCGCTCGTGGATTTTGTAATTCCAGTTGCTAGCCTGAAATTCGCGGGAATCGGTGTGGCAAGTATGCATATGCTGAAACACAATGGACCCGAGGAAGTGGATCCACTCGGATAGTTGTCATAATTTTCTCTGTGAGCCCGGCCTCGGTCGACCAGATTTTGGGCAAGAATGGATCTTGCATTGAATTGTGGGTCACGGTAACCAGTACCCGCTTGGTCTCGCAGACGATAACCACCCGGCTGTCGAGGGGGACTGGCGATGTCACGCGCAGAGGTGGCCGCCAGGCCCCTCATATGGCAGTGCCCAGTCGCCAGCCTTCCTCCTCTCGCTAGCGCTCATGGTCGCCGTGTCCAGGTGAGGAGACTGGGGGCGGCGCGAGGGGGAGCAGCAGTGACGGGACAGGATGGGGGAGGCGGCACGAGGGGGAGCAGCAGCGACGGGAGAGGATGGGGGAGGCGGCGCGAGGGGGAGCAGCAGCGACGGGAGAGGATGGGGGAGGCGGTACGAGGGGGGAGCAGCAGCGATGGGAGAGGATGGGGGAGGCGGCACGAGGGGGGAGCAGCAGCGACGGGAGAGGATGGGGGAGGCGGCACGAGGGGGGAGCAGCAGCGATGGGAGAGGATGGGGGAGGTGGCGTGAGGAGGGAGCAGTAGCGACGGGAGAGGATGGGGGAGGCGGCGGGAGGGGGAGAAGGGAGGGGATGGAGGCTAGGGTTCTGATCCAATCGGCGCCTTCCTTGCCTCATCCGACCATGGGCCAACCAGCGCCCAACACGCACGAAGAGGCAGGACGTGAAAAGATGAGATTGCCCTCGGCAGGGCGCGTGATTTACGTGTGGTGGCAAGAGATCTTTACATCGGGAGTAACTATCCATTGCTACAACTACTTGATATGTACTAGCTCAGAATCCCCCTCCACCTTGATGCAGTCTGTCAGCAAAGGATATAATTTAATGTAATATGTCGGCAAGCTAGGCTTGATCGTTTCAAAGAGTAGTTGGTATCAATGACCACAAGTCAGTCAGTCTCTGATGAATGGCTTATAGTATTAGCTTTACATTACAAGTCCCCGACGGGTACGATGTTGCGACGGAGGGATTTTATGTTTAAACTAATGGCCGGCCGGCAAGGCCGCATCGATTTTATCTTCATGGCCATGCATCAACTTGTACAAAATGTTAT
Source organism: Triticum timopheevii (assembly GCA_963921465.1). Lineage (NCBI taxonomy): Eukaryota > Viridiplantae > Streptophyta > Magnoliopsida > Poales > Poaceae > Triticum > Triticum timopheevii. The sequence continues at coordinate 308,815 of OY997274.1, read as the reverse complement.
TTTTTTCAAGGATACGTCTAAGGCCGGCAGCTTCCTCCCTCCCTCTTGCTTCCTTCCTCCTCCCTGCTGTTCAACTTCAACTAGGGGCCGCCATGCCCGGATACTCCTCCACAATTCATGCTCTTGTGCTCCTGGCACTAATAATTCCGCTCGTCGTAGCACAGCCGTGGCCGGTCTGCGGCAAAGACAACTACTACTCGGCAGGCAGCACCTACGAGAAGAACCTTGTGGACCTCCTCCGCACCCTCCGCCAGGACGCCTACGACTCGCCCTACCTATTCGCCTCGGGCTCCCTCGGCGCCGCGCCGGACACTGCCTGGGCCCTGGTTCTCTGCCGCGGCGACATCAGCTCCTCCGACTGCTACGACTGTGTCACCGGGGCCGATCGGGACGCGGCCACAGCCTGCAACCGCAGCAGGGACGTGGCCCTCTGCTACAACCACTGCTACGTTCACCTAGCCAACCACGACTTCGTCGACCCCAGCAGCAGCTACTTCGAGCTAAATGTCTTTAGTGGTCACAAAATCACCAGCAACGACGTCGACGGCTACAACCGGGCGGTCACCGGCCTTCTCAGCGCCACGGTGCAGTATGCGGTGGACAACTCCGCCAGGCTCTTCGCCACGGGGCAATGGGTAGGGCCCGACCCGGGCTTCCGCAATATCTACTCGGCGGCGCAGTGCGCACCGGACCTGTCGCCGCCAGAGTGCCGAAGCTGCCTACAACGCGTCCTGGGCTTGTGGTCGACCAAGTTCAACGACGGGGTAGAGGGCGGGAGGATGGCTGGTCCGCGCTGCACCTTGAGGTCTGAATTGAACCGCTTCTACTATGGCGACGCGATGCTCCTGTTGCCCACCAAGGCGGCCGCACCGGCGCCGGCGCCGGCACCCACAGCTGTGCCGGCCACTACCACAGGTCAAATCCTACTACTACCGGGTGTAACTACATCCATATCTTATATACTACCATGTGGTAATATATATATACTAATATATCATTTTGAGTATGTTCATATACTATATACAAGATACTCCAAAGTGAGTTACATGAAAATTTTGCAAGTTGACCAACAGTTTTTATTATATTTGTGAAATACGTATGTATTTGTACGTAAAAAGGAGTATGCTAAAAAGTAGTATACATACTAACTAAAAAGTAGTATACATACCTACCTAAACATTCTTATATACTACATACTACGCGTACATACACTCCAGTATGATAGATACTTACCTACAACATACGAAACAAAAGTGAGAGTAATTACACCTGGTCGTAGGAAACATTTGTCATATATATACACCTCAAAAAAGAGAATTGAGAGATGTGACACCCGTATTTTTTTTTTCAAACCTGAAAGTCATATATGTATCCATGTCCAACTGTTCTTCACTATCTTGCAGTGTATTTATTTCTTCCATATATTTCATTGGCAAAACTATTGGACGACACAGTTTTTACTCATAAATGCCATGTTATATTCCAGGTAGCAAGAGGACCATCACGAAGATTATGCTAATAGGTAGGCTACAACTTTTGCCATCTTTTCACATGTGACGATTTAAATACCAGTAGCCCACTACTAGTGTTTTCTATGACAAAAGTGCAACTTTAAAATTTACCATGCATGTAATCATTGAAAATTCATTCTAACATTAAAATTTCAAACAAGGAGCTCTCGGTTTGCGTATAATACACGAATTTATGGAATTTAGCTTGTTGATACTTTTGCCACCATGCACTCTTGCATAAAGAGCAATTTAAACTACCGATGATCTTGGAAATCATAACTACTATACTATAGCCTTTGGTTTACAAAGAAGTAACATATGCTTTCATCTCAGTTTTGACATCAGTAGGTGCAACCTTGCTCTTTCCGTGTATGTATGTGCTAATATGGCATAGAAAGGGGAGAAGACTATGGTTTCACCTTTGCAAGAAGAGTAGCAACAACGAAAAGAATTATGAGGCCATGATAGCATCGTATGGATCTCTAGCTCCAAAACGGTACATGTACTCAGAGGTAGTGAAGATAACATCTTCTCGTAACAATGAGCTTGGAAAAGGTGGCTGTGGTGTGGTTTTCAAAGGAAGACTGAATGATGGTCGTCTGGTTGCTGTGAAATTCTTGCATGACTGCAAAGGAAACGGGAGCGAGTTTGTGAATGAGGTTATGAGCATTGGCAGGACCTCTCATGTTAATGTTGTTAGCTTATTTGGGTTCTGTTTGGAGGGATCAAAATGAGCTCTTATATATGAGTACATGTCCAACGGTTCCCTGGATAAGTACATCTACTCAGAGAGCCCCAAAGAAATTTTAGGATGGGAGAAGCTCTATGCGATTGCAATTGGGATTGCTCATGGCCTCGAATACTTGCACCATAGCTGTAATACACGCATCGTCCATTTTGATATCAAGCCTCAAAATATCCTTCTAGACAAGGATTTTAGCCCCAAAATTGCTGATTTTGGGCTCGCTAAATTGTGTCATACGAAAGAAAGTAAAGTTTCAATGACTGGTGCTAGAGGAACAATTGGATTCATCGCTCCAGAAGTTCATTCTCGAACCTTCGGAGTTGTTTCGACAAAGTTAGATGTTTTTAGTTATGGAATGATGTTGTTGGAGATGGTTGGAGGCAGGAGAAATGTAAAATCAGTTGTTGAAAATTCCAGCGAAAACTATTTCCCAGATTGGATTTATGACCACTTTGCTCAAGATGAAGCTTTAAAGGCATGTGATGTAACAAGTGAAACTGTGGAGATAGCAAGAAAGATGACCTTGATTGGCTTGTGGTGCGTACAAGTTTTACCTGTGTATCGCCCTACAATAACAGGAGTCCTGGAAATGTTTGAGAGAAGCTTAGATGAACTGGGCATGCCACCAAAGCAAAACTTCTGTGAACTAGTGTAAGTTATTTCTCCTGTATTTTTGTTCAGTTGTTTTTGTGGGAAATTATTATTTGGCATTAACTTGATCTACACACTTATCTCTCATTTGCAGTGGAAGTTCAGTTCACAATACGGATGTACAAACGAATGCAAGTTCTACAAGTGCCAGATCTGAAAAGATAAGTGCTGTGAATTCAGAAATACTAGAACGGTCATCAACTCTTTGAGCAGATATATAAGCCACGTGGATCCAAAAAATCCTACAATGGTTTCCAACTCTTTTGAGAAGGTGACCTGCAATGGAGTACATTCAGAAATTAAACAAGCGCAATGAAAATTCGGCATTGTAAATATTCCATATGTATGCATGACCTACACTCAAGAGCATCTGTATGCCATTACGGTCCAAAACAGGAATAAAATTAATTAGTTGAGGTGTCCGATGAGGTCTGTGTTGCAAGATCCAATCGCTAAAAGGCACTGGATCTTAAGACAATATATATACACACGCAATAAACACGATTTAGGCTCTAACTATGGGCACTAAGTAGAAAAAAAAACCGTGTTTTGTTTTGGCCTCCTGTCACGAACACTCTCAAGACTGTGTTGACACTAGATTTTGTCATTGAATGAAATGCAATTAAGATGATCTCGAATGGAAAGTGATCTACATGAAAAAGTTCCGTTTTGTCTACATGAACATCTTCGAAGTTTGGGCCATCGCCATCCGATCTCATCTCGAGGGCCAAAACTATGCTCAAAGTACTAAGATTTGGTATTCAGAGTATTATTCGGCCAATTAAGCCTCCAATACTGCCTCAAATGAGAAAACTTTGTACAATAATTGTCTTCATCTCGTCGAAACGGTTGATTTTGATATACAAATCGCCTCAATCCGAGATCGTATGTAAAAGTTACAGCCATCTGAGTGCGGCTCTGTCATGGGGCAAAAGTGGCGCGCCCCATCAGACACGGTGTCTGATGGCTGATGGGTAGCGCGAGTAACAACCTGTTTTGCGCGAGCGATTCGGCCTTGAAGATGCCTCGAATCGACAAATGTTCAACACAAAAGTTGTACAACTCATTGAAACGGTCAAATTTGCTTCTGGGCTCATCTTCATCCGATGTCGTTTGTGGCCAGTGGGACCTAAAAACCAAACTGATGTTACAGACTTACCTAAATCCGAGTTTGGTTAATTTTGCAAAGATTTGGACGTGATTTGGAGTCCTTTTCTTATACGGGAAGATCATCCGCCTCTTATATACCTAAGGGGTGACGGCCGATTAAACAACACACAATCGAACAAATCATCTACCACTTTTTACCTTTAATTTTATCTCTCTCCTTTCTTCTTCTTCTTCCTCGTTCTTCGTCTGTTCTTGTTGTTGCAGGGCGGCGATCCACGAGGCCCTAGGGGCGATCAGGTCGACCTAGGGCAGCCCATAGCCGCCGCGCGCCCTGACGGGGTCCCTCCCGGGTGTGTGGGGTTTCGAGTCCTTAAAAGCCCCCGCCGGATTGCTCGTGTACCGCGCTTCCGGACGGGTCTCCTTCGACGTGAGCTGCGGTGCATCACCCTCGGTGTTGGAGGTACACGGTGACGTGTTCATGTGCTAACACACTTTTTAGCGACTCCGCTGGGGATGAAGCTTTGAACGGTCTCCAGCCCATTCTTGCTACGAAGAGATCCCCATCTAGGGTTTGCAATCTACAAAGGTAATATGAGTACCCAATTCCCTGTTGTAGATGCAAATAATTCATATGGTGTTACTAGATCGTTCAATGAGTATACTCTATCGGCCAACCCTAATTTTTTTAATCATGCATCTAACTACGTGCAAGGGCCGATTCAAAGTAATTTACACGTTTCAACTTCTTATGATACTAGTAACATGAGACATATGTATTCCAACTCACATGCATCGACAACCCAGCAAATTCATATGCCAATGAGCAACATGATGAGTTCGGTTAATCAATTTGAATTACCCCAAGTTAGAACTTCTAATAGCATGCAACAAAGTGTTTCTCCTTCTTATTCATCGGCAACGAACATGCAATATGTCAATCCAAACTTGCCGATGGATGGTAGAATTGGCCATGTTACTTCTAGCTATTCGGCCAGTTACTCTCAACCATCATATGCTACACCTCTTGTTAGTAACTTTTCGGCACCGTATAGAACTATAGATGTTCATAATTCGGCTTCATACCTTCCTGGTCATAGCTGAATAAATGTAAATTTTACAGGAGCGGTTGTGCCCAATATTATAGAAGATGAGGTAGTGGTGGCTGCATTGAAGAGTTTAGCCCAAAATAAGAGGATTCGTGCTCTTTGTCTTGAAGAACATGATAAAGGACTAGTTCCTGATTATAATGCAATAAGAGCTAGAGTTTTGCAAGAAGACGAATCTTTGCCAATTGATAGAACTGACGAGCAAAAATATGATTCTATAACAATGCATATGTCTTCACCTAGTACAACATCATATTATACATCCCCTACACAATTTCAAAGTTCCGGCAACACCCATGTGTCATTGCCAAAAGAATCTAAAAGCACCGAGGGGCAATTATATCCGGAGTGGGCTGAAATTGAGAAAAAACTTAAAGCCAATTTTGCCGCTCGCTGCCAGAAACAAATAGAAAAAGATTTGGCTCAGATAAAAGAAGCATTGCCAATTGGTAGTATCAATGAAAAGAATGATGATTCAGAAACTAAAAGTGCTTCGGTTGAAAAGGCTGAATCAAGTAGTACCTCCCAAACTCCACGCCGACGCTGGAGCAGATGTCGTCGCAATGGCTGAGCGCGAGGACTCATGTCCACCACGAGGATGCCGCCGTCGCCACACCATCCTTGCTTGAACAGACATGATTCCAAATCCATCTGCAATGATAGAAGCAATCGTCTCATCGGAGTAGAATCTGAAGAAATTTTATTCAGCGCCGCCAACGCCGTCGCCGAATCCAAGACAATGAACAATCTAAAAAAAACTAAGCTATTTTGGCCTAAAACTATCCACACGCGTGGATCCGACGATCCCCCCACATCGCCGACAATCGAGGTAGTCGACGGCGGAGTGCGAGTCCGTGGCGGCGGAAAGCTAGATGGCTTTTCCTGTCTTCGGGAGGAAGATAGGAAAACGATACCGTGCTATGGACTCCAAGGGCTTTGGCTCATACTCGGACAGTCGGACTCTTAAGTCCTAGTAACGCACACGCGTCTACAGTACAAATTAGTAGTAGGAGGAAGGAATTATGTACTACTGTATAAGGGAGAGAGATACGGCCAGAATTTTTAGTTTACGATCGATCGAGCTGCTTCGTCTCTCTCCTCATCGACTAAGACAAAGACTAGGTCTAGATCCGATCCGATCCGATCGATGGGGTCGTGCACGTCTCGACCTGCGTCGTGGACCGACCTGCCGCCGGATCTCATCCTCGCGGTCTCCGCCCACCTCCAACACCCCGCCGACATCGTCCGTTTCCACGCTGTCTGCAGGCCATGGCGCGACGCGGCTGCGCTGCTCTCCCCTGCGACTGCGGCGACCTCGTGCCTGCCCTGGGTTCTCACGTCGCGGGACGGCCGCATGGTGCACTCCATCCTCGACTTCCGTCACCCCTTCCGCAGCAACGATGACATCCTCCTCCCACAGCCGCCGGCCGGGGGTACAACAAGACCAACCACCGCCGCGGAAAAAACAAGGAACCGGGTGGCCAGCGCGGACGGCACGGCGGCTTGGTTCTTGGTCGCTGGCGCCGACACAAAACTCATCGACTTTTTCACCGGAGCCGTGACCCTAAACCTACCCCCCCTTCCCAGAGCCTGCGTTTTGATTTTCGGTTTGCCATTTTTTTCGGCCCTGAACGAAATGGCCGAATTTCGGTCATTTCAAAAATTTCGGCAAAATTTCGGACGAAATTACAAAAGCAAATTTTGAATTTTCAGACAAAAAATGGCCGAAATTTGGCCGAAATTCGGCCGAAATTTGACCAAACATTCACATAAATTTGAAAAAGCAAAGCAAAAGCATAGCAGCCCAACAGCCATCAGGAGTAATCATATAATGTTTAGCAAATTAGCTCTAGGGATTAAAATAAGAGCGTCAGTCCAATATAAACTTACAGTCCACGACGATCACATTAGTTCTAAACTTACAGTCCACAACCATCACATCATAGTTCAAAGTTTAAATACTTCAGTACAACCAACTCTAGGAATTTAAAGGACTTCACGTAGAAACATCTCCAAAAGACAGCCATCAAAGCATCACACCGAACAGCAAAAGGCAACCATCAAAGCATCACAACGAACAACAACTCCAAAAGAAATCATCACTAGCTCCAGCTTCCATGCTCCAAGCCTCCAACTAGCATCATTCTCCAAGCTCCAGCTAGCTCCAAGCTCCAGCTAGGTACCATTTAAAAGACAAATACAAGTGATAAGTAGCATTTAGAACAACACTACATGATAAGTAGCAACTAGAATAGCACTAAGAGACAAGTAGCAATTAGAACAGCACTAGTAGGTGAGTGGTAGCAATTGGAACATCACTAGTAGGTGATAAGTAGCAATTACAACAGCCATACAAGAAGATAAGTAGAAATTACAACAATACTACATGATAATTGACAAGTAGCAATTAGAACAAGCGCACTGATCATTACACAGTGAGCATACACATTAGAGCACCAGAATAAGAAAGCAATGTACATCAAGCTATTTAAAGATCAACCGCTTCAAACATATGCATCAAGCTAGATTTTTCAAAGTAATCATCATGAAGAAGAAACACCGAAAAGAAGAGACTTACCAAAACTACGAGTAGAGGCTGTTGATTTCCTTGGTCTTCTTCCTAACTAGTCGTCCAGATCTACGAGTCTCCAAATTGCCAATGCTTGCTTGTGTCTCCTTTTCAACTTGTACTTGTGTCTCTTCTTCCACTTGCATTTGTGTTTCTTGCTGATCTTGTTGATCATCCTCATCATCCTCACTCACCCCATCATCATCCTCACTCACCCCATCATCATCCTCACTCTCATTATCAACATATTCATTCTCGTTGTCGTCATCCTCACTGTCAGTTTCGACATACTCATTCTCCTCATCATGATTCCTCTTTCTTTTCTTCTTATTAGCATTTGTACCAACATAAGAATCCTTCCTGCTTGAGTTGAGGCGCCTTATTTTCTCAAAAACAGCACTGGCCGCATCGGCTCCATCCAAAATTGGATCCTCTTCATCCTCATTCAGCCACTCCATTATTGGATTTGTCTCATCGAACATTGTTGTATCTATCAGCAGTGCACTTGGATCAACCTCTTTATCTATATCTCTCTCTTTCTCTTGATCTTCTTCAGCACGTATCTTCAAGGTTTGGATAGTAAACCAAGTAAATTATATGACAAAAGGACAATACAAGGTACAAAGTAAATTTGAGTTGGTTTATACCTTTAGGTTGTAGCGGACATAAACTAGCTTGTGGAGCTTGTCATATAAAAGGCGATTTCTTTGCTTTGTGTGCACCAAAGCAAAGGCGCTCCAGTTCCTCTCACACCCACTAGATGAGACACATTGTGAGCAAATTCTCATTGCACACTTCTGCAATGCAGGAACATCCCCTCCAAATTGAAACCACCATTGGGCTGCAAGATATCACCAATGAAATTTTCAGAATTACAAAACAAAAGGAAATGGAAATTCTAAAACCAAAAGACCACGACTTACTTGGCTCCATTCTCGCCGCAGCTTCTTGTGCTAATCTGGTCCCAAACCTTCCTTGGCACTCCCTAAACTTACTAACTTCATCAATGGCTGAAAGAGCACTCTTTGGATCTAATATCTTCGCTATCGCATCTGTTAGTGCAGTAGCATAATTTGTATGGTTGCAAAGGTTGAGGCTGTAATGTGTATATGGATCAAGGACGGCAGCTGCAACCATAAACGTATCTTCTTCCATTGCATCTATCCTCTTGCCCACCTTGCGCATGAAACTAAGGTACAACCTTGATGTAGGGCCTAGATGTGCTTCCATCCGTTGTATAGCGAGCATCATAATTTTTTTGAAGCCAGAAAGAGTGCATTGTTTCTGCGTATCAGCATACCTCATGGCCTTATAAAGTGGCCTTAACGAACCTAGTACCCACTCTAGTGCATTCCACCAAACATTACTAGACAAACATTCTTCAGAAAACACGTATCCAGGCTCATATCTCCATTGACACTCTTTCCAATCCTGAGAAACCATCCACTCCCTAAATTTATCTTTCTTCAAATGGTAACTCTCAAGGAACATGAAGACAGTCCCAAACCGGGTGGCATTTGGTCTAATTAGTTCACCACCTATGTTCTTCTTCATGTTATCATGTAGATTATTGTGCTTATGCAAGAACCTACAGATTGTCTTGGCACTCTTGACTATCACATCAACCTCAGGAAATTTGGCTATATCTTTTAACATAAGATTGACGGTGTGAGCAGCACACGGTTGCCAAACAATATGAGAGTACTTTGGTTCTTCTATAAGGGTTTTGCAAGCTTTCTTATAATTGGACCCATTATCTGTTACTATTTGAACTATATGTTCATGACCTATCTCTTCTACAACCTTCTCAATCTCTCTATAGATAAAGTCTGCAAAATTATGTAAGATGCATATACCTAATTACGAACAAATACCAAATAGTTTCATGGAAGTACTGAATTAAGTGTGAGCTCTATGCCATCTTTTTTTTATTTGAACCAAGTTAGAGCTCTATAAGAACCCCATGCAATCTCACAGCTCATATCATGTTAGTATGTTACCTTTCCATGAGCTTTGGGAACCACTTGCACCTGCATCATGGTTGCCGCTGCCACTCCTATTTGCAGTTCCATCACCTGAAAATCAAGTGACAAAAGGACATCGGTCAATTATGAATAGTAGGTAACTAAGGAAGCAACCGTCGCTTACTAGGGTGTCCTCATATTAATAATAAACAAAAACAGTACAGCCCAATGCTCTAGTTCAGATACTAAGGAATAAGTAATTTATATACAACTCGATGCTCTAGTTTGACAAACAGACAAGTCACAAACTGTAATCTATTCTTGAGAAAGATACAATGATGCTTAGTTCTAGAACCACCACTTAATGGTACCACTGACCATTGAAATTAATCATCAGTCAACATCTACTTTTCTGTTGAAACTAATCTGTTCTGGAGAAAAAACTTTAGTGTTGCACACAAGCATCATCTCAACATCTGTACCTTCCCAGTCAAGCGGACGCCCTCCATGCTGCTGCCGCTGCCCCGTGCTACTGCCTCCGTTGAACTGGTCGGATCGTGCTCCATCAGCTCCGTTTCCGCAGCTGCCGAGCACCATGCTGCAGTCTTGGAGAAGCAAAGGACAGGAAACAATCTTAGGCCCCCATGTAAAACTTTGAGAGGTTTCTCCGAAAGTAAAATTTCATAGATACATTTTTTTTCTCAAATACGCATAGCATGTGTATCATCTATACAGAAAGAGAAAGGGTACAAGAAACCCTCCATCGTTTACAGTTAAATCGAACTACAGCTTAGTGGCTCAAACCACACCCACACTCTGACACTCATCCACGCCTAGATACATACTACATATTATTCATGCCTTGCCCACCGAAATAGATACAGTTCATTAGGATAAATATGTGAGACGATAAATCTTGGTAAATTCCGACAATATTGTCCACACAGACATAAGCGAAGGGAGTATATGGCTACTGATAAATCCACCTTGCCCTCCGCTACTCGACCTACTGACGCGCTTGACAACATGGATAAAAAAATACTATGAACAAAGATTTTCGACAATGAAAAGTAATCAGTACCAGAAGAACAAAAGAACATATAATTAATTAACTATTGCTGGCATCTGGCAGCTCATCCAAGAATTCATATCTTCGCCTGGATTAGCAAGATTTCCTAAATTAGTTAGTTTAAAGATATGATAAAACCAAGCTTTCGTCATTTGAGTGTGCAGGGATTTAATTTGAAAAACTTGATGAATCTGTGAAAGCTATAGGAACGACAACTAATCAGCTCCAGATAACAACTTTCGAAGATAGCTCTCATTGCAAGCCTGGAATAGAAACATTCAGAAGATGAATAGTACATAGGGATGCAGTGCTATTCTGTTGGAAAAATGCATTTTGTACATAGGGATGCAGTGCTATTCTGTTGAAATGAACAGTACGGACAGCCATCACTTGCAAACATTCAGAAGATCAACTATAGCAGCACTCAAACATTGCAAGTTCATAAGCTAGAGCATATGCAATAGAGACCCAAAACAAATCATGGAAGAAAGTTCTGCCAAGAGGGGGAGGAAGATGGGGATTACCTAGGGAGCCCTGCTGCCTACGAGCTTCAGATCTGGTGAGGACTCGTGAGGTCGAGAGGAGTGGACGAGGGCGAGGAGAAGTGGTGGAAGTGAGCGGCTTGGCCGGAGAAGTGGACGAGGGCGAGGAGAAGTGAGCGGCTTGGCCGGAGAAGTGGACGAGGACGAGGTTGAGAGGAGTGGACGAGGGCGACGAGGGCGAGGACCAGAGCGCTCGCTGTCCTGGGCGCAGCGGCGGCGCCGCACACGGGAGGAGGGACAAGCAACGAGCGATTCTAGGGTTGGCCGATTGGGGTTTCGTGCTTTTGTCTTAGTTGGAAGGCTCTGGAAGCTGGGCCGGGCAAAAAAAAATTCAAACTGGGCCAAATTATTCGGCCGATAGGCCCATATATCGGGCCCTAGCGAAACGGCCGAAATTCGTTTTTTTCGGCCGAAAATCAAAACGCAGCCCAGAGCAGGCGAGGATGGCCATGGACAGTTTCCGCGGCATCGTCTACGGCGATGGTACCGTTTTTCTCTACAGTTTTCGCAAGCAATCCACTAGGAAAACAGAGTTCACGACGGCTATCATGCGTACCGGCGACACGTCATGGACGGTCATGGAAAAGAGACTGGATATCGCGGCACGCGGAGGCGATGCCATGTATCATGAGGGACAGGTCTTGGTGTGGGCCGCCGACTCTCTCTGGTGCTTCCTCCTCCAAACTAACGGCGATGGAATCGACCTTGCATCATGGAGGTGGAACGCAGACAACAACAATGACAATCAAGATCACGAATGCAGCTACATGTTAGAGTCCCAAGGTGAGATACTATGGGCATCCGTCCTGATGAAAGATAACAAGGGTCCTTACGACTACGACTATCTGCCATACATACTGCGGGTGACGGTACGCGCGCGGCAGAAAGACCAAGGCAGCGGCAAGATGCGGTGGGTCGTCAAGGATGGCCAGAGCCTTAGCAACCGCATCTTGTTCCTCGGGTCTCCAGCAAGTTTCTCCACACCTCAGCTGGATAATGTAGGCAACAGCAGCAGTGCCTACTTTGCCTTTTGGGGCGGCGTGTTCAGATACGATTTTATGGACGACAAGAGTGAGCTTGTCAAGTGGCTGCCGATTAGATTGAGTTACACCGATGCATGCGCGGTGTGGCTCCGCCCCAAGCTTACGTTTGCTTCGCTCCATGAGATTCAAGAAAGGCTCGAGGCTCAGAAGAAGACGCGGTCAATATCTAAACTCAGAAGGGTGAATCACTATTTTAGCAACTCCATTGTAGTTTTGTCTCGAAATATTCGGCAACCAAAATAACAAGGCGTTCTAGTTGGCGACCCGGGTCTATATATTTGGACACAAGGATCTGGGTTTTTCTTTTCTTTTCGAGCATGGAAATAAGAACGAAAAGTCTAACGCCCACACGTGTGGGCGTTCCCCAACTCGCCCACACGCCTGGATCGTCGTTCAGTGCCTTTTGCACGAATCTTGGCACGAAAAGATTGATTTTTTATGCCACGTAGGACGGGGCTGGTGTGTGGGCGTTGGAAAGTTTGCCCACACGCCCGTACCATGCTGTTTGCCAGCTGCGCTGTGTGGGCGAACTAGTTTCTGCCCACACAGCCACCACCTAGGTCATGCGCGTGTGGGGGAACTGCTTTTCGCCCACACGACACTCCTATGTTGTGGCCGGCAACTGCAGTTACGCGAACGTGACAACTCGGTACACACACACGGCAACTGTGATTCTTTGCTACACGGCAACTGCAGTTACGCGAATGTGGCAACTCGGTACACACACATGGCAACTGTGATTCTTTGCTACACGGCAACTGCAGTTGCTCGTACGTGGCAAACAGATAAACACACATGGCAACTGTGATTAACAATACATGGCAACTATGGTTGGACCACACGTGGCAACTAGTAAACACACATGGAAACTATTGTTTTTTACCATATATGGCAAGTAGTTAATCACACGCGGCAACTACGGTTTGATTACACACGACAACTACCATAAATTAGACATGACAACTATAGAAAACCAAAACAGATAGAGTTGCCATGCTTTTACAACTACACTTGCCATCCCGAATAACTACATCTGCCAACCAGGATGGCAACTAAATCGCCATCCAGCGGGGTACCTAACGTAGCTATGTCAGGACGTGTGGGCATTTTTGCTTCGTGCCACACGCACGAGGTGGAGATGAGTAGTACTTGTTGGGCGTGTGGCACGAAGTAGCCGCGCCCACACGTGTGGGCAATTCCAATGTCCGCCCACACACAGCCCGTGTGGGCTGCCTCCTGCTCACATCACACACGGTGTGTGGGCGCATGTCGTATATGCCACACGTGTGGCAGTTAGCGGCGTCCAATAAGAATTGTTATGATTGTATTTTGCAATTTGCGGGATCCAATGCATCTTATCCGGCTAGTTATTGGTCAGGTAACGGGGAAAAAAAAAGCTTATAAGAGGAAAACATAAGCCGGATGAAGAAGTAGAAAAGAGTGGAATTAGGACCTGCTGCTCCCACTAATTACAACATGAAATTAGCAATTGAACAAACCCAATTAGTAATTCACAATGCGTCCCGAGGTAGTATGCACATTGGGGGTGTAGCTCATATGGTAGAGCGCTCGCTTCGCATTCCATTCCATTCCATATGGTATGCACATTGGTTTCCATCCCTTATTTTTTTTCCATTCCATTCATTTCTTTTTTGTTTGGAGCAGACACATTCTTTTTACTTAATTCGTCCTTTCCTTCTTCGTTTCTTGTTTTGAGGAAACAAAACTACTAGTATGTGACAATTCCACTATTTTCTATTTCTTCATCCAGCTTATGTTTTCCTTTTATAAGCTTTTTTTTGTTACCTGACCAATAGCTAAGCCGGATAAGATGCATTGTAATCCCGCAAATTGCAAAATACAATCATAACAATTCTCATTTCTATTCTTAAAAAGCAAAAGAACAAAACCCGGATCCTTGTGAGTCGCCAACTAGAACGCCTTCTTATTTTGGTCCCCGAATATTTCGAGACAAGACTACAATGGAGTTGCCAAAATAGCGATTCATCCTTCTGAATTGACCCTTTCTTGAATCTTATGGACCGGAGCAAACTTAAGCTTGGGGCGGAGCCACATCGCGCATGCATCATTGTAGCTCAATCTAATAGGCAGCCACTTGATAAGCTCACTCTCGTCATCCACAAAATCATATCTAAACACGCCACCCCCAAAGGCAAAGTAGGCACTGCTGATGTTGCCTGAATTATCGAGCTGATGAGCGGAGAAACAAGCCGGAGACCCGAGGAACAATATGCGGTTGCCAAGGCTCTGGCCATCCTTGACGACCCATCGCATCTCGCCGCTGCCTGCCTCTCTCCGCAGTGCGCATAGCGTCACCAGAAATGTCCACGGCGGGTCGTCGTAGCCGTAATGACTCCAGTTCTCTTCCATCGGGATGGATGCCCTTAGTATCTCACCTTGTGACTCCAACATGTAGCTGCATTCGTGATCATAATTGTGATCGTGGTCTGCATTCCACCTCCATGATGCAAGGTTGCTTCCTCCGATGCCATCACCGTTAGTTTGGAGGAGGAAGCACTAGATAGAGTCGGCGGCCCACACGAAGACCATGCTGTCATGACACATGGCATCGCCTCCTCGTGCCACTATATCCAGTCTCTTTTCCATGACCGTTCATGACGTGTCGCCGGAGCGCATGATAGCTACCGTGAACTTGGTTTCCATAATGGCTTGCTTCTTGTTGTTGTGTGAGCGAAAACTGTAGAGAAAAACGATGCCATCACCATGCATAGACGACGCCGCGGAAACTGTCCAAGGCCATTCTCGCCTGGTCTGGTAGGGGGAGGGGAGGTAGGTGGGTGACGGCTCCGGTGAAAATGTTGATGAGTTTTGGCTCGGGGCCAGCAGCCAAGAACCAAGCTACCGTGTCGTCCGCGCTAGCCACCTAGTGAGAATGGGCATCATTGAGGAACGCCAGTAAGGTCTGTAGATTTGATCACAACATGGTAGATATTGTTGGGGAACATTCCATGAAAAACAAAAAAAAATTCTACGCATACGCAAGATCTATCCATGGAGATGCATAGCTACGAGGGGGGGAGAGCATCTACGTACCCTTGTAGATCACTAAGCGGAAGCGTTTATCACGCGGTAGATGTAGTCATACTCTTCATGATACAATCACGATCCAACCGATCTAGTGTCGAACGGACGGCACCTTCGAGTTTAGCACACGTGCGGCTCGATTACGTCTCTTCCTTCTTGATCTAGCAAGCGGGAGAGGATAAGTAGATGAGATTACAACCAAAACTACCTCGTGGTGGTGGAGCATCACAGCGCTTCGCTAAGCGTCTCCGGGACGATGCGGTGGAACTACGAAGTAACGGGAGAGAGAGGGGCGCCAAGGGCTTCGTGTTTCCTCTTGGGGCGCCCTTCCCCTCTATATATAGGTGGAGGGGCGTGGAAAACAGCCCTCCAAGCCCTAGGGCGCAGCTAAGAAGGAGAGGACTTGGACTCCAAGTCCAATCCTATTCCTACTAGGACTCCTTCCTTTTTTTTCATTCCCTAGCCACATGGGCTTTTGAGATATTGATGCGCCTAGCCCAAAAAGGCTAGAGCGCCTTCCCACAGCCCATGCTAGCCCTTGGGTCATGGTGAACCCACTTGTGGACTTCCGGACCCCTCCAGAATTCTCCGGAAACTTTCCGGTACAATACCAAAAAAACTGCACCTTTTTTCGGGACCCAAAATATGACTTCCTATATAGAAATCTTTACCTCTCCACCATTCTGAGACTCCTCGTGACGTCCGGGATCTCATCCGGGACTCGGATCAACATTTGATTACCACTTATCAAATATCCCAATACTACTCGAGCATCAACGGACGTTAAGCGTGCGACCCTACGGGTTCGAAAATTATGTAGTCATGACAGAGAAACCTCTTTGGTCAAGAACCAATAGGGGGAGTTGGATGCCCATATTGATTCATACGTATTCCACAAAGATCTTTTATCGGTTGAACCTTTATGACAACATACGTAATTCCCTTTGTCTGTTGGTATGTTACTTGCCCGAGATTGGATCATCGGTATCTCTATACCTAGTTCAATCTTGTTACTGGCAAGTCTCTTTACTTGTTCCATAATACATCATCTTGCAACTAACTCCTTAGTCACTTTGCTTGCAAGCTTCTTGTGATGTGTATTACCGAGAGGGCCAAGAGATACCTCTCCGATACACGGAGTGACAGATCTCAATCTCGATTCACACCAACTCAACAGACACCTTCGGAGACACCTGTAGATAACCTTTATGATCACCCAGTTACGTTGTGACATTTGATAGCACACAAGGCATTCCTCCGGTATCCGGGAGTTGCATGATCTCATGGTCGAAGGAACATGTATCTCCACATGTATTTAAGTTTTCAATCAATACAATTCTAACATGAATAATAAACTTTTATCATGAACAAAGAAATATAATAATAACAATTTTATTATTGCCTCTAGGGCATATTTCCAGCATATATATATATATATATATATGTGTGTGTGTGTGTGTGTGTGTGTGTGTGTGTGTGTGTGTGTGTGTGTGTGTGTGTGTGTGTGTGTGTGTGTGTGTGATCTAAATTGCATACACCTTTATTATAAAACCATTCCACATTTATGTTTTTGTGCGACACCACTTGCCATCTTGTTTTGTTGTGTGCTAATAGGCGAGTGTGGGGAGAGGGAAGGGTCTAGAGCCATTGAGCTAGGGAAGCATGATTTTTTTCTCCCGTTGCGACACACAATAAATTTGCTACTGCCTTCGATATAAAATAAGTGGTGTGGTTTCAGTTCAAATTGAAGTAGTACATACTAAGATACATCAGTGCCACGATGACGCATCATCGCCAGAGTGTACAAGTCAGTTAGTTAGTCCTCTAAACAAAGGGTTAGCAGCATGAATCATGTTGTGCACTCTATATTTTGTCTATATAATAGGAAACAAGTTGCCGTTAAATAGTACTTACTGACGGGAGTAATAATTAATTAACAGACTAATTGGTCGCGCGTACTGAGGTAACAAGCAACGGGGGTGTAGCTCATATGGTAGAGCGCTCGCTTCGCATGCGAGAGGCACGGGGTTCGATTCCCTGCACTTCCAACTTCGATTTTTATTTTTCATTTCAGCCATGCTTTATTTTTAGCACACAAATCATTTTTAGGGATATCTCATATTTCTTTTCTTTCGGGCAATAACTATTCCCTTTTCAGGAGATGAAACATACATAACTGACTATGATGCATTGGGGTGGCACAACTAGGACACCACTTTTGGTTGCAAATTATTTTTGACTTGGGAAATCAATCCTTCTGCAGTTGGGAATGCTTGCAGGCTTGGAGCCAAAGCTGAGTTGACCCTGAAGCCCTTTCATGAATCCCATGGACCAAAGCAAACGTAAGGGCAACTCTAACCGATCCCTATACATAACGGAGGATCTGACAGAGTAAACCCTTAGTGGGATATTACTAAATTTTCGCCAGACCTAGCCGAACCCCTATATATAACAAAGTAAAAAAATTCATTTGCATTTCATTTTTGGCTGCCGAAACACATTTCATTGCTTCTTTATTTCATCCTATATTTTGATATATTGGAGTACATATTTCATCAATTCTTGGCTACGAGAACAAAACCAAATAAGAACAACAATTAGACACTTTGAAAGATATCCAACTTTGATAATTGCTCCCACTAGTTGGATTAATATTTTCTTTATGTCTTTATTGTTGATTCTCTCTATTGGTTTCTCAAGCATGCACACTTCTTTCTTCTTCGATTCCGACAAATTCGACGTTGCTTCGCATCTTGTCTCATTTATAGCCTCTATTCTAGCAACGAGTGCATGAACATCTACCAAATTTCATGCTATCAATAGATAGGTGTAATATTCTTCTCAATACCAAAACTTGCATCCATCCTACACATAAATTTGAGCAAATAATGAGCTGCCGAAATTGCGCCGAATTCGATGAACAATCGAATCAAAAAATGCACATACCCCATCTTTCTTGCACTTAGAGAACATCTATCCGGGATGTTCAAACGTGGTGGAAACTCAGCGCAACACCTTTCAGGGGCAGTCGTCGCACTTTATGACCGGCAACGGGGAGACGAGGAGATGTTGGACCAGCATCGTGCCCGAGTGACGGCTGAACATGTCTTTGTCGGTGAACTGCCGATGGGAGAGATCTAACTGGCTAAAGGCGGGGTCAATACTTGCATGCGGCGCGGAGGGGTTCCGGGTGTTGTGCGGTCCGGCACCCGGCCAATACATGGCAAAGGCCCTGTCGCCGGCAGCAGTCGTAGATCTACCGTTTGTGCGCCGGCGACACGGTGAGAGAGGCACAAAGTTGGGTGGTCAAGGACCACGGCGGAGCCTATGGAGCGTCCGCAGTGGCCGGCAGAAGGGGGGGGGGGGGGGGGGTGGTGGAGGAGGGGGACGTCACCGGTGTAGATGCGGCGTGGGAGTGGGGCGGCGGGGGAGGCAACAGAGGGGAGGAGAGTTTTTTCTCCAGGCCCGAGTGGCGGAATAAAAATAGAGACGGCCTGAGCAGCTGGGGATAATTTATTCTTCACTAACGACTATAGAAGATCGGGTAGGTATCGGTTTGAGTAGTAAAATCGATTTTGTTTACTCCTCCGATCCACTCGGTTATAGGCGATCGGTTAGATTTGCTCTAAGGTTGGGACGGAGCCATAACCCGCATGCCTCATCGGTACTGTGTTCGAGAGACAACCATCGCTTAGTCTATTCTCATTGTCAACAAAGCTGTGTCTAAACAAGCCTGAAGCCTCCCAAAAAAATAAAGTACACACAACCATCGCTTTCGCTTGTATCCACCTGCCTGGCGAAAAAATACACGGCCAACGAGGCTCTTTGTGTAGCGCACGCACCGTCACGCGAGTTGCGGGTTGTTCATAGCTAGGTATAATGGGCCCAGTATTTTTTTTTAAACAAGACAAATGCCCACAACAACTCACCGTCTGACTCCAAAATGTGGCTGAATCCGTGAGAATAATTTATGTTAGAGGTAATAGCACCCGCCCCAGATTCTACAACTTGCGCAAGATGTGACGATTTGGTCTAAAACTTGAATGGTGAAGTGAGTCCTCCCACAACTTGCACTCTGTGTGATGATTTGGTCCACGGCCTATCACAACATGACAGGTGGCAGCCAGGTGGGCGGATTGGTCGTCGCTTGCACTTTTGCACAAAGCTCCCTGCCGTTCTACCTAATCAACCTGCACTACAGGCACATAACACAAAACACAATGCACAACATTTTGTCGCCGGCCAGGACGACTCGCTGGCCACCAAGAGCAAGCCGGAGGCGGCGGCCGCCTCATCAGCCGTGGCCCGCCCAACACTGACGCGGACCGAGGCGCTTGCGGCCGGCGTTGTGCTCGCACTCTTCGTCGTCGGGATCTTCTTCATCTTCCTCGCCGCGCCCTGCCGCGAGTTCGGCCAGATCCTCTGCCTCCCGGGCAGCCCTGCCGATGTGCGCCTCCTCAAGTAGGGCGTAATCCTCTCCTCTCATGCTTGCCGGCTCCACTGTTTGTTTTGGATCGCAGATATTTTTGTGACTGTGGAATGTAGTTTGAATCGTACAAGCGAAGTGAGGTGTCGATTTGATCCAGTGAGTTTCAAATTCGATTGGATTTTTTGGATGTGTCACTTTCTGATCACAAGAAACTGAAACCATACACAACGCAAGCACGAGGCATTTAGGCAATAAACAGCAATGTCTATTAGTTTCGTGGACTGAGCTTCGGTGTCGTAACTGGCCCACATGTCATGGACCGAATTGCACCTGCAGTTACGGCACCAAAGTAGCGCCAGTTCATCCTAAGAGACGACAAGAGAATATTCTTTTCTTGGTTGCTGTCAAGTTCCCTGCGTGCAGAACAATATCCGGACAAGTGGTGCCACTGAACCTGCTGCTTTGAAAGGTGTACAGGGACGGGAGGCGCGCGCCCGGCGGCCGGCGGCGGCGGGAGGCTAGGTCGTCGGCGGCGGCGGGGGGGAGGGGGAGGGGGAGGGGGGAACCCTCAGAAAGGTCACCAGGATTGTTTCCCCCCTCTCTCCCCTCCCCTCCCCTCTCGCGGCGCTCCCGCGCGCGCCCGGGGAAGGGGGGGGGGCTGCGGTCGCGGCCTCCTCCCCACCTCCCTTCCCTCCCTTTGCCGTCGCCGGCGAGCTCCTCGGGCAAAGCCCGGGGGGCGCGGCGGCGGTGGGGCCCTTCTTTCCCGTTCGCTTGTGGGCGGCGGCGCGGGGCGGCCCCTTCAAGTGGTGGCGCTGGACGTCTGCGGGATCCAGCGGCGCGGTGGCGGTCCCGCGGGGCGGCTTGCTGGTGGCGTCGCTCCGGCAACCTTCATTCCGCGCGCGGCGGGGCGGCTGTGGTGCTCTCGTCTTGGTAGGTGACGCGCGGCCGGTCTCTTGCCAGATCCGGCCGGATCTGGCATTGGGGACCGGCCGGCGGCGCCTGGCTCCGGTGGTGCGTGCCCGGCGGCTCCGGCGCTTGGAGCTCGCCGGGCGACGCGGGTAGGGAAGCGGCCAGGCATGGCCGCTGCTCCGGCCGAGGCGGCGGCATGGGTAGGTCTCGGTGGTGGCCTACCAGTGTCGTGACTGCTTCTCGGTGGCTCGATGGATCTGCCTAAGGCAGCTGCCGGCTTCTCCGGCGTCGGCTTGTCTGCGTTCGGACCGTCTCGACCTTTACCCCATCTCCTCGTCGCCCGGGCGCTACTCCCTTCAATGGGCTGGTCCTTTCCCAGCTGCGGTCCACCGCTTGTCTCGCGCCCGGTGCCGCAAGACCGAGCTCATCTCGCGCAAGGTGCAGCAGGACTGACCTCGCCTCCCCTCTCAATGCTGCAGGACCGAGCTCGTCTTGCGCTCGGGGCAGCAGGACGGGTCGGTGGATGCCAGTTCTAGCTAAGGATGTAAACGTAGCGGAAACGAACGGAACTGAGTGCTATCACATTTGTTTTCATACATTTTTGCAGAAGCGGAAACAAATACGGAAACCCCGAAAATGAATATGGAAACAGATACTACCAGAAACGGAGATGGAGCCAATACAAAGCGGACACGAAAACAGAAGTGGGCATTGACCGGAACTTAAAAAACCCCTGAATCATAGAGAAATACACACAAAACACAAACAAATTTAATGAATTGTTAACATGGCTACAAAATAGCATCGTTATGTTAGCAACTTAGTGTAGTATTTTAGTAATACTAGACACTTGCATATAGGGTCAAGCGGAGTACATGTGTGGTATTAGAAGTTGGGCTCAAATGATCCATTCTACTAATTGTATAATTCCGTGTTGTTGGTGGTTGGACTATAAAGCAGCCATAGGTCTATAGTAGAAACGGAGATTCCATATTCACGGAAACGGAAAATTCCATTTCCACGCCTATTCCATCGGAAAACACCGTTCTGTTTTTGTTTCCGCTTCCACATAAAAAATTCCACTTCCACTTCCGTTTTGCGAAATTCCATTTCCGTTTTCATATTTCCTCTCCGTTTCCATTTTTTCTCCGGAAAAACGGAAAGTTTCCACTCCATTTTCATCCCTAGTTCTGGCCGACCTATTGGGTCTCGATGCTGGGGTCGCCCAGGGGAGTGAAAGGTGGGACCTTTCCGCTCGTCTCTTTCGTTGGGGTGCGGCGGGTCTCGGGTGAGGTGGTGTCGAGGTCTTGGATGATGGGGCGGTGGCCCTGGTGGTGGTAGTGTGGTGCTCTTGGGCAGAGCCGGTGCCTTGGTGCTGCCCGGTCATCATGGTCGTGTGGGCGGCGTGGTTGCCGTGGTGTGGCTTTTGGTGGCGGTGAATTTGGCCGAGGTGAAAACCTGTTCTATCTTCGGACGGACCGGCGGCGGCGAAGATCGTTCCCTTCTTGAAAGCGTCGTCGCGGCTCTCTTTGCCCGTTATGCGGCTCCGGGGGAAACTCTGATCCTTGAATCGGACGGTGGCGGCGCTCCGGCGTTGTATCCTTCCTGAAGGCGCCGCCTTGGAGCGCATGGTTCGTCATATATAGCTTCATCTCTTCGGGACGGTGGTGCTAGGGATGGTGTTGCTGCGCTCAGCGCCTATGTATCCTGTTCTGGGTGTGTGCGTGTGTTGTGGTGGCGTGGCGTGTGTTTGTACTGAGTGCTTGTTGATTGATGCTTTATATATAGGGGCGAAAGCTTTTTCGGTAAAGGTGTACAGGAACTGTCCGGACATGGTCATTTCTCTGGCAGCTCTGGCAAATATCATGGAGGCGAGCGAATACGGACCCCTGCGGACGCTATTGGATTGGCCATGTATTTTCATATTCATAGAGATTTTTAAATTCACAAGCATTGTTTAAATGCACTAGTATCTTTCTTAAAAATTAAAATTATTGGAATTTTAGAAATGGAAAATTGCAAATATTTTTAACTTTTTTGGCAAGTGTTGTAGTGGATGTAAGTCTCAATACCATCATGCCGTTACATTGCAGTTGGGGCCAACACATGGTATTGTGTGTCTAGTGACGGACATGGAACTACCTCGACAAAATTACTTAACCCACAGCCGACCACCCCGTAGTTGCGGTCATGTCGAAGGCATGCAGTTGCAGTCGAGGGCCAACACTTGCAGCTGCGTGTCTAGTAGCGGACATGCAATTTCTTACCGGACAAGGCCAATTTCACAACTGATACGTAAGCCCCAGTTCTAGTCGTAATTGAAGCCGTGCAAGTGCAGCCAGGGCGAGCACCTATAGTTGCGGACAAAAGCCAATTTCCGCAACCTGACCAATTGAAGGCAAGCCGTAGTCGCGTTGAAGGCGTCCAATTCTAGTAATGGAGATATCAACATTCACACTATGAAATCAATTAATTGGCCTATAAATTCTATAAATTTTGACTAGCTTTGTAGGAAAAGATATCAACATTCACACTATGAAATCAATAATATTAGATGCATTCATAACATATAACTAGTAATGGAGATGTTAACATTTTTTCTATAAAGTTAGTCAAACTGTACAAAGTTTGACTTTGACCAAATCTTACATGCATACTAAAAAGAAACGGAGGGAGTATTTGAACTTCACATAAAATAAAACTTTCTAAAGGTTTTTCATTTTCTTGAAGTGTACAATGGGTTGTTGGTTCCAATATCATCGTGCACGACCCACAACCCAACCAAATATAGCCAGGGCCCACTTTGAGGAAAACATTTTTGGAGCTCTCCTAGGCCTTTATTAATTGTATAAGATATAATTATTTATCACCCCTAAAAAGATATATTTTTTGTATTTTGTGATTATTTATCAAATTGATGTGAATATTTTCTAAAATTGATGATCTTTAAAAAATTTGTGAACAATTATAAAACTCATGAACGGTTTTTAGAATTCATAAATATATTTTTATATTCATGGAGAATTTTTAAATTCACAAGCATTGTTTAAATGCACTAATATCTTTCTTAAAAATGAAAATTATTGGAATTTTAGAAATAGAAAATGGCAAATATTTTAAACTTTTTTTGACAAGTGTTCTAGTGGATGTAAGTCTCAATACCATCATGCCGTCACATTGCAGTTGGGAGCCAACACATGCTATTGTGTGTCTAGTGACGGACATGGAACTACCCCGGCAAAATTGCTTAACCCACAGCCGACCACCCTGTAGTTGCGGTCACGTTGAAGGCGTGCAGTTGCAATCGAGGACATGCAATTTCTCACCGGACAAGGCCAATTTGACAAGTCGAGGACATGCAATTTCTCACCGGACAAGGCCAATTTGACAACCCCAGTTCTAGTCGTAATTGAAGCCGTGCATTTGCAGCCAGGGCGAGCACCTATAATACGACGTTCGCGAACCGCAACCTTGCAACCAAAACGAAAGACTAAGCAAGCAGGACTCCGTGGCCCAATGGATAAGGCGCTGGTCTACGAAACCAGAGATTCTGGGTTCGATCGCCAGCGGAGTTGCATCACTTTTTTTCTTTTTTTTTCCATTTCCTCTCTCCCTGAGAAAATAGAAAAACGGGCCATCCTCTCTAAGAAACGGCCCACGTACAACCTGCCAGGCTCGTCGCACCTTCTTTGTGGGCGCACTCCTGAAAAAAGCGTTCTTTGTACGTGCTGGGTAGGATACGAGGGAGCTCCTATACGGCGCTGCAGGGCCCGTTCGCGCTCCTGGCGCCTGCAGCGTCCCGTGCATTCCAGCGAACGCAAAAAAGCTCGCCACAAAAAACGCAAAAAGTATTACTTCCTCCGTCCGAAGATACTTGTCATTACAGCTACCACCAGCCACACAAAATACTTTCCGTTTGTTGATTAGTACCAGAGGCAAATGTGTAATAACAAGTGCGAAGCGCTATTTTATTGCACAGAACCATTCATCTATTGTGCCACTTGATTTTTTTAATTATTTGAAAAAAAATATCTGGATTTTGAAAAAAGTTCTTCATTTTGGAAGAAAAGTTCACAAACCTGAAAAAGTTCATTAATTTCCAAAAAAAGTTCACCGATTTTGCAAGAAAAGTTCATCAAATTAGAAAAATGTTCACTATTTTTGAAAAGAAAAATAATCAAACTTGAAAACTATCCATTGATTTTGAGAATGGTTCATCAATTTTGATAAAATGTTCGTCAAATTTGATAAAAAGTTAATCGGTTTTTTTAAAAAATTATCGAATTAAAAAAAATCATCTAATTAGAGAAAAGTTCATAAAACTTGAAAAAAGTTCATCGAATTCAAAAAAAGTTCATCAAATTTGGGAAAAAATCACAAATTTGAAAAAGTTCATCAATTTTGAAAGTAGTTCACAAATTTCGAACAAAAAGTTCATCAATTTGGAAAAAAATCATCAAAAATGAAAAAAATATCATCGAAATTGAAAATAAGTTCACAAATTTTTAAAAACTTCGTCCATTTTAATAAGAAGGTACGCCAACAAGGAAGAAAAAAAAAGAAGCGGAAGAAAAAAAGATAAGAAGAAGCAAAGAAAATGACGAAAAGACATCTGTAGCAAGTGAAGTTTGTTGGCGGGTGGTTTGTGCATGCTAGTTTGTAGCAGGTGGTCGCCGGTTCGAGTAGCAGTGTACACACACTAGTACTTATTTTTTCTTTTAAAAAACAGGATAAAAGGTAGATGGGCCGGCCCAGGTCGCAGCGCTGCAGGCGCCCGTTTGCAAAATGAGCTATAGTCGGCGCCTGCAGCGCCAAATAGGAAACACCAGGATACGAGTGCATCGAAAATTGACATCTGAGCACGGGCACTAAGGATGGCAATTTTATCCATGGACATGGATATCCATGGATATCCGACCCAAATGGATAGGGTTTGGATATGTTTTTGTGTCCATGGGCGGCACCCAAACCCGACCCGATTGTTCGTGGGTAGGGCATGGATATAATCTTGTATCCATGGATATACCCAAACCCGACCCGATAGTATGACTTAATGGGAAAAAATCTGCTATCCCTGCCCCACGTTCACATGTCCCATTGCAATTTTACACTTTTTTTTTATCTAAAACATGCATAAGAAATTACACAATCCTCATTGTAACTTTTATAAGATGATAGTCAATCCC
This sequence comes from Triticum timopheevii, assembly GCA_963921465.1. Classification (NCBI taxonomy): domain Eukaryota; kingdom Viridiplantae; phylum Streptophyta; class Magnoliopsida; order Poales; family Poaceae; genus Triticum; species Triticum timopheevii. The sequence goes on along the minus strand of OY997274.1, from coordinate 282,915 downwards.
CTCCGTAACATACTCCAACACCCCTTCCCTTATTTTTATCTCCTTCTTAAATGACTTGTCATTCTCATCTATTAGAAAAATACTAAATGATCTTAGGTTGTCACTGGATGTTGATTTACCATAAGTGAAGCCTAGCCTACCACGAGGTGAAGAATGGAAGAGTTTATGTTAATATTGTGTTAAGGCTTATTTATATGTCTCGAGAGTACCCAATGGATATCCAGTGGATATGGATATCCATCGGATTTGGACATGGACAAAAAATTTCACCCATGGATTTTTTCATGGGCGGGCAAAGACTGTCTTGTGGATATGGATATGGATTTGATATTGTTCAACCCGATCCAAACCCGACCCATTACCATCCTTAACGGGCACATGGTGCCTATCTTCTTCTTTATTTTTTGTAAGTTCGAAAAACCAGATTTTTATGGCTTGAAATTTTTTAAATTTTTGCGTTCACGCACGTATAGCAATGCAGTATAACTATAACGGGCCAAAATTTAAACATTATACTCCTTGCTTGTATGTATAACGGGCCAAAATTTCTAGATACGCATGTTTGCATGTGAAAGATACAAAATATACAGAATACATGCAAATTAGGGCCTTGTTTTTTGTTGTTTCTGGGCCGTTTTTTTTTGTGTGCAACACATAATACAACGTATTATTGAACGAAATTTCACAAGTACCTAGACCACAAGCATGCATGTTCATGTAAAAAAACAAAGAAAAATCGAATCTTCTAAGCACCTTTTTTTAGCAGTTCAAAATAGCGTGCTCAGAAATTCCGTTTCGATGAGTGCATGCATTATAAGTGTGCATGTGTGTGTGTGTACCCTATTTCTAAAGAAAGAAAAAGGAACAAAGACAGTCAAGTGAATCCCAAATGCCTTGTTTTCAAGTTTTGGTCGCATGCAACATTTGAACCCATTGTCCTTATCCTCCAGGTCTCCCTTTCTCTTTGGGTGCGCCGGTATTTTTCCTTTTGAGGGAATCATTTTCCTATAACATGTGTCAAAGTTACTCTGATTTTGGGTGCATGACATGCGGGCCCATTAGGTGTCTGGCCCACATGTTATCATAGATCCAAAGTCACGTGGTAGCTCCATTTGCCTCCCTATTAAAGGTACAAAGTCGTGACACATAGTATATCTGAGAAAACATGGAGGATGAGTAAAGAACATGACAACTACTGACATAACACCGGCATACTAATCGCGTCCAAGAAGCCACGCCACGGCCAGGCAGTTAATTTTCGACAACAAATTGAAAAATAAATCAAAGCTAAGCATTCACGGCAGCCTTAGATCATCAATCAAATCAAAGTTAAGAAGTAAGAAGGAAGATGTAGTTATCAGCAAGAGCCTCATCTCATCTTATAATAGTAGAAAACATATACATATAGCGTACGTTCGTACAATTAATCAATATGCATGACACGCCCGAGCGATCAACCGACCCGCAACAATTCGCAAGAGCTAGAAGACAGCTTATTAATTAGTTGACGGTGACCTTGCCGACCATGCCGGCCCCGGCGTGCGGCTCGCAGTAGAAGCCGTAGGTGCCGGGCACGGTGAGGGTGACGGAGAAGGTCTCGCCGGGGGCGTTGAGGTACTCCTCCTGGGAGATCTTGGAGACGTCCACGCCGGAGGGCACCGCGTCCTCGTCGAACACCACGTTGTGCGGGAACCCGGCGTTGTTCTTGAAGGTGATGGTCTCGCCGGCCTTGACGCTGAAGTCGTTGGGCTCGAACACCAGCACGCCGCCGTTGGCGCCCAGGAGCACGTCCTGCGCCATCGCCGACCCGCCCAGCAGCATCGCGCTCGCCGCCACGGCCACCGCGGCGCTCGCGGCCTTCTTGCCCAGCGATGCGCGCACCACCATCCTGCTGCTGCTGCTGCGCATGGGGGTGGCGGCCACCTTGGCGGCCAAAGAAGGGACGGACACGGCTGCAGAGGAGAGGGCGGCCATGGCTGCTGCTGCTAGCTAAGTGGGAGTGGTTGGCTGGGAAAGCGTACGTACGTAGATAGAGCTAGACGAGGCAAGCTGCTGGTTGGCTGGTTTTATATCCACAAGAGCAGGAGGATTGGGTGGTGAGAATGAACGGTAACCAAATCTGGATGCTGGCGCCTGATTGGCTGCCGCCTCACCATCCGGATGAGGTGAGCTCCTTGGCTTGCATGTCATCCATATATCCACCCATGTCCTACTGTCCTCTCCTGATATATATGGTCCACAAATGTATCATCTCCTCCTCGTGTTGTCCACAGCTGCAACGTACACATTCACTCGACTCCACTCTTTATGTATCATCATCAACGCAACTCATTCTATGATATATATGCTACCTCCATCATTAACTTGGTTATCTCACCGTGCCAAGGAACAACATAGGTATCGTTTTACATAAAAATTGCAGCTATTTCCATCGGCAATCAAAATATTTTCACAGGAAAATTATTGGGATAAGGTCGTGCCTGGATTGTGCCATGTGGCAATCTAATCTATACGGCACCCCGGCCCCTTGTAGACGGTGAGACTTTGAGATCCCCCCTCTCCTTGCTCTGCTCCACTTATGCAGAGTAATCAAGTGTTGATAAAAGCCATAACGAACGATGTGTTGATGGCCCCACCAACCGACACTAGTGCAGAACCGGCCTTTAGTGCCGGTTCGTGACGGCCTTTAGTGCCGGTTCGTCAACCGGCACTAAAGAGTGGGGACTAAAGGTCCCCCCACCCCTTTAGTACCAGTTCGTCACGAACCGGCGCTAAAGTGCAAACACGTGGCACGAGTCAGGCCCGGGTGCGCATACGGCTTTAGTACCGGTTGGTAACACCAACCGGTACTAAATGTTTGGGTGTTTTTTTTAATTTTTTCTTTCATTTTGTGTTTTCAATTTAATTTAGTGATTGTTTCACATTATAATGAGTTGATAAATCATTAGGTGAAAGTACCGCAGATTAGTTTCGACTGGATGCATTTGGATCTAGCTAGCTAAGTGATCAAGTATATGTCATATCCATATTATACTTGATCACCTAATTAGGTGATCAAGTATAATATATATGGATATGGCATATATATACTTGATCACTTAGATAGGATCCATCCAGCTGAAACTAATCTGTGGTTTCTTTCATTAAATGATATAATAATTTATCATCATCATCATATTAATATAAAAATTCTTGCATCATATTATCACCATGAGTATAGATATACTCTAGCTAGCTAGCTAAAAATCATCGTAGTCGTCATTATCACTATTTAATCATCATAGTCATTACCGCTATCTAATCACCACCAACAGTAGCTTAAAGAAAAAACATTCACTTGTACCAGAAGCAAAAATATCATCGAGTTCAACATGATTGTCATGATATTATAAGCGTTCATATATAACACCACAAAAGCAAATCACTCTTTGAGATTAAGTTCAGAACGAAGAACACGGACATGAAAGGACAAGTACTAAGAGCAGCATGAACTACCTAAATCACTCCTGCTAGCTACTCTCTCTCTCTCTCTGGTAAAATAGCATAGAACATGTATAGTGATACCTCTCCAACGTATCTATAATTTTTGATTGCTCCATGCTATATTATCTACTGTTTTGGGCAATATTGGGCTTTATTATCCACTTTTATATTATTTTTGGGACTAACCTATTAACCGGAGGCCCAGCCCAGATTTGCTGTTTTATGCCTATTTCAGTGTTTCGAGGAAAAGGAATATCAGACGGAGTCAAAACGGAACGAAATCAGCTGGAGAAGTTATTTTTGGAAGGAAAGCCACCGGATAGACTTGGACTCTACATCAAAAGATACGGGAGCACGAGGGTGGGGGGCGCGCCCCCTGCCTCGTGGGGCCCCCGAAGGTCCACCGACGTACCCCTTGCACCCATATATACCTATGTACCCTAAAACTTCCAGAAAAGAAGATAGATCGGGAGTTCCGCCGCCGCACGCCTCTGTAGCCACCAAAAACCTCTCGGGAGCCCGTTCTGGCACCCTGCCGGAGGGGGATCCCATCACCGGTGGCCATCTACATCATCCCGACGCTATCCATGATGAGGAGGGAGTAGTTCACCCACGGGGCTGAGGGTATGTACCAGTAGCTATCTGTTTGATCTCTCTCTCTCTCTCTCGTGTTCTCTCTCGTGTTCCCTCTATGGCACGATCTTGATGTATCCCGAGCTTTGCTATTGTAGTTGGATCTTATGATGTTTCCCCCCTCTACTCTCTTGTGATGAATTGAGTTTCCCCTTTGAAGTTATCTTATCGGATTGAGTCATTTATGAGAACACTTGATGTATGTCTTGCCGTGATTATCTGTGGTGACAATGGGATATCATGTGCCACTTGATGTATTTTTTTGTGATCAACTTGCGGGATTCGTGACATTGGGAACCTATGCATAGGGGTTGGCACACGTTCTTGACTCTCCGATAGAAACTTTGGGGCACCCTTTGAAGTACTTTGTGTTGGTTGGATGAATCTGAGATTGTGTGATGCATATCGTATAATCATGCCCACGGATACTTGAGGTGACAATGGAGTATCTAGGTGACATTAGGGTTTTGGTTGATTTGTGTCTTAAGGTGTTATTCTAGTACGAACTCTTTTATAGATTGATCCGAAAGAATAACTTTGAGGTGGTTTCGTACCCTACCATAATCTCTACGTTTGTTCTCCGCTATTAGTGGCTTCGGAGTGACTCTTTGTTGCATGTTGAGGGATTGTTATATGATCTATCTATGTTATTATTGTTGAGAGAACTTGCACTAGTGAAAGTATGAACCCTAGGCCTTGTTTCCTATCATTGCAATACCGTTTACGCTCACTTTTATCATTAGTTACCTTGCTGTTTTTATTATTTCAGATTACAAATACCTTTATCTACCATCCATATTGCACTTGTATCACCATCTCTTCGCCGAACTAGTGCACCTATACAATTTACCATTGTATTGGGTGTGTTGGGGACACAAGAGACTCTTTGTTATTTGGTTGCAGGGTTGCTTGAGAAAGACCATCTTCATCCTACGCCTCCCACGGATTGATAAACCTTAGGTCATCCACTTGAGGGAAATTTGCTACTGTCCTACAAACCTGTGCACTTGCAGGCCCAACAACGTCTACAAGAAGAAGGTTGTGTAGTAGACATCATATAGCTCTCCTGATTCATCATACTGGAGCATGCAGATGAACCTGTCTCCTAATCGTGGGCTGCGCTTCTCATTGCTGCCCCCTAGTACTTCTCTGCGATCGTTAACAATTTTCGTCCAATCTTTCACTATTAAGCATTCATCGCTTCTAGAAATCCTGAATGCATTCATGTGCAATGCAGGATATCTTGGCCGTAAGCTAGCAATTAACATGCGACCTTTAGTCTCGATCCCCCGAGGCACAACTGTCATCGGGAGTCCCTATTGAAGAACATCGTATAGCACTTAATTAATATACTTAGCAATGAAAGTTTAGCAAAAAAATTACGTATGCAAAAGATGCACTAAGGACAAATAGTAAAAATCTTACCATCATTCCTAAATAGATGTGACCGCAGGGGCGGAGCCAGGATTTGAACATGAGGGGGGCAAGAAACCAATGCTTAGAATGAAAGAAATATCATGACATGTTAAGTCTCGTAATAACGTTGAGGACAAAGCATAAGAAATATTCATAGACCTATAAAATGAAGTTACATATCTATTAGCTTAAACTCAGCTCTACGACCACCAGTGTCGAACAAATTGATTATCTCATCAGATGTGATATTTGCAGCTATCTCCTTCCCAATATAGACGACCATGTAATGCCGAAGAAAGTCATCTCCCATTCTGTTTCGAAGACGTGTCTTGACTAGTTTCATAGATGAAAAAGCTCGCTCGGTTGTCGCGGTTGACACCGGAAGAGTTATGACCAACCATAGTAATCTATCAACCATTGAGTACGTAGTAGCTTTACCTGTATTTAATAACCAAGGAGTCAAATAAGCAAAAGTTATGAACAACTGCAGTAGTCTATCAATCATTCAACCATTGAGTATGTAGCAACTTTACTTGTTTTAAATAATCCAATAGTCAAATCAGCAAGTGAAGGCGAACTCTTTAGTTCCGGATGGTTGCAAACATCAAGCTGGAAATGGGGAAGTTGAGACTCCAAATGAGCTCGTTCTTGACTAAAAAAGTCAGCAGGATAAAAAATTTCCACTAATGTGCATATATTAGACACGTCAAATGAGTCATGACGTGGATCCAAAGATGCACAAAGTGTCAAAAGCTCTGTGTTTTGAACACCGAAACGATCATTTAGCTCAACCAATTGCTGATCTATGGCAACATTGAACACATCTGCTTTGTAGTGATGTAATGTAGTAGTGTTATCATGTTTGTTGTGAGACTTGTTACATCTACATACCTACAAATCACATCATATATTAGTAAATATGATAAATAATATTCTATATTATATGAACAAGAAAATATATGTTACCTGCTATTCAGATCAGGGATGTCAATCTCATGCTTCAAACAAAAAGATTGAACCTCCTGAAGAAGGGGATCCCAACCATCTTCTCTCAGCTTACCAAGTAGCACCTTTGTGGCTGAGACCAAATCTAATGCATTTAGAATATCTAGTGACTTCTTTTGGAGTGTTTGACATAAAACATCAGTGATTTTCATGATTTTCTCCATTAGATGTAAAATGAACACAAAATCAAATGACATAATTATTTTTAGGGAAACAAGCGCTAACTGTAACTGATGAGCCATGCAATGCACATAATATGCATAAGGGCAGTCATTCAGAATTAGAGCCTTCAATCCATTCCATTCACCTCTCATATTACTTGCCCCGTCATCGCCTTGTCCTCTAATGTCTTGGACATTCAAATTATTATCAGAAAGGACTTTGCAAATTTCCTTCTTGAGAGTCAAAGCAGTAGTGTCAGTGACATGAATTACATCAAGAAAACGCTCCTGTATGAACCCCTCGGTGCTCGGGAATCGAAGAACCAATGCCATTTGCTCTTTCTTTGATTCATCTCGTGCTTCGTCTACCATTATGCAGAACTTGCTAGTACCAATTTCATCTCTAATTTTTTCCTTAACTCTACTAGAAAGTAATGTGAGGATTTCTAGTTGCACTGTATGGGAGGTGTACTTCGCATTCCTTGGAGCATTTTCCAAAACAACCGCATTCACCTCTTTGCTATAAGAAGCCAAGAATCTCACCAGATTAAGAAAATTACCCTGATTACTTGATCCCGGAGATTCGTCATGGCCTCTATAAGCACAAGCTTGGAATGTTAACCATCTGTTGAAATCAACAAGAAAAAAGGTCATAACTTGCTTTAATGTACATTATAAAATATTTGAATTCTCAAAACAGAAAAGTTTGCTTACTTGATGCAATCAATTGTAACTTTAAGCCTTAGCCTTGCATCTGCGACCTTTTTTGTACACACTTTCACCATTGACTTGTCAATGTGAGTCAAACTATTTTTCAGATTATCATGACACCGCTGAGAAAAGTTATGAGCGGAGTTGGAATCTTTGCCCATGTGAGTTAAGAAAGCACATTCGTTTCCATCATTCACCTTCTTCCAATTATTAAATCCCTTGACTGTGAATGCATCAGAGCCACACCTTCCACTTGGCTTTTTTGTGAAGAGAAAACAAGGTAGGCAGTACGCACGATGTGTTTCCATCGAATACTCAAGCCAAGGAAGAGAATTGAAATAACTGTATTGAAATCGACGACAATTTTTTCCTGGTTTATTATATGGATATTCTCTCATGTATGGTTGATATGCTCCCTTCAAAATATAGAAGCGGCGTGCTTCTTCTTGCTCATCATGAGGGAGTTCCCAAATTTGCTTGCGCATACCGGGGTCCCTTACATATTTTGTGCTTTCAATTGTACCTTCTCCTGCTGCAACTTCTTCCGCTGCCACAACCTGTTGCTCATTAGTTTGCATATCAATAGGAATATCATTTGTTTGGTTATCTGCAACAGGTTGCTCCTCAGATGGAATCACATTTTCGGCACCAGTATTGTTGGAGCTTGAAGTTGACCCAACTGGCGTGAAAAAGGAATTTATCCCCCTAGTTGTTGGTGCTTTTCGCTTCCTAATTGACTACTATATAAAGGAAAACCATGATTAATATATTAATTCACTATTCTGTAGACAACACTAACACACCAGATTAGGATAGTAGGATTTTAATTCATAATAACTGATAGCTAAGTACGTAGTGGTACCTTCCTCTATCTGATCTTCCTTTCTCACTGCAAAAATCTGATGTAATGAAGCCTCCTTCTCTCCTCCAGTACTCCCTCCTTAGTCCTTACACACTGGACACACAACGGACAAAGACGACAGATCAGCGCAGCCGATAGAGTAGGGGCGGCAGCGTGGTGACTGGTGAGCGCCTTACCTGAGCGGGAGCGGCAGCTGGGCAGCCGGCGGCTGGGCGGCAGCGGCAAACAATGCCCTAGTGCATGACACGATCAATGAATGGATTGATCGCATGGCCGCATGGATGGATTGACAATGAGTCAATGAGTCAATGACATGGGCTATTGGGCTTTCGGTCTAGAATAGTTATTATATTAGTACTCATATGGGTTAATTTCTCTAAAATAATCTTATATGGGCTAATGATGTGATTATCTCCGGCCAATTAGCGCATATACAGTATACTACGTATACTACTCCCTACTAGAAATCGTTTGGGGGGGGGGGGGGGGGGCGAGCGATTGGCAGGGGTCTAGCCCCTGCTCGCCCCCCTGTCTCCGCCCCTGTGTGACCATAGTTCAATACCATCACTATTGGTCGCACGTTTTGAGTACTAATATTTCTAAGTGCAGGAAATTTTTTTGTCTTGACAGTATGAAGATCCTCAAGCCATGAAACATAATGACTTATCTCCTCGCAATTTAGTTCAGCTCCGGGACAGTAGTAGGTCCTGTCTACGAAGCGCCGGACATGTTTGCTTGAATGGAAATAAGCTGTCAATAGAAATTAGTTGTCAATTATTTTTAAATAAGCAATATCAAAGACAAAAATATAGTTGAGAAGAACTCACATAATGGTAGAACTGGAGGCTTCTGCACATCGACCCATATGTCTCTATTACCTTCAATATCATCTTCCGGACGAATATCAAAGGTGATAACCATACCAGGCTCAAATGCATAAGCCTTGCATAGTGCTTGCCAAGTTTTGCATTCAAAATAGGTGTACGTGTGTGCATTGTATACTTTGACGTTGAAAGTATAACCATGCTCAGTTTTCGGGTAAACTCTCTTTACCTCCATAGTTTCCATATCATTGAAACCTATCTTATCCAAGACAAAAAATTTTGCATGGCAGGGGATGCGCTAGTAGAATAATGAAAATTAAAAATTATAAGTCAGGCAAATGAAGCTTATATAAGTCATGCTTAATTACGAAAACAGACTTGTCGTTGGGACTTACTGCATCGAATTCAAAGATCTCATCCAGCTTGATGCTGAATCGCCTATCATCAACAAGGAAATTTCTGTCGCACTGGCCGCGTTGGTCTTCACATTATTCGCACATAATGAAATTTTTTCCGTCGTCGGACGACATTTCCTATGTTCATATTAGGCGAAACATTAAAAACTTACTAATTCAATTAATTTAACTACTTCTATAAATTCAACTAAGCATTTACTAAAAATAAACTAGTTATATTAATTCAAATCATCTCATATACCTAAATTTTAATTAGTTCAAATAATCTCATATACGTAAATTTTCTAGCTAAAAATAAACTAGTTCTATTAATTCAACTAGTTCAACTAAGCATTTACAAAAAAAACTAGTTATATTAATTCAACTAGTTCAACTAAGCATTTACTAAAAATAAACTAGTTATATTAATTCAACTAGTTCAACTAAGCATTTACTAAAAATAAACTAGTTATATTAATTCAACTAGTTCAACTAAACATTTACTAAAAATAAACTAGTTATATTAATTCAACTAGTTCAACTAAACATTTACTAAAAATAAACTAGTTATATTAATTCAACTAGTTCAACTAAACATTTACTAAAAATAAACTAGTTATATTAATTCAACTAGTTCAATTAAGCATTTACTAAAAATAAACTAGTTATATTAATTCAACTAGTTCAATTAAGCATTTACTAAAAATAAACTAGTTCTATTAATTCAACTAGTTCAAATAATATAACTAGTTCTATTAATTCAACTAGTTCAAATAATAATCTCATATACCTAAATTTTCTTACTAAAAGTAAACTAGTTCTATTAATTCAACTAGTTCAAATAATCTCATATAAATAAATTTTCTTACTAAAAATAAACTAGTTCTAATTCATCTAACATTAACATTTCTAACATTCTAAAAATAAACTAGTTATATTAATTAATTCATCTAAACAATAGAAAACAGAAAATAAGTAAAAAAATATGTGTGTGTGTGTGTGTGTGTGTATGTGTGTACGTACATGTGTAGTGTGTGTGTGTATGTGTGTATGCGTGTGGGTATGTGTGTGTGTGGGTACTACGATGGAGCGGGCGCGTAAGGGCGGCGGGGGCGGCGACGTACGACGGACGGCGGGGGCGGCGAGGGCGGCGGCCGGGGACGGCGACGAGACGGCGGCGGGGGCGGCGACGACGACGGGCGGCGGGGGTGCGCGGCGACGACAGGGACGACGATGACGGGCGGCGGGGGCGGCGAGGGCGGCGGGGACGGCGACGACGTGCGGCGGGGGCGACGGCACGGTGGCGCGGCGGCGTCGGCGTTGGGGATCGATGTCGCGCGAGAGAAAAGTGGAACGAAGTGGTCGACGATAACTGAATTTTCGTAAGTGCCATATATAGGAGGGGCCTTTAGTACCGGTTAGATCCATCAACCGGTACTAAAGGCCAATTTTGGCCAGCCATGCGGCGGGAAATGAGGGCCTTTTGTACCGGTTGGTGGCTCCAACCGGTACTAAAGGGCAACACATTAGTACCGGTTGGAGCCACCAACCGGTACTAAAGGTCGTGCGCTGCCACCTGCAGTGCGCTACTTTTAGTCCCACCTCGCCGAGCGAAGGGCAGCCGCACTGGTTTATAAACCCAGCCGCGGCTGCCCTTTCGAACTCCTCTATATAGCAGGCTTCTGGGCCTAACTAGGACGCGCTGCCCTGTGAGCCTGCTGGCCCTTCTGGGCCTGTATTTGCACACCCGAGGTCTGGCAGGCCCACCGGGCAGCGCCCCAACAATTTTTTTATATAATTTTCTCTTTTCTGCATTATTTATTTTTCTTCTATTTATTTTTGAGTAATTTTTCTATTATTTTTTCTTTTCTGCTTTATTTTTTCTTCTATTTATATCTGAGTAGTTTTTTTGCTGTATTTAGTTTCTTTGTGAATAATTTTGCTTTATATTTTTTTTCTTTTCTGCATTATTTCTTTTCTTCTATTTATTTTTGAGTAATTTTTTTATATAGTTTTTTCTTTTCTGCTTTATTTTTTTTCTTCTATTTATTTCTGAGTAGTTTTTTTGCTGTATTTAGTTTCTTTGTGAATATTTTTGCTTTATATAGTTTTTTCTTTTCTGCATTATTTAATTTCTGCTATTTATTTTTGAGTAATTTTTTTATATAGTTTTTTCTTTTCTGCTTTATTTTTTTTCTTCTATTTATTTCTGAGTAGTTTTTTTTGCTGTATTTAGTTTCTTTGTGAATATTTTTGCTTTATATAGTTTTTTCTTTTCTGCGTTATTTAATATCTGCTATTTATTTTTGAGTAATTTTTTATATAGTTTTTTCTTTTCTGCTTTTTCAGAGTTCGTTTTGCTGTGATTTACTGTTTCACGGTCATTTATCTCTCTAAACAAATTGGTAAATGAGTGAAAAACAGAAGTGCCCGTGTAACTGATGAGTTCTCGTCCGAAACCCTGATACTCGGAAAGAGATTATCCAGTTTGTACACGAAGTTCGTCCAGTTTTTGCCGTGGCCCTCTCCACTCTTTCGCACATGCTATTCGGGTGAAACGATGATACCTTCAACATTTTCATAGTTTGTTTTGTAGTGATTTTCATTTTCACGGTCATTTAGCTCTGATTTAAACAAATCGGTGACTGAATAACAGCAAATGATGTCAGAACGTGTTGGAAATTGATGACATCGGTTCGAATGCTGCATAATGCCGGCTCAAAAAAAGTCTGGAGTTCAAATAAGTTAAAAAAATGAAGTGCCCGTGTAACTGATGAGTTCTCGTCCGAAACCGGTGAAGACTCATATTGAGTCCACAAATTATACACATAGAGTTCAATGAAGACCAAATGCTTGTGATAGTTTGAAAAATAACATATTTAAATTGTGCATCTGAACGCAGAAAAAGTACATTGATCAGTACCGCCTTTCAGCCAAAACGCGCTACTGCTACAGAGAAGTACATATAAAAGATACATTGATCATCAATGATCTTTTTGTATAGAATCTAAATCGTCAATAGGAATCTACCACCGATTTAAGAACCGGCGAAGACTCCTATTGCAGCCACAGATCCTACACATAGAGTTCAATGAAGACCAAATGCTTGTGATAGTTTGAGAAGTAACATATTTAAGGTGGTCAAATTCTTGTTAGGGGAGTGAGGTGGGACTAAAAATAGCGCCTGCCACAACCTCTTTAGTACCGTTTCGTGCCACGAACCGGTACTAAAGATGCTGGTGCCCGGCCAGCACCTTTAGTACCGGTTCGTGGCACGAACCGGTACTAAAGATTCGCAATGAACCGGTACTAAAGGTCTCCTTCCGCCTAGTCATTTGAACCGGCACTAATGGATGCATTAGTGCCGACTCATATGCAAAACGGTACTAATGTTTCTCATATCTGACCCTTTTTCTACTAGTGCGAGAACATAAGACGATATTCAAGGACAAATTACTACTCCATCCATTTCATAATGTAGTGCATATAGATTTTTTTTTTAAAGTCAGCCAAATATGTACAACGGGAAAATACGTCTTGTGATGTATCTAATGATATATATTTTGGTATTTCTAGATGTATAGGTTTTTGTCTATAAACTTGGTTAAACTTTATAAAGTTTGACTTAAGAAAAATCTATACGCACTACATTGTGGAACGGTGGGAGTAGTAGACACATACCATCGACAATTATCTATTTAATTCCATCTAAGCTTGATAGTCCTATACCCTAGAAACATCTTTCGAGTTATTTGCTAGATTGCTAGATCCATACTCTCGGCGATATTTAAGTATACAAGAAAGCACCATATGAAATCATAATTTGAAATATATATTTGCTAAGATTTATAGCGAAAAATCCATTATAACAACATAGTTTCTTAATTATCTTGAACTAAATAAGAAAATTGTAACAAAATATACAAACTTAGGCAAGCAACAACAAATGATTGTGTAATACTCCCTTTGTTCCTAAATATTTGTCTTTCTAGAGATTTCAACAGGTGACTACTTACAAAGCAAAATGATCAAGTGAATCTACAGTCTAAAATATGTCTATATACATCCGTATGTGGTAGTCCATTTGAAATCTCTAAAAAGACAAATATTTAGGAACAGAGGGAGTAATAAGTATATTGGCATAATATACAAGTGTGTTTACATTGATAATTTTGCTAATTATACCTAATATTTTAGTATTCAGCACAATAATACTGAGTGTTGTTTCAAGAAAAAAAATTAAATACAAGTTGAACTATTTTGATGTAAAAAAGTTTAGCATAAACAAGTAAGAATGCATAACTTAAGGTAATGAGATTTGCCATATATTTAGTGCGCGCAAATGAATAATATGTTGATCAGCTCAGGCGTCTCCTCTTCTTATAAATTAAGGCAGAACTGTTGTTAGAACTGTTTTTACTCGTGGGTGCCTCGGCTGGAGCGGCACACCCTCATTTTTCATCCAACCGCATCAAATGCGCCTCTATAGGCTACTGGCTAGAGCCCTAGAGCCCTAGAGCAACAATGCCTTATGTACATGGCCTATCTTCTGTCTCCTCTTGCCAGAGTGCTACTACAGGAGGTACTACGCGTATGGCTACCATGTTGCTACAGCTTTACTCAGGCGCATTAATGTGTAGCAATGAACTCTTTTTACCTGCTAGTTGCTGGACAAGTGTGACAGCTGAAGCGGGCAGTATGTAATGCATGATTCTCTTAGAGGATCTTCGTATATCTATCGACTTTACTTCCCGCCTGCGTTTGCTCCACGGATTGATGATGAGACCTTCTCTTCCTCATCATGTTGAATGCAATAGATGAATTGACTCTTTTCATTTTCTATCGTGAAAGGGTTCCCTTTGTTTTTTCCCAAGTAGCACCCCCAACATTGTGTTGGGTAATGTAGTAATTTCAAAAAAATTCCTACGCACACGCAAGATCATGGTGATGGTATAGCAACGAGAGGGGAGAGTGTTCGTCCACGTACCCTCGTAGACCGTAAGCGGAAGCGTTAGCACAACGCGGTTGATGTAGTTGTACGTCTTCACGATCCGACCGATCCAAGCACCGAACCTACGGGGCCTCCGAGTTCAGCACACGTTCAACTCGATGACGATCTCCGGCCTATGATCAAGCGAAGCTCCGGAGATGAGTTCCGTCAGCACGACGGCGTGGTGACGATGATGATGTTCTACCGGCGCAGGGCTTTGCCTAAACTCCGCGACGATATGACCGAGGTGGAATATGGTGGATGGGGGCACCGCACACGGCTAAGGAACGATCCGTAGATCAACTTGTGTGTCTATGGGGTGCCCCCTGCCCCCGTATATAAAGGAGTGGAGGAGGGGAGGGCCGGCCCTCTCTATGGCGCGCCCTAGGGGAGTCCTACTCCCACCGGGAGTAGGATTCCCCCTTTCCTAGTCCAACTAGGAGACCTTCCAAGTAGTAGGAGTAGGAGACAAGGAAGGGGAAGAGAGAAGGGAAGGAAGGAGGGGGTGCTGCCCCTCCCCCTAGTCCAATTCGGACTGGGCCATGGGGGGGCGCGCGGCCTACCCTAGGCAGCCCCTCTCTCTTTCCCGTATGGCCCAATAAGGCCCAATACTTCTCCCCGGCGAATTCCCGTAACTCTCCGGTACTCCGAAAAATACCCGAATCACTCGGAACCTTTCCGAACTCCGAATATAGTCGTCCAATATATCAATCTTTATGTATCGACCATTTCGAGACTCCTCGTCATGTCCCCGATCTCATCCGGGACTCCGAACTCCTTCGGTACATCAAAACTCATAAACTCATAATAAAACTGCCATCAAAACCTTAAGCGTGCGGACCCTACGGGTTCGAGAAGTATGTAGACATGACCTAGAACTATTCTCGGTCAATAACCAATAGCGGAACCTGGATGCCCATATTGGTTCCTACATATTCTACGAAGATCTTTATCGGTCAAACCGCATAACAACATACGTTGTTCCCTTTGTCATCGGTATGTTACTTGCCCGAGATTCGATCGTCGGTATCCAATACCTAGTTCAATCTCGTTACCAGAAAGTCTTTTTACTCGTTATGTAATGCATCATTCCGTAACTAACTCATTAGCTACATTGCTTGCAAGGCTTATAGTGATGTGCATTACCGAGAGGGCCCAGAGATACCTCTCCGACAATCGGAGTGACAAAACCTAATCTCGAAATACGCCAAACCAACATGTACCTTCGGAGACACCTGTAGTACTCCTTTATAATCACCCAGTTACGTTGTGACGTTTGGTAGCACCCAAAGTGTTCCTCCGGTAAATGGGAGTTGCATAATCTCATATTTACAGGAACATGTATAAGTCATGAAGAAAGCAATAGCAACATACTAAACGATCAAGTGCTAGGCTAACGGAATGGGTCATGTCAATCACATCATTCTCCAAATGATGTGATCCCGTTAATCAAATGACAACTCATGTCTATGGTTGGGAAACATAACCATCTTTAATTAACGAGCTAGTCAAGAAGAGGCATACTAGTGACACTCTGTTTGTCTATGTATTCACACATGTATTATGTTTTCGGTTAATACAATTCTAGCAGGAATAATAAACATTTATCATGAAATAAGGAAATAAATAATAACTTTATTATTGCCTCTAGGGCATATTTCCTTCACATTGGTCCACAAACACATCATCCCATCCTCGTCTTGTCCACGACTACAACATGTGTGCGTACATATATATTCACTTGACTCCACTATTTATGTATCGTCATCAACTCAACTCATTCTATGGTATAATACCTCGATCATTGACTAGGGTATCTTACCGTCTGAAGAAAAAACATGGGTATTGTTTTAGATAAAAATTGCGGCTATTTCCATCAGGAATCAAAAATTGTTTATTTTGTCCTAATTTTTCAGAATTTTTAGAGTTACAGAAGTATGGTCAATGTTCAGATTGCTACAGACTGTCCTGTTTTTGGCAGATTCTGTTTTTGATGCAGTGTTTTGCTTGTTTTGATGGAACTATGGATTGTAACGTTGGTATAAGCCATGAAGAAGTCAGAATAAAGTAGGTATGATGCAAAAGTAAAATATGAATGAGTTTGCAACAATACTTAAAGTGGTTATTTTCTTTATTATACTAACGGATCTCACGAGGGTTTTGTTAAGTTTTGTGTGATTGACGTTTTCTAGTTTTGGGTGAGATCACCATGGATGAAGGAATAAGGAGTGGCAAGATCCTAAGCTTGGGGATGTCCAAGGCACCCCAAGGTAATATTCATGGACTCTCAACCAACTAAGCTTGGGATGCCCCAGAAGGCATCCCCTCTTTCTTCTAACGACCATCGGTAATTTTATTTGGAGCTACATTTCTATTCGTCACATGATATGCATAAGTCTTGGAGCGTCGTGTGTTTTTCCTTTTCTTTTAATAATGCACCATGCTGGTATGAGATAGTCCTTGGTTGATTTATAGAATGCTCTTTGCACTTCACTTATATCTTTTGAGTATGGCTGTATAGAATGCTTCATGTGCTTCACTTATATCATTTGAAGTTTGGATTGCTTGTTTGTCTTTGCATTGAAAACCGCCATTTGTAGAATGCTCTTTGGCTTCACTTATATTTGTTAGAGAGTGGGCAAATCTTTTGTAAAAAGAATTAAACTCTCTTGCTTCACTTATATCTATTTAGAGAGTCAACAACAATTGGTCATTCACATGATTAGTCATAAAATCCTACATAAAACTTGTAGATCACTGAATATGATATGTTTGATTATTTGCAATAGTTTTGCGATATAGAGATGATAATATGTGGGAGGTAGTAGTGAATGATCGTGGTTTAGTAAGAATATTGGTGTTAAGGTTTGTGATTCCCGAAGCATGCATGTATGGTCTCCCGTTATGCGATGAGGTTAGAGCATGATTTATTTTTGATTGTCTGAACTCTGGTGCAGAGGAGCCGAGAGTGAACGGTTTTGCCGCAGGCAGCATCCTGTCCCTGAGCTGGAGTGGAGTCCTTCGCTGATTGATTTGTAAGTGTTTGGTCTATGGGTTGTGGCTGGCTAGGGTTTTTGAAACTGTTGATTCATCGTCGTATGTAAATATCACACAGTCTAGTGTGCAATCTCCTTGTTTAAAGAAAGATAGGGTGGATAGCAGCCGCCATTAGGTTGAGGAGGAGGGAGCATCTCCGTCCGTCTATCCCGTGGTCGAAAGGAGGAAGATTGTCAGGCCCCAAGTCCAGTCGACCTGATGCCTGAAACAGACCTGAAGCTACAGCCAAATATTCAGAGTTGAGGAAACAGAACAAAAGCATAGGAAGCTATTGACAGGCAAGTACAAGTTAGAGTTTATTTAAGAAAACAGAGCAAAAGCAGAGGAAGCTATGCTATCGTCAGGTAAGCACAATTGCAGTATGTATCAATACAACTATGTGTATGCAATGCAGGCCCTGGGCAAAAGAGACAGAGAGAATGAATTAAAAGCAGCAGCAGCAGTCAACTACATACATATATAAGCCATCGGTGTGGAGCACTTAACCGAGCATTAAGAAACACAACACACGAAGCTTGACTGATCCTCAACTTCTGCACCACTGCACAACATA
Organism: Triticum timopheevii; assembly: GCA_963921465.1. NCBI lineage: Eukaryota > Viridiplantae > Streptophyta > Magnoliopsida > Poales > Poaceae > Triticum > Triticum timopheevii. The sequence goes on along the minus strand of OY997274.1, from coordinate 264,825 downwards.
TACACTTGTGAAATTCTTCCTTTCCAACCACTTTGTAAGGCTCTGATACTGTACTGGGTCCCTTGAGGTGCGCGGACCAGGGACGGTGGTGCATGGGATCTTAATTTTGATTGTTTGTTATGTATTTTTTTTAATTTTGATTGGATCTTAGATATGTATTTCAGAGTTAAAATAAACATCGCATATTATGAAGCTTATGTAATGGCATGTGAAGGAAACTATTTGATTCCTGATAACAATGTACCCGCTTTTAAAAGTCACATGGAAACATCAGATTCAAATATAAGTTAAATTATATATTTATAATATTGTCTTATAAAAACTACTGCAGAGATGTACTAATTCTAATTTTGCCTAGGACATATCTTCTCTATTATTATTTATCATTTATTTAACAAAATAATGTTCTATAATTTTATAAAATTATTAGGTTTGATCTTCCTGTCATCTGTGTAGCAAGCCCAATTTCTAGGTAAGAAGCAAGCACAATTTTTTATTCACTTATTGTGTAGGCTGTGCAAACTCCTCCATGCACACACATGGACATGCGCATATTTTTGAATTCACATTTTTTTTACTTATTTCCATAGTCCAACAAAAAGACTTACTCCACCTCTGTTTTGCCTATGCCATGTTGGGTGGGGCGTTCATCTGCGTGCATAGTTTCTTGTCGCTGCCTGGCTCACCTACTCTTTTATCTTAGTTCTACTATGCCTCTTTGAAAACCTAAGTGTGACTATGAGTCCGTGATATTGTTATCTTTACCTGATTCTTCATAATAAATCTTTTGTGACGTATGCAGTACATTCATATCTCCGTTGGCATACACTCTGAGAACATCTATTTAAAATAATGTAAGATGTTAGTTAGCCTTTTTTGTGGGGACATCTTAATTAGCTTTGTTCTATTATTATTACATGTTTTCTCTTATCACCTATAGTGTAGGATCATGCTTTTGCATCACTATATATGGAGCGATCTCTTGCACGTCTACATTTCTTTATATATAACTATATATTGTCAATTTGCCTAGCGGCTCCCAGATATAGGTATTGGACTCACAGGCACTTCATGTACCTTTTCATATATATATGTCTGTTTTTTATCCTAGATGTAAAAGTAATCTGTTTGACTTGTGAGATTATTTTATATGTACATGTATTTTATTTTTGAACTTTGGGACGTGGGTACGTGCCTAGGTCTGCTAGTTTGGTCATGCAAGAGATGACATCATCGTGTGTTTTTGCTTTGTAGGAGTATGTGTCATCCTAGAAAAATTGTATTTGGTTTGCTATGTACGTGTGTGAATCGAATGATTATCAGGCACGGTGCACCTAAGCATGCATATCTATTTTCATTAGGAGGCCCCATCTATAAATTTCCTTGTATATGTTATCCTCTTCCTCCGTATGTGTCCATGACTACCTTTTGGTCCTTTATGTGAAGTCAATGGAAAATCATTTTTTTAATGTCTCTATTTTTCAGCCAAAAAATACGTGCATATACATTTTTTTAACACAATACCAACCCGTATTTTTGTCCAGAAAGTCTGGCCGGTATTTTTTTTAAGAATAGTCCAATAGTATCTGCATAGAGGTATGTTTCTTTTTATTAGAACAGTTGGACCCTAGCTTGGGCTTGGTCCATGAGAATTATACAACGGAAACACTAACACCCACACGTATGGGCGTGTGCATTTCGCCCACACGCGTGGATCCGCGTCCGTTTGTGGGTGCACGAATCTTGGCATGTTTGTGATGCCACGTAGGACTGGGCTGGTGTGTGGGCATTCATCCGGTCGCTCACACGTTCGTTTCACCACATGGAGGGGCCGGTGTGTGGGCGTTTAGCAGTTCGCCCACACGCCAGTTTTCACTCACGCACAAGGGTTGGACATTTGCCATCTCGCCCGCACGCCGTCTCCTCTCCACACACAAGCTGCCAGTTGCCATGTGTTTTGCAGTGTACATGGCAACTGCCCTAGTGTGCTTTTAAGCAGATGGCAACTCTCTTCTTTTTTACCCGAACATGTCAGTTGCCATGTGTTCTGCAGGGCACACGGCAACTGCCCTAGTGTGCTTGTAAGCAGATGACAACTCTCTCTTTACCCGAACATGTTGTTTTGTCATGTCTTTTTGTAGCGCTACACGGCAACTGCCTAGTGTTAGTAGGTGGCAACTCCTAAGGTTTTGAAATCATGGCAACTGTTGTAAACCAGACCATACATGGCAACTGCTTAGTGTTAGTAGGTGGCAACCTCTAAAGTTTTTAAATCATGGCAACTATAGTAAACCAGACGATACATGGCAACAGCTACAGTCGTCCAAAATGGCATCTCACACTTGACCTGAGATGGCAATTGCAGTTGAGCAACCATGGCAACTGCAGTTGTCCGATATAGCAACTGTAGTTTAGCGACATGGCAACTGCAGTTAAACGGACATTGAAGAGGGTCCGGACCATGGCAACTACGGGGATGCGTGCTAACTGTCACACGGGGGCGTGCGGGACCGTGAAGTAGATGGCTGAGAGAGATCGTGTGGCAGTTATCCATTTTGCCCACACGTAGGCGTGTAAGAGGGACCGCAAGGAGAAAAAAAACGTGTGTGCATTAGTTGTTTGGTCCTTTTAGACACCACACAAAACGTGTGGCCAGACCCCTTAACGCCCACACGTGTGGCAGTTATCGTCGTACATGCAACGGAGATGGGCAGGGTGGTTGTCTTTTTTATTAGTAAGAAAACCAAATCGGACTTGATTACATCTTTCCTTTTCATGTACGGCAGGAATTGTAAATCTGTACATGTCCCTATTCCTACACGTGAACATGGTTTGACTTTTCAATCGTAGACAATTTTTTTAGGGTCGCGCTAACTGTCACACGTGTGGCAGGAAGGGAGACGCACCACACGTCTCTAATGTAAACAGATTGCCACGTCACCGCATGCATGCATGCAGGAATCTTTTTGGATTTTCAGTTTTTAAAATGTTTTATCTCTTAAACGAAAAATCCGATTGAAAATCCGTTTTCATCATTAAATCCCTCGCGATAAGATATTCGAAACTAGATCCCATGTTGATATGTTTTGATGAAATTTTTTTTGGATTAAAAGTTGCCATGTCTATTGCATATGAATTGCCATGATGTTTACACTGAAGTTGCCATGATATGTTTCAGCTATTTTCTTCTACATTTAAAAGTAAATTTTGACATTTATAAAAGGGGAAATTAAAAAACTAGACTTGCCATGAACCATAAACTAAAATTGCCATGATACATGCACGTAAAATTGCCATGGTTCATACAAAAATTAATTTTCATGGTCAAAGTACTGGAGTTGTCATCATCAAAATACTAAAATTGCCATGATCTACAAACTAAAATTGCCACATGGCAACTTTAGTTTAAGCCCTATGGCAACTGCAGTGTAAACATCGTGGCAACTTCTGGCAAAAAAAAAATTCGTTGAAACATATCAACATGGGGTCTAGTTTTGAAGATCTCGTCGAGACGGATTTAATGGTGAAAACGGATTTTTAGTTCGCTTTTTTATTTAGGAGATACAACATTTTTAAGCCGAAAACCAAAAAAATTTCTGCTAATGTCATCTATTCATACGTGGCAAAATGAGTGGTGATGGAGGCGTGTGGGCGATGTGCAAACGCCCACACGTGTGGGCGTTAACATTTCCGTTTTTTTTATAGATATTTCATCTTTGATAGATGTACGTGACAAACTTGATATAATTTGATCTGTGTGGACGAACGTGATGTTTTGTTTGTCTTTTGTCTTAAGTATAAGTATGTAATAGATAGAGTGGACCTCTGAAGGTAGCTGGTCTGATGGTGTTTTGTTTTATGCACGTACGTATAGGTTCGTGAAGAAAAAGTTTGAGGAGGTCTACTTCCAGAGCAGCAAGCCTGACCGCGTCGACCAGGTGTTCAAGACCTACAGAACGACGGCGCTGGACAAGCAACTTGTAAAGAAGACGTTCAAGCTGATGGAGGAGAGCATGAGACGCTCCTCCTCCAGGGAGGGAACGGGAACATGATCGAGGCTAGGTTGTTGTGAGCCACAGGAGAGAAAAAACGGCAATTAGGAAACGGTGTCGCAACTCTGTATTGTAATTCATTCTTTAGTTTAGAAGAGGAAGCAGACTGATTGATCCGTTTGTGCTTTCACAGGCTAGGAAAGAAATCTGATGACATTGTAGTATGCAAAGTTTGGATCTGTGTTTTTGCCTCCTACTAGGCCATAAAATACTTTTGCAGATTTTGCAGTTTGGATCACACTCATTGCTTCATGGCAATTTTGGGTCCCATGAGGAGGTAGTATGTTATGGTATTTCTGGCCTATTTTGGGCTCGGTGGAGATTTTCATATTTTTATGGGCAGCGATCTGCGCCGGCGCACCGGCCCAACGGTTGGGCCGGTCAAGCCCTAGCCGTCAGATCTGGCCCCCCTGAGACGTCAGATCCCTCCCCACCTCCCATCTTCAACCTCTCGCACGGAAAAAGGGGGCGGCCTGCCTCGCACATGGGCCGACGCCTCCGCACACGCCAACCGCCTCGCCTCACCTCCTCACCGCCGGCCGCCCTCACTGCCGGTCGCTGCCCTCGCCGCTGGTCGCCGCCCACACCTATGTCGCCTTTGTGCGTTTCTCACCTCCGTTGATGCAGCAGTGTGCGCCCATGGTTGCAGCCTTGTAGCTCCGGTGCCATCGCTCCCAATTCCAGTGCACGACGGCCACGCTCCGGTGACGACGGTTCGCCGGAAAACAGCACCCCGATGGTTGCAGCTTCTCTGATTGTGCAGAGTCTAGCTTTCTCTCTCAAAGGTTGAAACTTTTTTCCTCTACGGTAGAAGCTTTTCTGTAAACGGTTGAAACTTTTTTTGCACATACAATTCAAAGCTTTCTCTGTCGAATGGTTGCAACTTCTCTGATTGTGCAGAGTCTAGCTTTCTCTCTCAAAGGTTGAAGCTTTTTTCCTCTACGGTTGAAGCTTTTATGTAAACGATTGAAACTTTGTTTGCACATACGATTTCAAAGCTTTCTCTGTTGAACGGTTGCAACTTCACTGATTGTGCATAGTCTGGTTGTAGCTTTCTCTCTCAAAGGTTGAAGCTTTTTTCCTCTACGATAGAAGCTTTTCTGTAAATGATTGAAACTTTTTTCGTTTTGAGCAGCGCCTGGGTGAAAGCTTCCTTTATCGTTCGGTTGAAGCTTTTTTCGTCAAAGGTTGTAGCATTTCCTGTAGACGGTTGTAGCTTTCCTCGATAGCAATGAAGGTTTGCAGCTTTTTGTGTATACGGTTGAAGCTTTTCATATAGAGGTTGAAGCTTTTTTTAGCGGTTGCAGCACATGGGGTCTGCGGCAGGTTCTACAATGCCTCGCCTGCAGGTTCGCCGGGATACGACACCCCCGACAATGGCGGCCATAGGTGCCAGGACCGCAACATCGCCGTGCACTCCCCAAAAACAGCACTCACTCGTACCAAGGCGCCACCATGGTCGCTACGCAGCTCCTAGGACCACCGGCGAGCTGCGAGCAGATGTGTGACAGCGACGGCCGTGTGGCTGCGCGGCAGGGGATGGAGCAGCCGCTCACGGCCGTGGCCGAGGCCTGCGAGGAGCTGGCGCCTGGGATGGAGGCCGACTGCGGCGAGCTCCGCTTCGTGCCCTTCGGTGACACCTGTGCGAGCTGCGTGAGGAGGTTGTGGAGGAGCAGAGCCATGGCGGCTGGAGGTGGAAGAAAGGGGCGGAGGAGAACGAAGAGAAAGGGATAAGTCACGATATTTGGTTCGCACGTGGGTGGGTCCATTGTCCTTATGTGTCGCAAACTGAAAGGCTGGAGCGCTGCGTGCGTGGATGCGCCGCACCCAAGCGTTTCCCTATTTTTATTTGTACAAACGTGATGTGGAATACACCGTACCTATTGAGTGAGTGCTGTAACCCTGCCACTCACCACATAATAAATTCGTGAGCTAGCTAGCGGCGCTGGACCAGAAGCTCGTGAAAAACACAACATGCAATTAGGAAGGATGTGTAAGGGTGGTGTTGTATCGATAGGCAGTATGGTGGCGATTACAAGCAGAATCGATAGTACGGTGGCGATTACACTCAGAGTACAGGAATTGGGGGAAGGGAACAGAGGGGAAAGACGAAGTAGGGTTCGAGCCGCCGCCGGTTTCATGATCCACTGGATGCTTGGGTCTTCGCTTGGGCAGGAATAAGTACCGCGGCTGCTGGGCTCACTTTGCCCACTGTGGGCCGGTGACGATTGAGCTGGGCTTCTTCGTCCTGGCGGGCCTCTGGGCAGTGGATGGGCCGCTGCCAGTTGGGGCCGCCTTGTCAGGTGCTTGGCTGGAGCTAGGGGCGCTGACATCCCCTCCTCCTTGCGACGAGGCTTGTCCCTAAGCCTCAGCTGCTGGGAATCGAGCTTGGAGTGCCCCTTTATCCTCCCAGGTGTCGCCGAAGGCTGATTCGTCAGACCAGCGAACACGGACTTGCTCGACCATGGCACCGTTTCGCTTGCGCCAACGTTGCTGGAGGATTGCAACTGGCATGACTGGTGCATCAATAAGGTGTGGAAGGATCGGGTTGGATGGCGTACCCGGTCGAAGGCAGCGGCGCAGTTGGGACACGTGAAAAACCGGGTGAACTTGCGAGTGTGGGGGAAGTTCCAGCTTGTATGCAGCCTCATTGATCTTGGCGATGACTTGGTAAGGTCCATAGTACTTGAAGGGCAGCTTATGATTGGCTCGCCTGGCGACGGAGGTTTGAATGTACGGCTGCAGCTTGAGGTAGACCGAGTCGCCAACTTCGAAAGTACGAGGCAATCGCCGCTTGTCTGCTTGGTCCTTCATGTGCTGCTGTGCTCTGTTGAGATGTTGTTGAAGTAGGTCTTGTATCACTGCACGTTCATCCAGCCACGAGTGGAGTGTCGGGACTGTGCACTCCGAAGTAGGCGTGATCCCCCAGTGTCGCGGTTCATGCCCAAACATCGCTTTGAACGGCGACATCCCAATGCTGGAGTGATGAGATGAGTTGTACCAAAACTAGGCAAGTGGTATCCAGTGGCTCCATCGTGTCGGGCAGGCGTGCACAAAGCATCTGAGGTAAGTCTCCACGCACTAATTCACTCTTTCGGTTTGCCCGTCGGTTTGTGGGTGATTGGCCGTACTCATTCTCAGCTCGGTACCCGCATACTTGAACAGTTCCCTCCAAAAGTGGCTGGTGAAGACCGGGTCATGATCAAACACAATGGCGGCAGGGAAGCCGTGGATTCGGTACACGCTGTTCATGTAGAGGAGGGCCACTTTCGCTGCTGTATATGGGTGTGTCAACGGCAGGAAGTGCGCAAACTTAGTGCGTTTGTCCACTATAACCCAGAGGCAGTTGAACTTGCCGGACTGCGGCAGGCCTTCAATGAAATCCATCGTGATCATTTCCCACGGCTGTTGTGGAATGGGCAAAGGCTGAAGCAAACCCGGTGACGCTGCTTTATCTGGTTTAGCCTGCTGACAAGTGGGGCAACAATGGACATACTGCATGACATGGGTCTTCATTTTCGGCCAAGCAAAGAGGCGACGGGCGCGCCAGAAGGTTGCTGGAAATCCAGAATGGCCGCCAATTGAGCTATCGTGGAATGCTGCTATGATGCATTGTTGGAGTTCAGCTGATCCACCCAGCCAAATGCGTCCACGGAATCGCAGAATCCCACTCTGTAATGAGAAACGCCTTTTGGGATCTTCCCTTACTGCCAGCTGTTCCAGGAGTTTCTGTGCCTGCGGATTGCAGTTATAGCTGGCTATGACATCCTCAAGCCACGAGGGTTGACAAGAGGTAACATTGAACAGCAGTTCTTGCAATTGAGCTCTTGACAGGGCGTCGGCGGCTGTGTTCTCTGTGCCCTTCTTGTAACAGATGGTGTAACGCAGCCCCAGGAGCTTCGTGAATGCACGTTGTTGCCACGGTGTGGAAAGCCTCTGTTCCTCCAAGTGTATAAGGCTTTTCTGGTCCGTGTAGATGACGAACTCGCTGTGTTAAAGGTAAGGCCACCATTGATCTACGGCGACCACAATTGCGAGGTATTCCTTTTCATAAGTGGAGAGCCCTTGGTACCTGGGACTCAGGCTCTTGCTCATGAAGGCTATTGGGTGCCCCTCTTGTTGCAGAACTGCGCCAATCCCTTTGTCGCAGGCGTCCGTCTCCACTGTAAAAGTCTTGATGAAATTGGGAAGTGCGAGCACTGGGGCTGTGATCAGCTGTTGTTTGAGTAACTCAAATGCCTGCGTTGTGTTATCTGTCCATACGAAAGGCACCCCCTTCTTGAGTAAGTTGAAGAGAGGCCTAGCTATCACATCAAACCCTCGAACGAAACGGCGATAGTACCCTGCAAGGCCGAGGAACTGGCGAACTTCCTTGGCATCCTTGGGTGTGTTCCAGGCTTGCACCGCACATATCTTGCCGGGCTCCGTGGCTACCCCGTTGCCGCTGATGACGTGACCCAGATAGGATAGTAGCTGCTGGCCGAATTTGCACTTGGAGCGCTTGACCTTCCAATGATCTCTTCGTAGCAGTTGGAGGACTTGTTTGAGATGGTAAACATGTTCCTCCCAGGTCTTGCTAAATACCAAAATGTCGTCGAAGAACAAGAGGACACAGTGGCGAAGGAGTGGGTGCAGAGTTTCTGTTACAGCTCCAATGAACATGGCTGGCCCGCCCGCCAATCCAAAGGACAGAACCTTAAATTCATAATGCCCAGAGTGCGTTTGGAATGCCGTCTTGAACTCCTCACCTTCAGCCAACCGTATCTGGTGATAGCCGGCTCTGAAGTCGAGCTTGGAAAACCACCTTGCCCCGTGGAGTTCGTCGAGCAATTCTTCTATCACAGGCACAGGAAACTTGCTGATACGGGTCATGGCATTGAGGTGCTGGTAGTCGATGCATGTAAGTGCATCTAGTGCCCCTTAGTGATTTTGGTGTATTGAAGACTTATAGGTTAAGGGACTAATGTGTTTATGAGTGTACACAGGTCTATAAGTCTATGAGGAGTTTGATATTTACAGATAAAGTCGACCCCTAAAAATGAATATCTTCGACTGAAGATTTTGGTATTCCTGAAGACTTTCATGAAGACTTTGAAAGTGAAGAAATTGGTGTGTCCGTGAAGACTTGATATTCATGCGAGGAATATGAAGCTTGAAGACTTTCGTTTTCATAGTGTTGTTTTTCTCTTTCTTGAGTCATAGGAAACACCGTACTGTTAAAGGGGGTCGAGGAAATACTAAGGAAAATTTTCCATGTGATGCTCAACTCAAAATCCTACACCTACCAATCCCTTCGAGTGAAGCCATTGGAAATCTCATACAGTTCAGTCAATTTCTTCAGTGACAGAGACGAAGTTCTTCTGGTTGCTGAGGAATTTGTTCTGACTGAGGAGTTAGGAATTCGCCAATGCGGATTGCCTACACAGTGAGGAACATGATAGCCCTGAGGAATTTGAGAGTCAAATTTCCGACCGTTGCTGTGCTACGCGCCAGCTGTCCCAAATATCTTATCCACCTAACGGTCATATCATTGAAGGGCATTTATGTCTTATCATGTCGGGCTGCTTCCTAGGCTATAAATAGCCGCCCCCTACAACCACTAGTTGGTTGGCTGCTCCGAGAGAAACTGACACTTGTCATTTGAGAGCAACCCATCCTCTGAGGACTTTGAGTGAAAATCATCAAGTGAGGAAAATGCAAACCCAAACACCCACAAGCCCAAAGTGATTGAGCATCACTGAAGAGATTGATCCTGCGTGGATCCGACGCTTGTTACCTTTGAAGACTATGCTTCTTCCAGACGGTTAGGCGTCATGGTCTAGAGCATCCAAGAGGAATTGTGGATTGCCAAGTGACCAAAGTCTGTGAAGGTTTGGAAGTCGCCTGAAGACTTACCATGAGTGATTGGACGGGGTCTGTGTGACCTTAGTTCAAGGCGAATACGGTGAGGACTTGGTGTCCTGAGCTGCGTGCTCAGTGACTGGGTGTCCGGGGCTGTGTGTCCTCGAGTTTAAATACTCAGCCGCTCCAACCAGACGTACAACTGAGACAACAGTTAGAACTGGTCTACCAAATCATTGTCTTCACCAACCATACTGGTTCTATTTCCTCAACTCATTCATTTCCTCATTACTGTGTTGAGTGTTTGTTCATATCTGTGTTTGAAGACTTTGACTGAAGACTTTCTCAATTTCCTCAGTTCAATTTCTTCAGTCTGTTTGTCTTCATCTTGTGTTATCCTGTGTTTACGCTTTTTGTACGTTGTGATTGTCTTCATTTCAACATGATGACTGTGCATGTCTTCTGCTATGCTTACTTCTGAGTACTTATTCCGCTGCAAGTAGTTCTTCGCTAAGGAATTTCCTCACCGGCAAATTCCTCAGTGAAGAATTCATAAAAATCGCCTATTCACCCCCCCGTCTAGTCGATATAACGCACTTTCAAATGGTATCAGAGCAAGGTACTCCCTTGTTCTGTGTGATTTTGGTTTAACCGCCTAGAGTTTTAGTTATGTCGACCGCAGGTATGATTAAGGTCTCTACTGGGTGTCCTACCTTCGATGGCACGGACTACCCCTACTGGAAGAATAAGATGCGAATGCATCTTGAAGCAATTGACAATGATCTCTGGTACATTGTGGAAAATGGTGTTCCCTCTATCACACCTTCCCGGAATGCTGCTGATGTGAAGAGATTCAAGCAACTCGATTCACAAGCGAAGAATATCATATGTGGTCATCTGAGTAAAGGGCGGTATGGTAGAGTGAGTGCTTTAGAAACTGCTAAGCTTATCTGGGATAGGCTCTCCAAAGTAAACGAAGGAGTCTCAACTCAACGTGACTCTCGTGTTGACGTTCTTCGCAATCTCTTCAATCGCTTCAAAAGACTCAACAATGAAAATGTTCAGCAAACCTTCGATCGCCTCACTGATATCTCAAATGAGCTTCAAGCGCTCGGTGCCACTGACATCACCCATCATGAGGTGGTGAAGAAATTGCTGAGATCACTCGATTCTTCATTTGACACTCTGGCACTGATGATTCAAGAGCGTGCTGATTACAAATCATTAGATCCCGCTGATATCCTCGAGAGGCTAAATACTCATGAGTTCCAGCTTGCTGAAAAGAGAGATCTCTATAGTTCAAGCTATGGCAAACCACGTGCCCTGAAGGCCAAGGCAGTGTCTGAATCTGAGTGTGAAGATTCTGGTAGTAGCCTTGGTGACCCTTAAGAATTGAGCCAGGAGCTAGCACTGCTCGTGAAGAAGTTCCAGAAATTCTCAAGACGTGGTCGTTTTGGAAAATCTTCAAGGAGCAGTGATTCCTCATCAAGTGACTACAAGAGAAGGTTATGCCACAAATGCAAGAATCCTGGTCACTACATTCAAGATTGCCCTCAGTGGGACAAGGAACTAAAGAAGAAGAAATACAAGGATTACAGTTCTGATGATGCCAAGAAGAAGAAGAAATCTTCAAAGTCCTCATCATCAAAATCCTCGAAGTCTTCATCCCACAAGAAGAGCAGCTCCAAGAAGGCTCGGGCATTCATGGGCAAGGAAATGGATTCTGAGGCTGAATCTGAGGATAATGAAGAAGAAGAGGAATCCGAGGAGTTTGAGTCCGGTGTGGCAAGTCTAGCTCTTGCTACTGCATTTGTCAGCAAGTCTATCTTCAACTCTGAAGAAAATGGCAACACCAACAACGCTGATGAAGGCAGTGATGACTATGCCTCCACCTATTGCTTCATGGCAAAGTTTGCTAAGGTAACTAAATACCCCTCCTCTGAATCAAGTGAGGATGAATCTGATGAAAATCTTAAGCCTAGCTACTCTAAACTTGCTTAGATTGCTGTGAAACAACAAAAGGCCATTGAAAAACTTCAAAACATGCTAGACAAAAGTGATGATATGTTGGGTGAAGAAATGGACCGCGCTAAAGACTTAACTAAAAATCTTCAGAGACTTCAGTCTAAGTTTGACAATCTTCAGAGTCATCATAAAACACTCTTAACTGATCATGAGAAGCTTTCTTATGAATTTCTTCAAAGAAAGCAAGATCTTGAGAAGCTAAGAGAGAGTTATGAAAATCTTCAGAAGGAGCGCGATTCATTACTAGCTCAACAAATCAGCGCTACTCAGGAACAATTTGATCCTCCATGCTTAAAGTGCATTGAACGTGAATCTGCTAATTCTTCACCTGAATGTTCAAATGCTTCAAATGTTACAAATTCCTCATCTGCCTTTGCTATTACTAATTCCTCATCTGAGGACATTGCTAGTATTACTGACAATGCAGGGCTGAAGGAATTGTACATGACAGGCATGTACAAAAGCCTCAAAGGGCATCAGACTCTTTGTGATGTGCTTAAAAAGCAGATCCTTAACAGAAACCCTAGGAAAGAGGGTATTGCCTTTGAGAGGAAACTTAATGCTGATGGAACATACTGGAAGCCTGAGCAGTACCCCAAAACCTCATGGGTTGCTGCAAAGGGACCTCCAGTTGATCCATCTAACTTATCTGGCGTTACATGTGAATCTCCTCATTCTTCTGATGAGTCATTTGACTCCAACTATAAACTGTTCAAAAATCAGAATGGTGAAGTATTTGCTAGATATGTTGGTACTAACTGCAGGAACGGTTCCCCTGTGAAGAAAATCTGGGTTCCCAAAATTTATGCTCAAAGTCTTCAGGTGAATGTCCTCATGACACCACCAGTGAAGAATAGGAACCCCAGATCAAACTCTTCATATGGACCAAATTCTTCATATGGATCCAAGTCCTCATACGGACCAAATTCCTCACATGGATCAAATTCCTCAAAAGGATCAAAGTCCTCATATGAATATCATCGTGCTAACAACTCTGTTTCGCAGGGTAGAGCTAAGGGCTATGAATATAAGCATTATTCTTCAAATCATTATGTTCATAAGTCCTCGAAGAATTTCTCTGCTTATTCATATGCTTACCCTAACCCCTCTTATGTGAAACGAAATGGTTTGGCATCTTTGCCACCTTTCTCATACGGTGCTCGCAGAGTGATGAACTCTTTGCCACCCCTCCAGATGTGGGTGGTGAAGAAAAAGAACTAATCTCTTATGCAGGGTCAGGTCTCCAAACGTGCTTTAACGTCTGAAGAATTTGCTGGGGGGCTGACAAAATGCCTGAAAGGATGCAGACTAATCATGATGAAATGAACCTTCATTTCATGCGTCCTCCATACTGCTTATCTGTGCTACTACTTGATGAAATTGAACTAATGATACTGATGTCATATTCTTCACTGATGAAGTATATGAGTTTGTAAGCTGCACTAATTCATCTGCAGGATGATCAACCCAAAGCAAACGAGTGGGTCCTCGATAGTGGTTGTACAAATCACATGACTGGTGACAAGAATCTATTGATGGATGCTCCATTAACACCGTCACATCTGAAGCATATCATCTTTGCTGACGAAGGCAAAAGTCAGGTATTGGGTCTAGGTAAGGTTGCGATCTCTAAGGATCGATACATGGACAAAGTCATGCTTGTCGAGTCCTTAGGATACAACCTCATGTCTGTCTCAATGCTTTGTGATCTTGATATGGTTGTCGTCTTTGGCAAGTATCGTTGTGTTGTGATCATGGAAGCTGACAATTCCAAAATCTTCGAAGGCTTTAGGAGAGGAGATTTGTACATTGTTGATTTCTCTACAGGACCACAACCTGCCGTGTGCTTACTTGCAAAAGCTTTAGAAGGCTGGCTATGGCATCGACGACTTGGTCATGCTAGCATGAGGAATCTGCACACGCTCGCGAAGAAGAAGCATGTCATTGGCATTGAGAACGTCAAATTCCTCAAGGATCACCTGTGTGGTGCCTGTGAAGCTGGAAAAATGACCAAGGCCAAGCATCCAGCGAAGACTATCATGACTACCACTCGACCATTTGAATTGCTTCACATCTCTTCGGTCCTAATCATTATTCTGCTGTGACAAATGATGCATCTCTATATGGCTTTATTATCGTTGATGATTACTCTCGTTACACATGGGTGCACATTGTTACTTACAAGCATGAAGTGCAGGAAGTCTTCAAACGATTTTCCTCGAGGGCTTCAACCAATTTTGGTGTGAAGATCAAGCACATCAAGAGTGACAATGGAACTGAGTTCAAGAATTCAGGTCTTGATGGCTATCTTGATGAACTTGGTATTACTCATGAATTATCTGCTCCTTATACTCCTCAGCAAAATGGCGTCGTGGAGCGCAAGAACAGAACTCTTGTTGAGATGGCTCGCACTATGCTTGATGAATACAAAACCCCTCATCGGTTTTGGATTGATGCAATTGATACCTCGTGCCACATCATTAGTAGAGTATATCTTCACAAATTCTTCAAAAAGACTGCCTATGAACTCCTCACTGACAAGAAACCCAATGTGAGTTATTTCAAAGTCTTCGGTGCTAAATGTTGGATTAGAGATCCTCATCACAATGCTAAATTTGCACTGAAAGCACATGAAGGTTTTATGCTTGGTTACGGAAAGGACTCGCACACCTACAGAGTCTTCAACATCGCTCTTCACAAGATTGTTGAAACTGTAGATGTGCGGTTCGATGAAACTAATGGCTCGCAAAGAGAGCACCTACCTTCTGTGATAGATGAGCCAGCACCTGAAGATTCTATCAAGTTCAAGGCTACTGAGGATGTCATTCCTACCGAAGAAACTGTTGAAGAATTCATTCCAGAACGCGAAGATCGTCGAGCAGATGCACCTGAAGATAATGCTGAAGAAAATGGTGCTGAAGAAAATGCTGATCAAATTCCTCGACGACAACCAGCTCATCCTCGCGTTGCAAAAGAAGTGCAAGTTGAAAAGATCATCGATGACATTGAAGCACCAGGTCCTCTCACACGCTCAAAAGCTTCACATTTATCTAACTTTTGTGGGAACTATGCTTTTGTCTCTATCACAGAGCCCACCAAGGTAGATGAAGCATTTCTGGAGCCTGAGTGGATTCAGGCTACGCAAGAAGAATTACATCAATTCGAGCTCAATAATGTCTGGGAACTGGTCAAATGTCTAGATCCTCGCAAGCATAATATCATCGGCACAAAGTGGATCTACCGCAACAAGCAAGATGAAAATGGCCTTGTGGTGAGGAATAAGGCACGACTTGTAGCTCAAGGCTACACACAGGTTGAAGGAGTTGATTTCGATGAAACTTTTGCACCTGTTGCTAGACTTGAGGCCATTCACATATTACTTGCATATGCTAACCATCATAATATCACTTTATATCAAATGGATGTGAAAAGTGCATTCCTCAATGGTAAGCTTGAGGAAGAAGTGTATGTTGCTCAACCCCCAGGTTTTGAAGATCCTAAGAATCCCGACAAAGTCTTCAGACTCAACAAGGCCCTCTATGGCCTCAAGCAGGCCCCTCGGGAGTGGTATGATATTTTGAAGGAATTCTTCGTGAAGAATGGCTTCACACCCAGTTCACTCGAGCCTACTCTCTTTACTAAATCTTATGATGGTGAACTGTTTTTGTGCCAAATATACGTTGATGATATTATCTTTGGCTGTACTGACCAACGTTATAGTGATGAATTTGCCTACATGATGAGTGAAGAATATCAAATGTCTATGATGGGAGAGTTGAAATTCTTTTTAGGTCTTCAAATTCGTCAACAGCACAATGACATATTCATATCTCAGGAGAAATACCTCAAGGATGTACTAAGGAAATTTGGCATGCAAGATTGCAAAGGAGTCAAAATTCCTATGCCCACAAATGGCCATCTATGCACTGATGAAAATGGTATTGACTTCGATCACAAGGTATACCGCTCCATGATTGGTTCTTCATTGTACTTATGTGCATCTAGGCCAGATATAATGCTTAGTGTTTGCATGTGTGCCCGATTTCAAGCTTTACCGAAGGAATCACACCATAAGGCTGTGAAGCATATTCTTCGATATCTAGCTCACACACCAACACTAGGATTATGGTACCCCAAGGGCTCTACTTTTGATCTCATTGGATATTCTGACTCTGACTATGTTGTTGATCGTGTGGATCGCAAGTCAACATCTGGTACTTGTCATTTCCTCGGACGATCTCTGGTCTGTTGGTCCTCGAAGAAACAGAACTGCATATCACTGTCTACTGCTGAAGGTGAGTATATTGCTGCTGGTTCTTGCTGTGCTCAATTGCTGTGGATGAAGCAAACTATCAAGGACTATGGCATCAACATGAAGAACGTGCCTCTCTACTGTGACAATGAGAGCGCCATCAAGATTGCTCATAACCCAGTTCAGCACTCGAAGACAAAGCACATTCAGATCCTTCATCATTTTCTTCGTTATCATGTGTTGAAGGGCGACATTGCTATTGAACATGTGAAGACTGAAGAACAGCTAGCCGATATCTTCACAAAGCCCTTGGATGAGAAGAAATTTAGCAAGTTGCGGTGTGAGCTAAATATGTTAGAGTCTTCGAATGTTCTTTGAAAAGGACACACATCCTAACACTCATGCAAAATTGATGACTTAGATGTGCAACACATGAAGAAACGTTTTTCTTCAATCAATGAAGAATAACACTCTAACTGTGAAGAAATTAATGAAGAATTTGATTCTCAGAACCCTACGACAATTGTACGCGGTGTCTGAAATTATCATTCTTATACGGTGGATCACGCCACCACAAAAAGTTGAAAATCTTCAATTTGAGTTTTTCCTCAGTTTTTGAAATTCCTCATTTTTTTAAAAATTCTTCAACTTTGCAAAATCTTCACTGTTTCCGTCGTCTTTCTTCATTGGCTATATATATATATATATGGGTTTATGTCCTCTACAACATTCACTTATGGCTATTTCTTCATGTTGCATTTTCTGCTAAGTGAATGTGATCGGACCCTTCCCCCTCTATGCTATACTCAACCCAATCTATTCACAAATTCTTCATGTGCGTTCTATTTGAAACCCGTTCAAAATCTTCACTATGTCCTTGTCAGCTGAAGAAATTGCGAACGAAACTTTAAAACCTATCTTATCCAAATTTTTCGTTTTTGCCGTTCAAACCGTCCCGTTTCCCACGATAAAATTATTTATTCACCCACGATCTAACACGATCTCTACTATTCAGTACGTGGGTGACACATGTCAAGCGAATGAGAAGGGCCAGGGGCACGTTCATCCTAAATCTTCAGACGAACAGTTTTTCACTGCGACTATAAATACCCCCTCACCCTTCCTCACTTCCTTTACTCCGCTCAACCGCTCTCTCCCGCACTCGAGCTTCTCAAACCCTAGCGCCGCCGCTACTCCATTGTCGCCGGAGAGGAAGAGTTTCACTGCCTCGACCACGTCGCCGCCGTAGCTATCTTCCTCCGCCAAGTTAGGGCGTGGAAGATCTGAACTGACGAGCTTCTGATCTACTATTCTCAGTTCGTCGTGTTCTTCAATCAGGGTAATTAAAAGTTACTTTTACTGCCCTCTTTGATTCAGATTTTCTCCACAAAATCTTCAAAGGTGTTTTATTCTTCAAATTCTCACACACGAAACACCTCACAAATTATCTATTCTTGATTCGTTTCCCTAAGCTTCATTTTCTTCAAGATTCCTCAATTGTGTGGATCGTAGATCTATACAACTCTGCAACCTAAGACAAAGTACGCTTAGTGAAATTCCTCAAGACTCATCTGGTCAAATTCCTCAAACTTGTTCATTTTGAAAACCTTCCGAGAACGCATATGACCTGTTCAAATTCCTCGCAACTATACTCTGTTCACAGGTACTCATGTCCGCTGATGAATCACTAGGTTCTCATCAACTTAACTCATTTGCAGCGTTCCTTGAAGAAAAATTGCATACTTCTTCAGAGTGTTCAATTGTTCAAATTCCTCATCTGAAGAATATGGCTGAAGGTAAGAAACCATAGAAAGGAGGAAAGAAGCCTGAGGTCATGACTGCTTTCGAGATCCTTGATGACATTTATAAGGACTATTTCACACCTGATGAGGCCAAGTCGGCAAAGAGAACAAAAATCAGCGTACAGTGCGCATTCAGAGGATTGAAAGAAGATGGGCAAGAGAATGGAGGGAGTACAGATATGTTACTCTAAAGTATATGAAGAAATTTGCTCTAAATCCTCCATGCCCAAGAGCTCCATTGGCACCTGGCCAAGTAGCTGATCCTACCAGCATCAAGCGTGGTGAGGATTTTCCTGAAGAATGGGCCAGGCGTCAAGCCAAGTTGGCTAGACAGGCCAAAGAAGCAGTGAGGAAATTTAATGACGACTCTGCTGCTGCTGCTGCCACAAAGGCCTCTGACAATCCTAGGAAATCTATGGCAAAGAAGCCCTCGCACAAGCCAAGTGCTTCATCAACTGTGCCCTCACGGCCAAGTTCCTCAGCAACGCCCTCACGGCCATTATCTTCAAAGCCCACACGGCCAATTCCTCATGCTGCTCCTGCTCCTCCAAAGTCCTCAGTTGCTCCGGCAAAGTCCTCAACACCTGTGCATCTGGCCACATGCCAAAGGACTACAGACATCTCCATTGCCTCTGGTGTCTTAGCAAGTTCCTACACCAAATTCTTCATCTGGCCCCACTCTGCTGAAGACAAAGGCCACTGCTGGACGAGGTCCTCGCCCTAGTCCGAAGAAGAAACAAGTTGCTTTCCATGTGCCATCTAACAATGAAGCTGATGATGAAGAACTTGCAGATATCATCAGAGACAGGCAAGAAAGGGCCGCTAGAGCCAAAGGAACAAATGTGCCACTGCTTGTGGGTCCTAAGGTGATCCTCGACTACACTGATCTCTGGCACAAGGACCCAAACACTCCTATGCCTGATTTTCATCTGACACCTAGCCAAAGTCACGTGCTGACCGACTTCATCAATGAAGAAAAATGGAAATTTGAGAAGGCCAGGCAAATCAAGAAGGCTCAGTTCAGGAAAGAGAAGTACCTGAAGAAGAATGTTGTCAAAATGACACCTGATGAACTCCTCAAGATCCAGTCTGAGATCAAAACCCCCAGTGATAACTTCAATTCCTATTATGCTGATTGGCAAGGAGACAAAGTCAGGTTTGTTAAACTGACTGAGAAGTTCACCAATGTTGCAGAACCATCGCAGCATGAAATTCCTCATGCTGAAGCCTCTGCTCAGCAAACTGAAGAACATGCCAGCACCGCTGATGATTCTTAGCTTGCTGAAGAAAATGCTAGTTCCAGAGCTGATGACTCCATCCCAGCTGCTGAAGAAACTGCCAGGGCATCCACTAGTGGTGCGCCTGAAGAAACTGAAGAAGTCAGGGCAACTGCATCAGTTGCGCCTGAGGAAATTCAACCACATTCCTCAGCTCCTCCTGCGCCTACACCAACTCCTACCCTTCCATCTGCATCAGATGTGAGGAAGACCAAGGCTGCAGAGAAAGCTGCAGTGAAGAAAAGGAAAGCATCATCTGCTTTAGATTCTTCAGCTCCGAAGAAAATGAAGACTATGACCAGCTCTTTTGAGAACCCTATTGATGTTGTTCCGATTTCCACCATGACTTCCAAGGAACTTGTTCCCTATGGTGAAGAATATGTGAACCCTAGCGGATCTGATGAAGAACATCATTCTACTGCTTCGTCGGAGCAGATTGATGAAGAAATTGAAGTGGATGCGATCCCTTCAACTCCTGCTGCTTACTCGCCCATGCCTCAGTTCACAGCTGAAGAGGCTGGCGTTGAAGAACTTGAAGATGAAGACGTGGACATTGGATGCACCACGCCTGTGATGAACGATGACTTTTGGGAAAGTCAGCATCCCAATTCCCCACACTTCACTCCACTACAGCAAATACCTCAGTCCCCTGCACCAATTGTTCAAATGGGCTCTAAAGAAACTCATCCCACCTCCTCTGTGCATGAAGAAATTCCAGCCCCTAGTGCTGAAGAAATTGCTGCTCCTGATACCCTGAACATGCAGACTGCCACTGCAGAGGAACCAGAAATTCCTCAGCCTGAAGAACCTAAGATTGTGATTCCTGAGGTTGTGTTGCAAATCACTGACACTCCTGTGCCCAAGCCAAAGTATCCCTTCTCAAAGAAGCAAAAGTTCAAGGCTGCAGATTTCTTCAACGAGCATGTGTTCTTCACTGATTATAATCCCTATGACTCTGCTCGCATAAGGAAGTGGCGTTTCTGGACTGCTAGTCAAGCAAACTTGTATTCCTCTATGATATTCGACAAAGACAAAGTCTTCGAGCATGCACACATTCCTCACGTGGACATGGAATCTCTGCCGTGCTTCGAGCCAGTCCTCAGTGTTCTTCACGATGCTGGATTACTAAATTTCAGCACTGACATCTATGATTGGAATGAAGAACTCATTCTTCAATTCTATGCAACGCTGCACATCACAAGAAATTCTGAAGATGTGAACACTTGGGTGCTAGACTGGATGTCTGAAAATACTCACTACAAGGCACCAGCAACTGAATTGCTTCGTGTCCTTCCACTTAGTCCTCCCCTTGATGATGCTCGTTGCATCTACAACAAACCTGAGCTTTCAAATCATTACATGCAAGTGCTGATGAAGCCTTTGAAGCCAGGGCAGGCCCCACGAACCAAATTCCTCGTCAAGGAATTACTGTATGTGCCACGGACTGTCTATCGCATTCTGACGAAGACAATGAGTCCCATCAAAGGCCACGATTCACATGATGAAGAAGTCATTGGCATCATGAAGAATATGCTTTTCAACATCATTCATGGCGTTCCCATTAACTTCCATGATTTCTTCATGAGGACTCTGGCCAATATTGCTATGTCACCGTTTGAGCTGAAGCCTTATGCACCATGGATTATGAAATTCATCAGGACAAGGTCTTCACTCAATTATAAGGCTGATACTCTGAACCATGGCAGTTTCTTGGCTCCAATTGAAGTCCTCAAAAGGACATATTCCTCAGCTGATGACAAAGGCAAGGCAACTGCTATGATAGATGAAGGCATTCGTCCATTGGATGGTCAATTTCGCAAGGCTGCATCTTACTCCACCAATGATGACTCTGCCACACATGATTCTGCCGCCAACACCTCTGCCAAGCAAATTCCTCAAGCAACAGTACCCAGGGTGATCTGAGCGTGAGTTACTCCTCAGTCTTCATCAGAAAGTTGATCGCAATCACAAATGGGTCAAGCGTCAGTTTGGTTCAATTCTTCACAACATGACCTCAACCCATAATGCAGTGAGGAAGAACCAATACTACCTCCATGAAACCTTCAACCGTACTTGGGCTGTTCTATCTCATATCTATAGCGCAAATGATCTTGAAGAGCATGGCTCTCAAGAAAGAATTTGACTGGTTTGCACAACCACCGAAGAAATTCAAGAAGGTCAAGGTTTCTTCCTTGGAATCCAGCTCATATTCTTCATCGCGCGCCACTGATGAAAATGAAGACTTGGACGACACTGCGGCAGTCCCTACTACGACAACCAACCCCGACAACACTGGCGCTCCTCCATCAACTTGAATTTCTTCAGGGGCGTTAGTCCTCAGTTTTGATCCTTTTGGTCATTTGATGACAAAGTGGGAGAAATCTGAGTTAGTCTTCAAGCGGGTCTATTATATGGGCGTTTTTTGTTAAGTTACAACTCTCGCTCTTCTGAAACGTTTATTGGATCGAGTTGTAATCTTAAACCCGATGGTGCTCTGATACTTTTGATGCACTATGCTCTGATTTTGCATGCTTATTCCTCGTTAATATTATTGCTCGCATGCTAAATCTCTTCAGGCACCATATTTCATCATGCATTTCAAATTCTTCATATTATATGCATGTATGAATTACAAGATATAGGGGGAGATCTCCATGATTCAACTCTTCAAGTGTGCATTGCTTCAAAAGCAAATTGCTCACTATGCACATCTTCAGGGGGAGTTCTTCTATATCTTGCAATCAAATTCCTCAATATCAGTACTTACACTTCATATGTTTATCCCCGTTGAAAGCTTAACCTATATTGTCATGAATCACCAAAAAAGGGGAGATTGTAAGTGCATCTAGTGCCCCTTAGTGATTTTGGTGTATTGAAGACTTATAGGTTAAGGGACTAATGTGTTTATGAGTGTACACAGGTCTATAAGTGTATGAGGAGTTTGATATTTACAGAGAAAGTCGACCCCTAAAAATGAATATCTTCGACTGAAGATTTTGGTATTCCTGAAGACTTTCATGAAGACTTTGAAAGTGAAGAAATTGGTGTGCCCGTGAAGACTTGATATTCATGCGAGGAATATGAAGCTTGAAGACTTTCGTTTTCATTGTTGTTTTTCTCTTTCTTGAGTCATAGGAAACACCATACTGTTAAAGGGGGTCGAGGAAATACTAAGGAAAATTTTCCATGTGATGCTCAACTCAAAATCCTACACCTACCAATCCCTTAGTGAAGCCATTGGAAATCTCATACAGTTCAGCCAATTTCTTCAGTGACAGACACGAAGTTCTTCTGGTCGCTGAGGAATTTGTTCTGACCGAGGAGTTAGGAATTCGCCAGTGCGGATTGCCTACACAGTGAGGAACATGATAGCCCTGAGGAATTTGAGAGTCAAATTTCCGACCGTTGCTGTGCTACGCGCCAGCTGTCCCAAATATCTTATCCACCTAACGGTCATATCATTGAAGGGCATTTATGTCTTATCATATCGGGCTGCTCCCTAGGCTATAAATAGCCGCCCCCTACAACCACTAGTTGGTTGGCTCCTCCGAGAGAAACTGACACTTGTCATTTGAGAGCAACCCATCCTCCGAGGACTTTGAGTGAAAATCATCAAGTGAGGAAAATCCAAACCCAAACACCCATAAGCCCAAAGTGATTGAGCATCACTGAAGAGATTGATCCTGCGTGGATCTGACGCTTGTTACCTTTGAAGATTGTGCTTCTTCCAGACGGTTAGGCGTCATGGTCTAGAGCATCCAAGAGGAATTGTGGATTGCCAAGTGACCAAAGTCTGTGAAGGTTTGGAAGTCGCCTGAAGACTTACCACAAGTGATTGGACGGGGTCTGTGTGACCTTAGTTCAAGGAGAATACGGTGAGGACTTGGTGTCCTGAGCTGCGTGCTCAGTGACTGGGTGTCCGGGACTGTGTGTCCTCGAGTTTAAATACTCGGCCGCTCCAACCAGACGTACAACTGAGACAACAGTTGGAACTGGTCTACCAAATCATTGTCTTCACCAACCCTACTGGTTCTGTTTCCTCAACTCATTCATTTCCTCATTATTGTGTTGAGTGTTTGTTCATATCTGTGTTTGAAGACTTTGACTGAAGACTTGCTCAATTTCCTAAGTTCAATTTCTTCAGTCTGTTTGTCTTCATCTTGTGTTATCCTGTGTTTACGCTTTCTGTACTCCGTTATTGTCTTCATTTCAACATGATGATTGTGCATGTCTTTTGTTATGTTTACTTCTGAGTACTTATTCCGTTGCAAGTAGTTCTTCATTAAGGAATTTCCTCACCGGCAAATTCCTCAGTGAAGAATTCATAAAAATCGCCTATTCACCCCCCCTCTAGCCGATATAACGCACTTTCAATGCATAGCCGCCAAGTTCCATCCTTCTTCTTGACCAGAATTGCAGGCGAAGAAAAATTGCTCTGGCTGCGTTGGATGACCCCTGATTGAAGCAATTCTGTCACTTGGCGCTCGATCTCGGTCTTGTGCTCTGGCTTGTGCCGATAAGGCCGGATATTGACAGGTTGCGCGCCGGGGACCAGTGGTATGGTATGGTCGCAGGCGCGATACGGTGGAAGGCCTGAAGGTTCACCGAACACATCAGCGAATTCGGCCAGGAGGTGCTGTAACTCGGGCGGTTCAATTGGGTTGTCTGTCTCTCCTCCTTCAAGCTGGTACAGCAAGATGACATGTAACAGGGAGCCTTGGCGATGCAGATTCTGAAGTTGGATCCTGTTGATCACATGACAGGTGGTGGAATTGGCTTCATGCCCGAACAGGTGGGCTCGCCCCATAGGAGTAGGGAACTAAATATACTTGGCCTTCCAATCGACCGTCATGGGACTGTGTTTGATCCAGCCAATCCATGCCAAGAACTGTGTCATATGTGCCCAGAGGGAGTATCTTCATGTCCGTGACGAAATCGTGGCCTTCAGAAGACCATTGGCAGGTTGGAATGGATGCTTTGCATGTCAGTTCACCTCCATCAGCCACCCGAACTCGGGACGGTTGCTTGAGAGGAGTGACACCGCTCAGCTGCTGCGCCAGCTTCTGGTCGATGAACGATGTGGAACTGCCACTGTCGACGAGTAAAAGCACCTCTCGCCCTTGCATAGTGGCGAGGAGTTGGAAGGCCTTGGCTGACACACTGCCGTCCAGAGCAGAGCGTGAGATGGCCATGGCCGTGTCGCACGGTGGAACGGGAATTCCACTGTCTTCTTGGTTGTCGTCGACGCCGAAGAGTTCCAGCATCTCCTCGACGACATGGAGTTGGACTGTAGTCGGGCAAGTGTGGTCGTGCCCCCAGCGTTCTCCGCATTTGAAGCAGAGACCACGGCCCGACGATAGTCACGCAACGCCTTCACCTTGGATGTGTTAGTGCGCGCTGCCTCTGTTCCCCGGCGATCAGTGGCTCCTGTCGGCGGAGCGAGGCGCGGTGGAGGCGGAGGAAGAGGGAGCGCCAGGCTTGGCCTTGAAGATGATTCGGGTGGCCGTGGTAGGGCGCCGAAAACGCCATCAGCCACCTCCTCTTGCAGCAAGGCGAGGGCGCAGGCCGTGTCCAGGTCCTGTGGCCGCTGGACAAGAACCACAGCCCGGATGTCCTTACGCAGCCCCTCCATGAAAGGCGTGAGAAAGTAAAATGGATGAATAGTGTCAGAATAGGAGCTTAAGTGATTGATAATCAATTCAAACTTCTCGATGTAATCAGCAACTGAAGTAGTTTGCCGGACAGTGTAAAACTGTCGGATCAGCATTTGGTGCCGATCCCGGCCAAAACGCGTGCACAGGTGTGCGGTGAAGGAATTCCAATCAAATTCAGAGAGGCATTTTTGGATCGATTGAAGCCAAATTGACGCCGGACCAGAAAAATTCAAAGCAGCCATGGGTACCCAGAATGAAGGTGCTATCCCAAACATGGTGAAGTACTGCTCACAGAGCGTTTTCCACAAGTTTGGGTTCTCCCTCGAAAATTGTGGAATGGAAATGGACGGATGCGCTTGCCCGAGCCCGGTGAGGAGCTGGCTGGCGTGCGCGAACGGAGAGAGGGCACTGGGAGAGGGGGGAGGATCACACTGACCGTTTGCCGGGAGCGGTGGGGGCGTCTGGAACGGCGCCCCCGACGGCCCCCGCGTGATGTTGAAGACGCTGTGGTCATTGGACCCGTGGGGAACGCGAGCCGGTGCCGAGCGTCGCTGGCGGTGAATCTTGGAGCGTGTCACCCGAGCGCCCTCACTTGGTGGTGTAGAAGTCGATGCCGCGAGTTGCAGCACCGCCACGGCCTCACTCAGATCGGTGACGCGCCTCTCCAGATCTGGCTTGCAGGTGAGGAGATCATCGATTTTGGATGCGGTCACCTGCTGGGCCTTGGTGTTGGCAGCGATGAGCGACTCCCAGCGGTCGAGGAAGGTTCGGATCGACGGATCCATGGCCTCCAGAAGTGAACGAGCGTGGCGGAGGCGTCTGGTTTCTACGATCTGCGCCAGATCGGGAGTAGGAAGGTGGTGGTCTGGCCTCTGATACCAGATGTAAGGGTGGTGTTGTATCGATAGGCAGTATGGTGGCGATTACAAGCAGAATCGATAGTACGGTGGCGATTACACTCAGAGTACACGAACTGGGGGAAGGGAACATAGGGGAAAGACAAACTAGGGTTCGAGCCGCCGCCGGTTTCGTGATCCACTGGATGCTTGGGTCTTCGCTCGGGCAGGAATAAGTACCGCAGCTGCTGGGCTCACTTTGCCCACTGTGGGCCGGTGACGAGTGAGCTGGGCTTCTTCGTCCTGGCGGGCCTCTGGGTAGTGGCTGGGCCGCTGCCAGTTGGGGCCTCCTTGTCAAGTGCCTGGCTGGAGTTAGGGACGCTGACAGGATGACACGAAAAGTTTACGACACTCACTCTTTGCATATTCTGTTGGAGGACACTCACTCTTTGGTTCTTTGCTTCATGGTGGCATACTCGCATATAGCACTCTCAGCATTTTTTCTAATATGTTGTTGAAGCTCGGCGCTGGACATGATATTACATCTACATCAGTGAACATATGGAAATACACTGACAACCACGGCAATTAAGCTTTTTGTAGCCTGCACGATCTATTATAAATTACAAAATACGTACTGCATATCAATGATCTCAAGAAAAGATCCCCTCCCCCTCGCGTCGCCTGCCCCTGGGTGACTCCAGGGGCCCCAAAACCCGAGCTCCGCCAGCACCCTCTAACGCCTCCTTCTGCCGCCGCTGCCGCCGGCGTCGGGCCATGGTGGCGGCGGGCCTGGTGCCGAAGGCACCTGGGCGGGTGGACGTGGTGGATCTCATCTGAGGTGGCAGGGGTGGCTCCTCTCATGCGATCCGAAGGCAGCGGCAACCCCAGGCCGTGCGGCGGTGGCCGAAGCACCATAGCCGGCGGAGCGGCGGCCCTGAATGGACGGCGGTGGTGGCAGCGCCCCATCTGGCGGGGTGGGCTGTTCTGGTCGGGATGGTGACGACAATGACTGCGGATCCAACGCCCCGATCGGATCCGCCGTGGGGAGGCCTTCCGCCGACTGGCGGCGCGTGAAGGGGCCGGTGAGGAGATGCCGGATCTCTGCCGGAGTACCGATGGCGACATACGTCTTGGTGGCGAGGTTCCGCTCGGTTCCAGCCAGCCGCGAGGTCGGGAAGACGTGGCTTCCAGTAAAAATCGATCCTGATTGCGGTCTTGGACGACGATGGCGGCATCTCGGACGCCATTCCCTTCTCGAGGCATCATTGTTGCAGGTCACGTCAACCTGATCGGGAAGTTCCGGGGGAAACCCTAGATCTGGGTCTACGGTGCCTTCGGTGTCGTTCTTCCTCCTAGGGGCATCATTTTGGAGCAAGTGCTGGTTGGAGGGGACAAGAGGAGGAGCGGTGTTTCATCTTTCCCATTGATGACGACGGATCTCGGCGGCGTGGCACAGTGGAGACTCGATGTCCGATGAGCGGAGATGGACTCGCGCAGGAGGGTGACACTATCTGGCGTCGGCGGTGGCTAGACCTGGCAAGGTAAATGCAGCCGTACAACTCTGAAGATGGATTGATGGCAGGTGGCTGCATCGGCCTCATACCCGGCAAGCGTCCTGGTTGAGGAGCACGCCGGACTGGTGGGTGCCCATACCCGGCAGGCATCCTGGTTGGACCTCAAGTCTTAGATGTTAGGTTTGGCTGCAAGGTCTGTTTGGTATTAGGCCTAGACTATCAGCACTCTTCATCAACTGGATTGGAGTAGCGACAGATGTTCCTTAGACGGTGGCTTTAGTCTTACTGTTGTATGACTTTGTAAGGCCTTCACTAGTAGAAAAGGGGGCATTTGTCCCGGTTCGTAAGGGCCTTTAGTCCCGGTTCATGAACCGGGACTAATGGGTCGTTACTAATACCTCCCCCCTTTAGTCCCGGTTCTTACACAAACCGGGACAGATGGTCATCCACGTGGCCGCTGCGGGAAGCCCAGGCAGGGGGCCTTTGGTCCCGGTTGGTGACATAAACCGGGACCAAAAGGCTTCCACGCGTCAGCAGCTGGCTGGAGCTGATGTTTTTCTTTTTTTTTAAAAAAAAGTGGCTGCTTTAGGGGTTTTGGGGGTTATTTTTAGGTTGTTATTTGTTAGCTAATAGAGAGAAGTGTCCTCTCTTATATCATCGTCCTTGGTTTACCAACGCTACTGCTATGTTCATTTCACCCGCTGATATAATAACTCATGCATGCTCACATCATACATCATCATATATAATAACACAAGTCCTACTAATCATGCATCATGATACAACTTCTACTCGTTATTACTAATAAGTCATACGATCATTATCCTCATAGTCATCGAATCCAACCCTACATAATTATTCTTAGCACATGATCATCACTATCAGGTAGGACCTAAACACCCTTAAGGTAAAATAGCATAAAACAATATAGACCATGACTCTCCATTATGAAGAATGGAGATCATCCTGTCTCCAATTCTTGCGCTTTGCTGCCTTTTGCTTCCAAGAAGCTCCTTACGACTGTCCATACATTTTTTCCATTCTTTGATTGTCATGTCTCCACTTCTTTTAGAAACTCGATATGGACAGTTGAGATTCGTAGGAAGACCTGGTTGTATGTTCAAAACATGAAGGCTACCGTGCGTATACATCAGATGAGGCACACAATCATTCGGGATTATCTGTTGAAAAACATAGTAATAACTTCTTAGTTAGCAATGATGTACTAGTTTTAGAAGTGTGCAAAAAGATGCACGGATGTCGTAATAGTAAAAAATCTTACCAGGGTATCTCCATCATAGTTACCGTAGTTCAACACGTGCACTAGTGGCACGTATTGACCATAATGTTGAGGACTTCGATTGTAGACATTGTAATTCTCAAGATCAGTACAAAATGCGATCAGATGATTTTTCTCCCTATAAGTTAATTCGGAGCCATCGGTGTAGTGGGTTTTGTGTACCATCTTCCGCACATTCTTTGAAGAATGAAAATAAGCTGTCAATGGAAATAAGCTGTCAGCTATTTTGAAATAAACAATATAAATTACTTAATAACTATGTTAAGCTCACATGGGGGAAGAATTGAAGGTGTATCCACAAGGACCCAAATCGAAGGTCTGTCTTGCTCGATTGTAGGATCACCAAGATCCATGGTGACAAGCATACCCTCATCAAAACCATACATCTTGCAAAGTGCTTCCCAATTTTTCCAACCAAAATGGGTTACACTCTCAGCATTGCACAGCTTTACTTGAAAATCCACACCATGATGAGTCCTTAGGAGAATTTTTTTGGTTTCCATACTTTCATGGTCTTCAAAACCCATCCTCTCCAAGACATAGCGTCTTGCATAGCATGGGACAAGCTAGTCGAATTGGAAAAGATGAAAAATACACGTTAAAATAGTTGAAGTCGTGCTTAATTACAAAAAAAACTATTGTCATCGTTGCGTACCGTATGAATATCGAAGGTCTCCTCGAGCTTAATGCTGAAGCGCCGATCTTCGTCCAGCTCAATGAACCTGTCGCACATACCTCGGTCGTCGTGGCACTAGTCGCACTCCCCCAGGCGGTTTTCGTCGTCCGAGTACGACATTTCCGGCCTATGTTGATAATTCAAATATTAATCTTGTACAATTAAATATATGTACTAAAAAACCTAAATTAGATCATTATTATTAATCACGGGTTGACTATCGGTGATGGTACGTAGCTCCTCCTTTCATTCCCGAGTGCATTATTACACCAAACTGTCTAGCACACGGGAATGAAGGAGAAGCTACCCCCACGACGGAGTGGATGATGGAGGGGGCTCCTAGATTTCTGCATAGTGCTCTCCAATTTTAGCATTCAAAGTAGGAGTACTTTTCCAATATGAGCATTCAATAAGCACAACCAAATCATAAAATAAAGTAGTATTCAAGTTAGCATGCATTCAATTATAAGCAAAAGTACATCATCTCTTGTGTCCGTACATCGTCAAATATTATCACTAATACTCCTCGAATACTATCATACATATAGCATCACTAATACGGCTAGAACCGTAGCGCCCGACGGGTATCGTCGCAGGCGGTGGACACCCAAAGATAAGGAACCATCACAGGATCATAGCTCCAGTGAGATCCCTGAAGAACCTGCCAGGTATTGTCGAACCTGCCCTCCAATGCAACCATGTAGCGATGGACGTGCTCGTCCTCCTCGCTGACATGGGGATGTACCACCTCCGCGGTGTCCGGAAGCCTCGGCACCGTCACTAGCCCACGCGACCGCCACCAAACAAGAATCGGGTCAACAACGGGCTGCCTCCTCACCAACCTACGTCTCCCGGAAGGTAGCACCTCCCAATACCAGCCCGGCGGAGCCCAGTCCCGAACATGGCCCTGATCAAACAGGCCTCCACCGCCGAGTCGACGACGACGAGGATGCGGGATAGGCATCGCCGACGTCGATGCGGGAACTACTTCTATATATAGTTAAATAAAGTAGTTTATTAAATCAACTAGCTAGTTCAACTATATATGAAGCACTTACTATAAACAAAATAAAGTAGTACTTACTAAAAATAAACTAGTTTAACTATAGTTCTACTATTTTTCTAACTAATTATATTAAACACTTTCTCTTCTTATTTTTTCCTTTTTCCTCTATTCTAAATATGAACATATTCATAAATGACTTATATCATTCACAATTTTCCTATACATACACAATAAATTGACAAAGAAAATACTATGAACAAAAAATCATTAAAACTCTATGAACAAAATTACAATAGAAAAAAATCATAAAAATTCTATCAACAGAAAAAAAATCATAAAAAATTGACATCTAAATTACTTACACAATATGAAAAAAAATTGACATATAAATTACAACAGAAAAAAAATCATAAAAATTTGACATCTAAATTACAACAGAAAAAATCATAAAAAATCTAACACAATATGAACAAATTAATTACACAATATGAAAAAAAATCTAACAGAAAAATCTATGAACTACACATCTAAATTACTACACATCTAACAAAAAAATATATAAACTACAAAAAAATCTAACAAAATCTAACTCAATTAACTACTACTAACATCAAATTAAATTAGTCGCTCACGACGACGGTGTCGGGGATGGCGACGGTGACGGCGAGGTGCGGCGCAGGGCGGCGCGGCGACTGGCAGGGTTAGGGCGGCCCGGCGACGGGCAGGGGAGGGGCGGCGTGGGATGGCGCGGGGTGGCGCGGGGCGACGATGGCGACGACGAGGCGGATACGGCGGGCAGCCTCGCGGCGTCGGGCGGGCGAGGAAGAAACTGAACCAAAATTTCACGAGTGCTGCTTATATAGGCAGAGCATTGGTCTCGGTTCGTTAGACCAACCGGGACCAATGCACCCCTTTAGTCCCGGTTGGTGCCACCAACTGGGACCAAAGGACTAAAGGCCTTGTGCTGCCCGCGTCGCGGCACGAAAGTTCAGTCCCACCCCGCTAGCTGAGGGAGCTCGAGAGTGGTTTATAAGCCCCAGTCCCGCTGCCCTCTCGAGCTCCTCTATACTGCAGGCTTACGGGCCTAAAATCATTCTCTGTGCTTGTGGGCCTATTGGGCCTACTGCGGGCCTGCATCCTGGCCCTAGTAATGGGTTTCTAGTCGTATGCAGGCCGTGGTGGCCCTGTAGGTGGCACTTTTTTTTAATTTTTTCCCAGTTTTTTGCTTTCTTTTTTGTTTCTAATTACTTATTTATTTTCTTTTATGATAATTCTTTTTTGGTTTTAATGTTTTGAATTCTAATTACTTATTTATTTTCTTTTATGATAATTCTTTTTGCAATTAAAGTTTGTAACAAAATTCTAATTACTTATTTATTTTCTTTTGTGATAATTCTTTTTGCTTTTAATGTTTTGAACAGAATTCTAATTACTTATTTATTTTATTTTATGGTAATTCTTTTTTCTTTTAATGTTTTGAACAGAATTCTAATTACTTATTTATTTTCTTTTATGATAATTCTTTTTGCTATTAAAGTTTGTAACAAAATTCTAATTACTTATTTATTTTCTTTTATGATAATTCTTTTTGCTATTAAAGTTTGTAAAAAAATTCTAATTACTTATTTATTTTCTTTTATGATAATTCTTTTTTCTTTTAATGTTTTGAACAGAATTCTAATTACTTATTTTTTATGATAATTCTTTTTACTATTAAAGTTTGTAACAAAATTCTATATAATTTTAGTTTCAATAATACTAGAGGTTTATAAAAGCTTTTTAGTTGATTCCTTCAGTACCAGTTCTAAGGCTGTTACAAAGGCATTTTATTTGGTACAGGTTTTAAGGCTGGTGCCCCACGAGCACCTTTTAGTACCGGTTCGTGGCATGAACCGGTAAAAGAGTTTTTTAGTTGATTCTTTCTGCAGCTGTTTTTTAGTCCCACCTCGCCAAGCGAGAGGCGCTCGCAGCGGTTTATAAGCCCTGAGTGTAGAGACAATGAAGGGAGAAGCGCGGTGCTCACCTGCACGTTGGCCTGAAGCTAAGCAACGTGCAGGTGAGCATTGCGCCTCTCTTTCATTTTGGCATGGTATATATAGGCATATCATTCACTAGTAGAAAAGGGGGCATTTGTCCCGGTTCGTAAGGGCCTTTAGTCCCGGTTCATGAACCGGGACTAATGGGTCGTTACTAATACCTCCCCCCTTTAGTCCCGGTTCAAACATGAACCGGGACAGATGGTCCTCCACGTGGCCGGTGCGCCAAGCCCAGGAAGGGGGGGGGGCCTTTGGTCCCGGTTGGTGGCACCAACCGGGACCAAAAGGCATCCACGCGTCAGCATTCCAGTGGCTGGGGTTTTTGTTTTTTTTGAAAGGGGGGGGGGTTGGGGGTTTTGGGGGGTTAATTTAGGTGATTCATATATTGTGTTAGCTAGCTAATTAATAGAGAGAAGTGTCCTCTCTTATGTCCGTGCTTGGTCGATGCTATGTACTATATACATAGAGAGGCCTACGACACGCTAGCTAGTAAGAAAATGAAGGGAACCATTGAGTACAGAAGTTCGTCATGCATACTGAGAGAAGTGATCGATCGACCTCTCCTTCTCCGAGAGATTGGTCGAACAACAAGTTTTCGTATCATGTATCCGACGCTACTGGCTACATACATGTACAATATGTAAGATCTCTTAATTACAATCCCCTAGCAATTGAAATCAACTTCCACATGGTATTCTCCGGCTTTATTGATGACGTGGTCAAGAAAGAATCCCGCCTATTCCTCTTGAATTGCTTTCATGCGATCTGGTTCTAGGAGTTCATTCCGCATCTGCCACGTCTAATTTGAAGAAGGGGGTTAATTAATACATATATATGAATGAAACTCAACAGAAATGATGGTGTAATAAAATGAAATTGTGAATATTATTGCTTACGCACTTCAAATTGTCTTTTAGAGTAGCCCCGCTTATTTTTCAAAGTCGCGTTGTGGATGAACTCGCACACGTAGTATCCATAGAAATCATTCCCTTGTTCCTGCCACAAGCACTTTACGAGAAATAGAGGTCAATCAAACTGATAATGAAGCATTATAAATGGCATTGATGAAAGTATAGCTATAGAATCAACGAGAGATGCACGCAACTAGCTAGCCAGTAGTACTTACTTTCGGGTATGTATATTGCAGCTCCTTCGGCAGTCCCGGAGCTTCTGCGGTGAACTATTTTCAAACCCTGCAAGACAAAGAAAATAATTATTATTACTTGAGATATCAGGAAATGAACAAAAAGTGTCGATATGGTGCGATAATGATCAATTGAACTTACTTGTTGAGCAATTCTGTCATGTCCGCATAGGTTTCGGGATCTTTCCGTCTCGAGTCTAAGACGGTTACTAGTCCCCGCTCAAGCTTAATCTCCAGAAGAACATAGTGGTACCTGCGCACGCATGCATAACTCATCAATTACATTACTATAACCTCGTTCGAGTAATAAGAGAAACCGAATATGCACACGACAGTAACACTCACTTGCCGTTGTAAGGAAAGAGTATGGTATCTTTGTTTTGATTTTTGATCAACGATTGTAGCAAGTTGTCCTCGGCCTCTTTGGCGTGCTTTTTAACCAGAAATTCATCTATGATATTTGTGTTAATGAACCCAATATCATAAATTTCTTGTTTTTTGCACTCGACGATCTTCAATCTGCATAATATATTGAGGATAATTAATTGTATATACATGCAATGAAAGAGCCGAGCTATATATAGAGACTTAATGACAGAAATAGTACTTACAGGAAGTAGCAAAAGACCGTTAATTTATCGAGGGCCTTTTGATTGAAGAACGCGAAGAACTCCTCAAATGGAACACACAACAGATCACTTGCAACGAGGTTGTGCTCCTCTTTAATGTTCAGGTACAAACTATTTGTCCCCCCAGACTCTCTGCAGGTTTTCATGTACCAAGTAATGGAATCTTCGCATCATCATTGTTAGAGATTTTGATCTTTGACGAGAGGCTTCCCGTACTCGTATCTGTGTTCGTCCACCTCCATGAAATCAGGAAGTTGATCGTCAGGCAGGTAATCTTGTAGATTGCCATAACCGGCCACCATCCCCGGAGCATTAGCGACGATGTTGCCGCTAGACACATTGAGCGGGGGGCATGATTGGTTTGCTTGTTCGCCGAGCTGGTCAATTTTTTTCGCAGCTGCTCGTTCTCTTGACCTTTGATGTCTGACAGTACTTCCCGACCGCTCCGCTTGGAGATATGTCTGTTTAGTAATGCGCTCATAGTTGGTTCTCGGCGAAGACTTTGCCGGTTTCCTCAGGGCATCGAGAGTGCGCTTTGCTTTCACCGGATCTACCTTCTCCTCCGGAGGTGGATGTCTCTTTGCTTTCACCCCTTCAAAGAACTCCTTCACGTGGGTCCGCACGATTGTCGCGTTTTCCTCCTCGGTCCTCTCGTACGGTAACTTCTCTAGAGGCTTGAGAGGTGGACCGTATCTGTATTGCCTCCCGCCTTTGGTTGTGCTGCTAGACGCCGGAGCAGACGGAGCGGATGCGGCGTCTGTCTTCTTTCGTGCTTGCTTATGAGGCAGAGGAGAAGGACTACGACGCGCCGGAGCAGCCGGGGCGGCGGTGGGTCTCTTCTGCCCTTGCTGGCGAGGCGGAGAAGGAGGAGGCTGCTGGCTGCTCGGGAGCGTCGGCGCAGGCGGAGAAGGAGGCGGAGTGCCGCCACACGTCGGAGAAGGAGGCGAAGTGCCGCTACGCGTGCCCTGATCATCACTCGCCGGAGGAGGAGGCGGAGTGCCCTAACTCACCGGAGGAGGAGGAGGAGGCGGAGGCGTCCAGTTCGGAAGGTTGATGAGCTCCTTCCGCCATAGGCATGGAGTCTTCAGAGCAGAACCCAGCCTAGTCTCCCCTTCACTGGTAGGGTGGTCAAGCAGGAGGTCCTCAAATCCCTCCGTTATTTTATCCACCATCACCCTAGCATATCCTTCTGGAATCGGCCGGCAGTGATAAGTTGCGCCAGGTCCAGTAGGATAAACAGAGCCAACAGCCGCCTTGACCTTCAAATTCATCCATCGCGTCATAATGTGGCAATTTTGAGACTCCGTGATAGCATCCACAGGATAGCTGGCAGGAGCCGTCAAGACATGCTCCGGTTGAAGCAGCTCGGTGGAAGCCACGCTGCTTCTCCGCTAAGATGGCGGGGTAGCTTTGGGGGAAGCTTCGGCAGGTCGTTTGCTGCGATCAGCTGCTTCTCGTTCCTCTTCTCGTTCCTCTAGCCCCATTACCCTTTCGTGCAGCGCCTGCAGTTGGACCTGCTCCAGTTTCTTCCTCCTCTCGTGGGTTTTGTAACCTCCTGCGTCTGGAAAACCAACCTTCCACGGAATGGAGCCTGGCGTGCTTCGTGTCCGTCCAGGGTGCTCAGGATTCCCGAGGGCCATTGTGAGCTCGTCCTTCTCCCTGTCTGGAACGAACGTCCCTCGCTGCGCTGCATTGATATAGTGTCGAAGGTTCTTGACTGGTATTTGCAGTTGCTTGTCCGTCCAATGGCACTTCCCTGATACAGGGTCCAAGGTTCCGCCAGCCCCGAAGAACCAAGTCCGGCAACGATCTGGCCAGTACATTGTCTCTGGTTCGATCCCTTTTTCAAGTAGATCATTCTCAGCCTTAGACCACTTAGGCCGGGCTTTGAGGTAGCCACCTGACCCCGTGCGATGGTGAAGCTTCTTCTTCGCAGCATTTTGCTTGTTTGTCGCCGACATCTTCTTACTCTTTTCCAATGTCTTGTGGGCCACAAATGCGGGCCAGTGATCTTTGATCTTCTCATATTTGCCGATGAATTCTGGTGTCTTTTGTTTTGTCGACAAACTTGTTCAGCTCTTTCTTCCACCTCCTGAATAGGGTTGCCATCTTCTTAAGAGCACAAGACTTGATTAATTGCTCTTTAACTGGCTTCTCCGGATCCTCCTCTGGTGGTAGGGTGAAATTTGCCTTCAGCTGAGTCCAAAGATCTTCTTTTTGCATATCATTGACATAAGACACCTCAGGGTCTTCCTCCTTAGGCTTATACCATTGCTGGATGTTGATCGGGATCTTGTCCCTAACAAGAACCCCGCACTGAGCAGAAAATGCGTTCTTTGTCCAGATGGGTTCAATCGGTTCGCCGTCTGGCGCGATTTCTCTGATCTCAAACCTTTCATCCGAGCTCAACTTTTTCTTCGGGCCTCGTCTCCTTACCGAAGTTGTGCTCGATCCGGAGGGCTAGAAATTAAAAGGAAGAAAGCCGAGAGTAATTAATATGTGTACATATACCAAAACAACGGATGCATCAATTAACTAGTCAGCACGGGCTTAACTATATATATATATATATATATATATATATATATATATATATATATATATATATATATATATATATATATATATATATATACCTGGCCGGACTCGGTTCGGTCATCGGAGCAGTCAGCACGGTCTCCTTCTTGTACCTCCATTATGTCACCGGAGCCATCATGAACATAGCCCTCTTCTTGTACCGACATTAATGGGCCGAAGCCACCATGAACATAGCCCTCTTCTTCACCAGTCCTTCCTGACCATCGGTGTCATTGAGAAATGACGCAACTTCATCACTTCCTTGTGCGATTATGTCCCCCAACATTGCTTCTGTTGCTTCGTCTCGGGAGTGCTCCATAGTTTCTGCAAATATTTACAACATGTCAATTATTATTCAAACATGGTACAGATGCGATTATGTCCCCCAACATGTCAATTATTAATGGCAGACGTAGAAGTAGCTAGCTAATCACAATAAGGAATCATGTTAGTGGCCTCGATGCTGCTTCTCTAGGGTTTGGGGTCGCCTCGACACAACGCTTCAAGGGTTTGGGGTGGCCTCGACGACAACGCTCTTTTAACTTGGTAAATTTGGGTGGCCTCGAGAGAGTTAATTTTTCGGGTAGGGGCGCGACGGGAGGGGGTAGGAGACCAACATCATTTTCTCTCTAGGGTTTGGGTGTCCTCGAGAGTTTTCGTCGAGCGAGAGGGCCGAGGGGGGTGCTGCCGTTGTATAAGTTATCACGGTCGAGAGGGGGTATATATATCGACCACCCCTCATGTCGAAGTTATCTCGAGGGGGTTATATCGACAACGACGCGACATACATATACATGGGAAAATAATGTTATCGGGGAGGGGGTATCGGTACCCCCCCCCCCTCGTGTTGAAGTTTCTTCTTTCTCCTCTATTCCTTTCTTTATTCTTCTTCTCTTCTTTTTCTTCTTCTCCCTCGAGAAAGGAAAATAATTAAGGAAAAGGAAGAAAAGAGGAAGAAGGAAGAAGGAAGAAGAAGAAGAAAAAAAGAGGAGAAGAAGAAAGGAATAGAGGAGAAGAAGAAAGGAATAGAGGAGAAGAAGAAAAAATAGAATTTTTTTTCTATTTTTTCTTCTTCTCCTCCTCTTCTTTTTCTTCTTTTTTCCTCTTCTTATTTATTTCTCCTCTTCTTCCTCTCCTCTTCTTCTCCTTTCTTCCTCTTCTGATTTTCCTTTTTCCTCTCATTCTTTTTCTTCTTCTTCTTCCTTCTTCCTTCTTCCTCTTTTCTTCCTTTTCCTTATTTTACTTTTTCCTCTATACACTAACCTAATTAAAATGCACTAAGCTAAAATCGATATCTACTAACAACCTAAATAAAAAAATTAATACATATATGAAAAAACATATATAAACAAAAAAATGCTATGAACATTATATTCATACATACATAGCCACATACATTCATCATATAGCTACCACACATACATATATACATAAATTATATATATGAAAAAAAAGCAATGAACAAAAAAATACACATGTATGTATGAAAAAAAGCACTGAACATAGAGCCTCGACGGCGGCGGCTCACAACGGGGGCGGCCGGCAAGGGCGAGGGCGGCGAGGGCGTCGGCGACGACCACTGTGGGCCGGGGCAGGGGCGTGGCCGGCGATGACGGCGACGGTGGGGGGCGGGTCGTGGGGCAGGGGCGCGACCTGGCACGCTCGGGGGCGATGGCGACGGCGACGACGGGCGCGGGCAACGATGATGGCGTCGGTGGGGGCGGCCGGCGGGCGGCGTCGGGGCAGCGCCTGGCGGCGACGGGGCAGGGGCGACGACGGGGGCGTGCGGACGGTGTCGGGGCGGCGCGCGGACGGCGTCTGGGCGGCGGGTGTCGTCGGGGCAGCGGACGGCGTCGATCTAGGCAGCCTGGCGGCGTCGATGAGCTCGGCGTCGTCGGGCGGGACGGGGGGCAACTGGCGATGTGTTCGTCAAATTTTCCTAAGTGTTGTATATATAGCAAGAGCATTGGTCCCGGTTCGTGAAACCAACCGGGACTAATGCACCCCTTTAGTCCTGGTTGGTGCCACCAACCGGGACCAAAGGCCTCTTTTCAGCAGCCCACCAAAGGCCTCTTTTCAGCAGCCCAAAGGGCGTGAAGCGGCGGCCTTTGGTCCCGGTTGGTGGCACCAACCGGGACTAAAGGGGGGCATTGGTACCGGTTTAGTCCCACCTCGCAAGTTGAGAGGGGCGCGCAGTGGTTTATAAGCCCCACTGCCGCACCCCTCTCGAGCTCCTCTCCACCGTAGGCTTGCAGGCCTACTTGCTACTGCTTTGCCTGATGGGCCTTCTGGGCCTACTGCGGGCCTGAATCCTGGCCCATGATAGGGTTTCTAGTCATATTCGGGCCGTGGGGGCCCAGTAGGAGGCATTTTTTTGTTTTTTTGTTTTCTTTACTTATTGTTGCTATTTTTATTTTTATTTTCTAGTTTTTTTGTTTTGTTTTCTGCATTATTTATTTTCTTTTGTTTTTTGCTTTATTTTTTAATTCTTTTTGCTTTTAGTTTTAGGAAAATTATAAACTTTCTGTTAGTGCCATTAGTTTTCAAATTTTAAAACACTTTTTTTGTTTTTTTGTTTTCTTTCTTGCTTTATTTATTTTCTTTTGTTTCTACTTACAACAAAATACTTATTGTTGCTATTTTTAATTATTTTCCAGTTTTTTGTTTTGTTTTCTGCATTATTTATTTTCTTTTGTTTTTTGCTTTATTTTTTAATTCTTTTTTGCTTTTAGTTTTAGAAAAATTATAAACTTTCTATTAGTGCCATTAGTTTTCAAATTTGAAAACACTTTTTTTGTTTTTTGTTTTCTTTCTTGCTTTATTTATTTTATTTTGTTTCTACTTACAACAAAATACTTATTGTTGCTATTTTTAATTATTTTCCAGTTTTTTTTGTTTTCTGCATTATTTATTTTCTTTTGTTTTTTGCTTTATTTTTAATTCTTTTTTGCTTTTAGTTTTAGAAAAATTATAAACTTTCTGTTAGTGCCATTAGTTTTCAAATTTGAAAACACTTTTTTTGTTTTTTTGTTTTCTTTTTTGCTTTATTTATTTTATTTTGTTTCTACTTACAACAAAATACTTATTGTTGCTTTTTTAATTATTACGAGGGCCGAACCATATGACATTAAAGCATTTCAAATGAACTCTGAAAAAGTTGAAAGTTGGCATGGTATCATAAATTCACCCACATAGCATGTGCATGTACAAAACGGACAATGGTATCATACTCGTCTGTTACAAAGTTGGCATGGTATCATCATAATAGTTGCGGGAGAAAGTCTTCACTTTTTCTTCGCTTGTGTCATTTGCTTATTGCGCCGTAACCATGGATAATCTTCATCGTTTATCAAGATGCTGGGGTCAGCCTTGACTTTGAAGGGAGGAATTTCATAAAACTTTTCATAATCTTCAGACATGTCTGTCTTGCCCTCCACTCCCACGATGTCCCTTTTTCCTGAAAGAACTATGTGGCGCTTTGGCTCATCGTATGATGTATTCACTTCCTTGTCTTTTCTCTTTCTCAGTCTGGTAGACATGTCCTTCACATAGATAACCTGTGCCACATCATTGGCTAGGACGAACGGTTCATCAGTGTACTCAAGATTTTTCAGATCCACTGTTGTCATTCCGTAATGTGGGTCTACCTGTACCCCGCCTCCTGACAGATTGACCCATTTGCACTTAAACAAAGGGACCTTAAAATCATGTCCGTAGTCAAGTTCCCATATGTCCACTATATAACCATAATATGTGTCATTTCCCCTCTCGGTTGTTGCATCAAAGAGGACACCGTCGTTTTGGTTGGTGCTCTTTTGATCTTGGTCAATCGTGTAAAATGTATTCCCATTTATCTCGTATCCTTTCCAAATCAATACAGTCAAAGATGGTCCCCTGGACAACAAGTACATCTCATCACAAACAGTGTTGTCACCTCTGAGATGTGCTTCCAACTAACTGCTGAAAGTCCTGATGTGTTCACATGTAATCCAGTCGTCGCACTGCTTCGGGTGTTTGGAGCACAGACTGTTCTTGTGTTCATCGACATACGGGGTCACCAAGGTAGAGTTCTGTAGAACTGTGTAGTGTGCTTGAGACCAAGAATATCCGTCCCTGCATATTATTGAGTCCCTTCCAAGCGTGCCTTTTCCAGTCAGTCTCCCCTCATACCGTGATTTAAGGAGACCTATCTTCTTAAGGACAGGAATGAACCGTACATCCATTGCTGGTTCATCTATGTGCATTATATATAATTAAGTGTGTCAAAAATCATTACAGAACATCATGAATAGATAATTAAGTGACCAAATTAATAGAAGTTCATCATCACATTAAAACCAAAGTACATACATAGTTCTCATCTAACAACATAAAGCTCTGCAGAGCATCTAAATTAATTAAACCATACATTGAAACTATGTAAAATATTTCAATGCGAAAACAAATGCGATCATAATCGCAACCAATGTAACAACTGATCCAACGGCATAATGATACCAAGCCTCGGTATGAATGGCATAATTTCTAATCTTTCTAATCTTCAAGCGCATTGCATCCATCTTGATCTTGTGATCATCGACTGACATCTGCAACATGCAACTCCAATATCATCTCCTCCTCCTCAATTTTTCTAATTTTTTCCTTCAAGAAATTGTTTTCTTCTTCAACTAAATTTAACCTCTCGACAATAGGGTCGCTTGGAATTTCCGGTTCAACAACCTCCTAGATAAATAAAATCTATGTCACGTTGGTCGGCATAATTGTCATAAACAATAAATGAACCAATAGTTATGAAAAGATAATATATACCACATCCGAATCATAGACAGGACGAGGGCCGACGGGGGCGGATACCAAAACCATCGCACTATATAAGATGCAATAATAAAAGTAAGAAAATTATACAAGTATCTATATAAACATACAAGTAAGAAAAAAAATTCCTTTCAGAAAGAGGATAGGAACAAGAGGCTCACCACGGTGGTGCCGGCGACGAGATCGGCGCGGGCGATCGACGGCGGTGAAGACGGGGACGGAACGTGACGGACCGCTAAACCTAGACAAATATTGAGGAAAATGGAGCTTGGAGATCGAGCTTGGAGAGGAGAAAGCTTAAGTAGTGTGGCTCGGGCATTCCATCGAACACCTCGTGTGCATAGGAGGTGAGCTAGAGCACCACAAAGCTCTCCCTTCGCCGGTCACGAAAAACAGAGCAGTGAGAGTGCTCTGCTCGCGGGCGAGGGGTATATATAGGCAATTAATTGGTCCCAGTTCGTGGCACGAACCGGGACTAAAGGGCATCCTTTGGTCCCGGTTCAAGCCACCAACCGGGACCAATGGTGGTGGGCCAGGAGCGAGGCCCATCGGTCCCGGTTCGTCCAACCAACCGGGACCAAAAGGTCCAGACGAACCGGGACCAATGGCCCACGTGGCCCGGCCGACCCCCGGGGCTCACGAACCAGGTCCAATGCCCCATGGGTCCCGGTTCTGGACTGAACCGGGACTAATGGGCTGGCCCGGCCTGAACCATTGCCCCCTTTTCTACTAGTGCTTGTGTGAATAATTAATAAAATGGCCGTATGCATCGTCCAGATGCAGAGGCCGGGAGGTCTTCCTCCTGTTCTAAAAAAAAAAACGTACAGCATATCAATAGACAGATGATGATAGGCACGACTTGAGCACTAGCAAGTATGAAACGCTTGAATAAGTTAAGAGGTGACATGAATTAATTCTAAGTACAAACTAGAAAAAACAATAATGAAGGGAGTATATCCGAACGGAGGGAGTATATAATTGGAGATTGACATCAAAGTTTCGTGTCGTCAATGATGATGTCGGCGGCAGGATGATGTGGCTTAAATGCCCCCTCCAACAGCTGCCTCACATATGTCCTGTGTACTGCGTCCCAGGTGCAGCATTCGAAGGCCACTTGTAAACTGATTTGTTTAAGGGTGCCAGTTGGCAAGTGCTGGATGCCAACCGGTAGGAACTGAGGAGCCATTTGGTGACGGAACCATATGTCAAGCTGCTCTAGCTTGGGCATAGACCCCTCCTCAAAGGTCAGTGACGCCATTGAACAGTCGAAAATCATGTGCTTGAGTGCTCTGAATGCCCCGCTGCCGCTGCCACTGACAGTGCCAGGGATGACTACACTTTCTTCCTTTTCATCTTCACCCATACCATAAGTACTCAAATGGAAGTAGGCAAGTGAAGGCAACTGTGCAACTATACTGGCACCATCAGCCACCTCCCTCACACTAATACAAAATTTGTAGAGGCCGTGGAGCTGACCAATCCACTCGGGGCACCTTTCAAACATGCAGGCCCACAGATCGAGCTCCCGAATATGAGAGCCCCGAGGCAATGGTGTTCTGGTAATCCATCCTGGGACATCTGGTATGTAAACCAATCCTCCTTTGAAATTAAAGGCCCTGAGGTTGGCGGAAAGCTTGCAGATGGAAGAGTACAAGGCATCCATGGTGGTCTCATGCACAGATTGACTCGGATTCGAAGACACCTGAAGTTTTCTCAATTTGGTCAGCTTGCTGAGCCCCTTGATATTCTCTACCGAGCTTCTATACAAACATACACCTTCTAGGGTGCGCAAGGATTTCAACCTGTCGATCCCATCAGGCAACACTA
The DNA here is from genome assembly GCA_963921465.1 of Triticum timopheevii. Taxonomy (NCBI): domain Eukaryota; kingdom Viridiplantae; phylum Streptophyta; class Magnoliopsida; order Poales; family Poaceae; genus Triticum; species Triticum timopheevii. The sequence continues at coordinate 221,559 of OY997274.1, read as the reverse complement.
ATGTCCTCAAGCGGAGATGCGATAACCATGGCAAACTGACAATATCTGATGGCAGATTTTCCAGTGTAGCTCCAGCTATATCTATCGTCTCCAATTGCTGTAGCTCCCCAATTTGATTAGGTAGCTTCAGCTCAATTACAGATTCAGATGCAACCTTTAAATACCTTAGGAGAAACAAACTACTGATACCGGTGAGGTCTAGGTGATTGTTCAGGTAAGAATAATTATGATGTTCAATGTGTAGCACTCGGACATACTTGAACTCCAGAAAATATGGCATAAGTGAGCTCCGGCAAAATAAGACTGACCGAACATGTGATAGTGACCCTTTGTTGATTGTTTTCAAAATTCTCTTATCCTCTTCATGATTGTACTGGACCGAGACTCGACGGATCTCCCCCGTCTCATCTTTCGAACCATCTATTACACGAATAAAATTCTCTTTACTTGACTTGGATCTCATCAAATCAAGAATTATATCATGTACTTTGCAAGACAACACTTCATTGCTGTAGTCATCTGTCTTCCCAGGTTGGATCATACACATGCTCATAAGCTCTTTGAAGTACTTTTCTGCAACATCCTCTGCATCCAACCCACTGTTTCTACTCACGTGCACGAAACCTTCGGCTACCCATTTCTTCAACAAATCATCTTTATCTATCTCCCAATCCTCTGGATACATACAAACATGAAGCAGACATGTCTTAAGATGATCGGGAAGATGTATGTAGCTAAGATCCAATATTTGCCTCATCTTTTCAAGATCATCACTTTCAGTCACAGCACCCAAAGATTTCCATATATACTCCCAGGTTGACTCTTCCTCAGTAGCTAGAAGGCTTGCTATACTGTTAATAGCAAGTGGCATACCACCACACTTCCTGAGAATATATTTTGAAATCTCTTCTTTTCTGGGTGTATCAAGGCAATCTTTTTGGGGACCAAGTATTCTCCTGAAAAATAGTCTTCTTGAGTCTTCTTCACTGAGTGATTTCATCCTATAAACATATTTGCTTTCATGCTCGCAACAGACAAGAGCAACACGTTCAATCCTTGTTGTTGTTATCACTCTACTGCCATGGTTGTTTCTTGGAAAAGCAGATGTAATAATACCCCATGCTTCCTGATCCCATATATCATCAATTACTATGAAGTATCTACAAAAAATGCCACACAAGTAAGAGACAATGTAGTAGCTAGTGAAATCTTAGTAAACTTATCGGAGGGTCAACTATAATTTCATATATATCTATGTAAAGCACACCCATTACATGTGGATTAGTGGATGGCACAACCATATATGCATGCAAATTAACAAAGTAAAAGGGCATGTCAAGTAATCAAGAAAATATTGAGTTCGAATTCTTCAATTAATGTAGGTTGCTTATGTACCCCCATCACCATGGGCTTATTTTGTGTGTGGGTGGGGAAGAGGGGATGTGCACCTCTTATCCTGGAGAAAATCTTCGAGTTTATCTTTGAGCTGCCATACTTCCAAGTTTGACGCATTGAAGTTGTTTCCAAATGCAATGAGAATGTTCATCAAAACTTTCTTCACATCGGGATTCTGGCCCACCGGAACAAAAGCTTTAGAATGGTATTGTGCCTTAAGCTTGTCATACACTGTCTTGGCAAGTGTGGTCTTGCCTAGTCCTCCCAATCCGACGATGGAGACTATTCTGAGCTCTTGCTTTGATACACTGCCATTCTCCTCAAACATCCTTATTATCTCATTTGTTCGTCTTTCGATGCCAATGAGTTGTTCTTTATTTATGTATATAGCCATCCGAGGGTCAATGGGAGCAGAGGCAGTTGCATTAGCTACAACATTGTTGACATTGAAGTTGTACTTCTTTTGCCTATCAACCACGGCCTGAACTTGGTTCTTGATGTCTTTGATCACATCACCAATCTGATGATGGGTCGTCATGTCATTCTCCAAGAACTTTAGCCCCTCATGCGGGAGCTCCTTGAAGCCATTCCCATAGGAGTCAGGCTCAATGCGCACCACGAAGCTGTCGACCATATCCTCAATGTTATATGACAGCTCCCTAACTTCATCAACCCAAATATCTACCCCATCAAGTTTTTTCAGATTGGGGAGGTCTTTGTGGATCTTCGCCAGGTTTTCTGAGAAAGACTCAATATCTCTCTTCATGCTCCTGTCCAGATTGTAGTTCTCCTTAACGAGTTTGCCCAGCTTGTCGAGCAGACTTCCCATAGCCCCCCTTGTGACATCCATGGCTCGGTTCCCTTTCCCTAGGTATGTTGTGTTGGTAGGATAATGGTGGGAAAAGCTCTGTGGTGGGTAGAATTTACACTGCTCTGTTTGCTCGGTACAGTGTCCTTGCGTGCTTGAAGCGATGTCCTTATAAGCATACCCAACAATCTTTCTATTTTTCGCCTGTGAACATAGAAATTAATTCATCAAGAAACAATCCAGGAGGAAGAGACATAAGACACATATAAACCCTTTAAGCCGGGTCACAATTGATCACCTCGGGGACTTTCTTGGCTGGCATGTTTGTGTCTTCTCTACTCTTGCAGTTTTCTTGAGGCTTCGTCGGCTCATATACAACCATCAAATCCACCTCATCAACCACTTTACCTGCCCCTTCATGGAATACATGCTCAGTGATATCCTTGACGCTAAGACCCTCACTCACTTTTGTGCTCTTCACGATGAACTTGTCAGCATTTTGTGTAACTTGCGATGCCCTTTCCTGTGGCTGCACTGTTATCTGAACAAGATACTCGTTGCATTCTGGAGGCACAATGCCTTTGTCTGGCCGTATGGTGTACTCCTTGCTTGGTCTTTCAATGTTGAAGGCAAAACATGCCCTTGTCTTGTTGGTTAGCTTAACTGAGCATGACATCTCCTTGTGAAGCTTAAAAGTAAAATGTAGCTCGAGCGGCTCAATACCAAGCATGACATCGTACAGATAAGTGCTTTCCTGCGAGTCAAGAGCTAGATGCGTTATCGGAATGTACGCCTTTTTTCGGAAAGTATATAGGAGTATAATTTAGGCTACGAGGATAGTTGTCAAACACAGATTTTAACCTAGCAGGGTTAGGATTAGCTAAACAAATGTATTTCAATCTGGAACCAAATTAACACAGCAGGAGAGTTGAATAACTGAACTTCATTAGCTATCTGATCTCAGCTACAAAGTTATCTCTTTCAATTCCAAATGATACATTCATTTCCACAGTTTTGATTACAAGGTATCTTAAACTAGCTAGCTTACCTGGCCAGTGTGCCCATCCCCATCCGTACTTTCAGATTTCCTCAGAAAGCTGATTATATCACCTGTAGAAGGTCTATATTTTGGTTCTTGTTGCCTGCAGCGTACTGCTATTTCGATGCATCTAGTTACTTGCTGGTACTGTAGTAATGTTGGTGGCTTATTCCACCTATGTATCCACCTTCGAAGTACCTACATTTAACAAATTGTTAATTGTTTGTGATAATCCCAGAATCTTACAGTGCATAGCATGTACATCTCATGGTGTGTATATCTTGCTGTCAATTTGTAGTTCAATGTCAGAGGTTATCCTTGCAGTGTGTGTATCACTTCTCCCCAACAGCGTAAAAGAAACATATTCACCCATGTGCTATATATGTCCAGAAACATGTTTAAATTACATATACCATTCATATTCAGTAGGATAGTATGCATGTTAAAGTGCGAACAGTTAAAAGATGCAGGCAAAATATTGTTTTTTTTCCGATAAAGAGGCAAAATATTGTTGTCGTTCTAAAGAGTGAGAGGAATCCCCCTTACATTATTTTTGTCAGGGGCGCTCATACACCCTGTTACTAATTCAAAAATAATGGCACCCAAACTATATATGTCGGACTTGGCTGAAGTTTTTCCATCTTTCACGTATTCCGGAGCGATATATCCTCTGCAAAAAAATACGAGTGTGATGCATTATGGCACAAAGTAATTGTAGGATTGTTGTTCTTCTGACGCATAGCTTACTGTGTTCCAATAGGTTGACCCTTAGTATGTGAGTTTTCATCTGGTCTTGACAAACCAAAATCAGTGATTTTTGGAACCATATATTTGCCATGTAGTAAAATATTTGCCGGTTTAAGGTCCATATGAACAATCTTTTTTTCCTCGTGAAGATAACACAGACCCTCGCAAATTCCGGTGATTATTTCATAACGTGTTTCCCATTTAAGTCCCCTCAATTCATCTGTAGAAGAATGTATACATACATACAAAAGTAAGGAGTTATGTTGGACTACATGCTGAGCAATAATAATTTTTTAGTTCAGTCCCTGAGTGTGGGTCCTGACTCACTAGTCTAGACAATAAGGTAAAGAAGTAAAGAGAAGAGCAATAAGGTCGTACCGGTAATATACTTATCAAGGCTTCCATTGCTGATGTACTCCAAACAGAACAATCTTTCTCTCACGTTGGCCAAGACAGTTTCTTTCGACCCAGCCTTTTCTATGGGTTTCATGTATGTATTAGAACAGAAGCCAAGACACCGGACTACATTTTGATGATTAGTCTTCCACATGCTATTAAACTCACGGCGAAATAGCTTGTCATCAAGATCAATCTTGTGTATGTTAACATAGATCCTCTTCACAGCTACAAACCCGTTTTGCAGTGCACCCTGTTAGTCATCATTTAAAAATTAAAACATGATCAGACCTACAATACCAAAACAGTGTCCAAGTTATGCTTCTACAGGTGGTTTTATATTTGGAACCAAAACAACTGGGGACTTTCCCACTTTTAATGTTATTAAAAAATTAAAGCATGTAAAAGGGTTGGAAAAAAGAAAGATGAATTGATATTATCAATCGAACCGTACCTTGTAAACCGCGCCAAATCCACCCTGACCAATTTTTCTCTCTTCGGAGAAATCATTCGTGATGCGCTGTAACAGTGCTAATGACAGATCCTTGGGGTCCTCATCTCCGTTAAGTATACTCTCCAGCACAGCTTCGTCCCCCATTGTAGGTATACGGTGTTGTCTGGAACAAAAGCATGAAAAAGTTAGTTTGCTTGGGACAGACAGGCTTGCAGGAATTGGTAGCAAGGAAATGCGTACCTGCTAGTGATTTAGCCCTGTATGTAGTAGTGTATGAAGCACAAACTGGAACTGCTCCAAGCGATTTCGGCACATTAAAGAAGATGAAAAGATGGTTCTTAAGATATATGCTCTAATTAATGTGTATAGGAAAATGATAACTCTGAGAGGCGAGAAGGAGAAGGAATATTCCAGCACAATCAAGACTGCTAGCTCGTAATAAAGATGTTCACCAGACATTTGGACGTATCATGGAACGGGAGCAGAGAGCAAACCAAAACTACAATACTATGCATGCTTCGCGAGCCGGTGGCCTGGCTGTTCTGCAATTCTGCGTTGTTGTTGTTGTTGTTGTTGTTGTTGTTGTTGTTGTTGTTGTTGTTGTTGTTGTTTGACGGGACATGTGTTCACTGTGTTGGCGTGTAGAATAAGTGCTGCTTCGCATATTCTAATCGACAAACTGAAGAGAGCATTCACGTCTAACATGAAAGCCTTTGGAATCTTGATGAGTTTTTATTGGTGGATGACACAGGATATGAAAATGCAAACATATAAATTGGCGAAAAAGAGTTTTCCCCGCTTTATATATAAAGCAACCATCACCACAACATCGAGCAAGAAGATACAAACGCTTGCCGACACCGCACTCAACACACACACCCAAGGCGAGATACCACCAGTAGGAAAACGACCTTATGTTCACCTCATTAGTATCGGTTCAATTAAGAACCGGCACTAATGTGCCCATTAGTGCCGGTTCCAACGGCTAGGCGGGTGGCACTCATTTGTCCCGGTTCGTGTTGAACCTCTAGTACCGGTTCGTGCCATGAGCCGGGACTAAAGTGGTGGTTGCAGGCTAGTGCCAGGCTGGGGCCCCACCCACACCTTTAGTCCCGGTTCGTGACACGAACTAGTAATAGAGGCTCACCTTTAGTCCCGGTTTGTATCATGAACCGGGACTAACGATGTTCCTATATAAACCCTTCGTTGGATCCGAGCTCTCTGTTCTTTCCCTTTCCTCTCCTCTCTGTTCTTCTCCTCTTGCTCGAGCTCATCCTTCATTTTGCCCAAAATTTGTGAAGATTTGAACGCCTCCCATTCATCCAAGTGATCACAAAGGTTCGCAACTTTGTCCTTTCATCTCTCGTTGCTAGATTAGCTCTTGCAATGCTCTATAAGTATAGTGATTTGTGGGTTTTAGTTTGGGAGTAATTATTATATGTGGTTGTTTATTTGATTATATGCAATTTGAGCTCAAATTAACTCTTAGTTTGCATATGTAGGTGTGGTTTACTTAGTGCCTTCCCGTCCTAACCACCGTCGATCGCCCGGACCGTCCCGTCGCCGGCACCACCTTGGTGAGCCTCTTGTTCTTATCTTTTTTATACAAAAAAATCATGTTTGTGTGATTTAGATCTATAGTTACTTGTATAATTTTCTTACTCGTATGTTGTTTGTTATACATAGTGCCATGATTTTGATATCCGTCCCTGTCGGCCCTCGTCCGGTTTATGATTCGGATGTGGTATATTCTCTTTTATAAATATTTGTTGCATTTTGTGTTTATGACAAATTATGCCCATCAAGTTGACACAGATATTTTTATCTAGGAGGTATGTGAACAGGAAATTCCAACCAATCCTCTTGTCGAGAGGTTAAATTTAGTTGAAAAAGAAAATGAGTATTTGAAAGAAAAATTGAAAATAATTGAAGAAGAGAAAATGAAACTGGAGTTGTATGTTGCCGATGTCATCGATGATCACAAGATCAAGATGGAGAAAATGCGCTTGAAGATTAGAAAGATTAGAAAATAAGCCATTGATAGTGAGGCTTGGTACCATTATGTTGTTGGATCAATTGTTACCTTAGTTGCGATCTTGATCGCATTTGTTGTTACATTTAAATGCTTTAGCTAGAGAATTTGCATGTTGTTTTATGAGAATAAGCGTGTATGAACTTCTATTAATTTGGTCTTCTTGATGCTGTGTAATGAAGATGAGCCGACAATGGATGTAAAATGACCGATGCTCTCTCCGGTTCGTTAATGGAGTGCGTACTTTTATGCTTGCGGCTGAGGCAAACAAGCGGGCGGATGGTTTTATGTGTTGTCTATGTGCTGGCTGTAAGAATGATCGGAATTACTCTAAGTCAAAAACCATTCACGTCCACCTGTTTGAGTCCGGTTTCATGCCCCACGATAATGTTTGGACCAAGCACGGAGAAAGAGGGGTTATGATGGAAGACGATGAAGAAGAAGAGGACGACGACAACTATCCTGGCCATGGGTTCCCGAATATAATGGTACAACAATGGGGGAATAAGTTGAGCTGGCAATGCGGAAAGAAGCTGAAGAAGAGGCATCAGATGAGCCCGCTGATGATCTTGGTCGGGCCATTGCCGATGCAAAGAGAAACTGCACAACTGAAAAGGAGAGGCTGAAGTTGCAACGCATGTTAGAGGATCATAAGAAATCGCTGTACCAAAATTGCGAAGCTGACAAGAAAAAGCTGGGCACCACACTGGAATTAATTGTTGAAATGGAAGGCAGAGAATGGTGTATCTGACAAGGGATTTGGAAAGTTGCTGATAATGTTAAAGAAGATGCTTCCAGAGGATAACAGATTGCCCAAGAGTACGTACGAAGCAAAGAAGGCGGTCTACCCTCTAGGATTAGAAGTGCAGAAGATACATGCATGCCCTAATGACTGCATCCTCTACTGCAGTGAGTACGAGGATTTGAATGCATGCCCAGTATGTGGTGCATTGCACTATAAGATCAGCCGCGATGACCCTGGTGATATCGAGGGCGAGCGCCCCAAGAAGAAGATTCTTGCCAAGGTGATGTGGTATGCTCCTATAATACCACGGTTGAAACGTTTGTTCAAAACAAAGAGCATGCCAAGTTGATATGATGGCACAGTGAAGACCGTAAGAAAGACGAGAAGTTGAGAGTACCCGCTGAAGGGTCGCAGTGGAGAAAAATCGAGAGGAAGTGGATGGACTTTGCAGATTACGCAAGGAACGTATGGTCTGGTCTAAGCACAAATGGCATTAATCCTTTTAGGGAGAAGAGCAGCAATCATAGCACCTGCCCTGTGACTCTATGTGTGTATAACCTTCCTCCTTGGTTGTGCATGAAGCGGAAGTACATTATGATGCCAGTGCTCATCCAAGGCCCTAATTAACCCGGCAACGACATTGATGTGTACCTAAGGCCATTAGTTGAAGAACTCTTACAGCTGTGGAATGAAAAATGTGTACGCGCGTGGGATGAGGACCATCAGGAAGAATTTGACCTACATGTGTTGCTGTTTGTGACCATCAATTATTGACCTGCTCTGAGTAACCTTTTAGGACAGACAAATAAGGGATACCGTGGATGCACGCACTGTTTGGATGATACCGATAGTATATATTTGAATAATTGTAAGAAGAATGTGTACCTGGGACATCGTCGATTTCTTTCGAGCAGGCATCCTGTAAGAAAGAAAGGCAAGCATTTCAAAGGTGAGGCACATCACCGGACGAAGCCTCTCCACCGTACTGGTGATGATGTACATGGTATGGTCAAGGATTTAAAGGTATTCTTTGAAAAGGGTCCTGGCGGACAATCTGTTCTGAATGACACTGACGGACGCGCACCCATGTGGAAGTAGAAATCTATATTTTGGGACCTACCCTATTGGAAAGACCTAGAGGTCTGCTCTGCAATCGATGTGATGCACGTGACGAAGATTCTTGCGCGATCCTACTTGGCTTCTTGGGCGTGTATGGGATGACAAAAGATACATTGGAGGCACGGGAGGACCAGCAACGTATGCACGGAAAAGAAGCACGGGAGGACCAGCAATGTATGCACGGAAAAGAAGGCATACATTAGGGTCATGCCAGTTACGCTCTTACCAAAGAAGAGAAGGAAATCTTCTTTGAATGTCTGCTCAGTATGAAGGCCCCGTCTGGCTTTTCGTCGAATATAAAGGGAATAACAAATATGCCAGAGAAAAAGTTCCAGAACCTAAAGTCTCATGACTGTCACATGATTATGATGCAACTGCTTCCTGTTGCATTTAGGGGGCTTCTACCGGAAAACGTTCAATTAGCCATTGCGAAGCTATGTGCATTCCTCAATGCAATCTCTCAGAATGTAATTGATCCAAAAATCATACCAACGTTAGAGAATGATTTGGTGCAATGTCTTGTCAGTATCGAGTTGGTGTTCCCACCATCCCTCTTCAATATCATGACACACGTGCTAGTTAACATATGCGAACAGAATGCCGTTCTAGGTCCTGTATTTCTACACAATATGTTCCCCCTTGAGAGGTTCATGGGAGTCTTAAAGAAACATGTTCATGACTGTGCTAGGACAGAAGGAAGCATCTCCAAGGGCCATGAAAATAATGAGGTCATTGAGTTTTGTGTTAACTTTATTCCTGACCTTAAGCCGATTGGTGTTCCTAAATCGCGGCATAAGGGCAGGCTGGGTGGAAATGGCACGCTAGGACTGAATAAAATAATACGTATGGACGGTCATTCTCTCACTCAAGCACACTACACAGTTTTACAAATTTCCGCCTTGGTGGCTACGTATACCAAGGAACACTAGAATATTCTATGCTTCAAATACCCGGATCAGTCTGATGACTGGATTACACGTGAACAAACAGGGACTTTCGCCGGTTGGTTGCAGACACGTGCCATGCATGACGACGCTATTGAAGATGACATGTACTTGCTGTTCCAATTACCATCTTCGAATATAATTACTTTCAAAGGGTACGAGATAAATGGGAATATATTTTACACGATCGCCCAAGATAAAAAGAGCACCAACCAAAACAGTGGTGTCCGCTTTGATGCAGCAACCAAGAGGAGAAATGACACATATTATTGTTACATAGAGGAGATATAGGAACTTGACTATGGAAGTGATTTGAAGGTCCCTTTTCTTTCGGTGCTCCTACTCGTCCGTCGCAACCTCGCTCCGCCAACCACCCGCATCCATGCCTCCCAAGCAACCACCATGGCTACCCGCCCACACCCGAGCCACACGGTCAACCCATGACCAACGCGACTCCCACCGCCAGAGCCGCAGCCCTGCATCCAGACCGCCCCGAGAACTAGAAAAGGTCGAGGCTTTGAACAATGTACACCCCAACCGCCTCCGAGACCACCAGCAAACCCGTCGAGCTACGCCGGAACTGATAACAAACAAGAATAGGGAAGGGGGGAGGGTGAGGAGTGGCATGCGGCCACGACCGGCGACAGCACAATGCCGGTGATGGGCAGCTCGACAGCGGAGCCCCCATCCCTCCAATCAGCCTCCCCCCCCCCCCCCGAAACCACCGATTCGCCCCACCTTCCCATAGGCATGGCCCCGAGCACGGCCACGGCAGGAGCCCGTCGCCGGGGAGGAGGAAGCAGATCCCGCCGCCGTGACCATGGATGTCCACCAGGGGAGCCACCCGCGCCGTGCGTCGTCAACCAACCGCAAGGGCCTAGGTGTCAAAAGCTTTGATCCACCCCTCATGAAAAAGTCAAATTTATGTCGATTCAACAGGAAATGGATCAAATTTGGACTGCAGATGCCTTATAGTTTGCTCTTTATGTTTTCCAAAAATTATTTCTAGTTACATAAGTATCTATTTAATCAGAAATACATGGTTTGGTGGCGATACATCGAGGTTTGGAAGGTGGCCGAGGGCCCCAACTCCAGAGCGCGTAAACTCGCATGCCCGCCGCATGTTCACCGCGTGACCGTGGTGTTGCCATGCGTTCTGGGCAGCCTAAGCATGTCTAGTGAGTTGGGCACTCCCTAGGTAGGTGATAGGAAGAAAATGAAAACATAAGATTCTCACGAGGAGACCGAACTATGCTAAAACATGAATTAGCAGCCAAGTGTTTGATTAGTAGTATGGAAATGCACATGGCCAATGGGTGTGAGTTTTGTCCGAGGATGACCATCTACTAAGAAGACTGTCTTCACAAATTTTCAGCTCAAATGGAGAAGCCTATGTGGTACTTGCTTTGCAAAGTACCACACTGGACAGAAATATGAATATTGAAGTTGGGCTCAAAATAATGAATTGGTTGAGCTAAAATATGGTGGAGGATGGTTATTTGGGCATAGAAAAGCACTGTAGAAATTTGATACCATTTGGACATGCCAAAGCGGTACTTCCTTCACAATGCTCTTCTTTGGACAGAAACTTGCGAAAATTAGTGAGAGAAATTGGGTAAATGAAATGAGCTCAAATTTGGTGTTGGTAAGTTACATAGGTATGGTCATGCCCTGGTAAATTTTCATAAATAATGAATCAATATATAATATAGTTGCTTCACAAACTGAAAATATGACAAGAATAAAAGATTGGATGATGAGCTCACATCGTTTGTTTAATAGAGCTCAAATTTTGTGGAGAGTGATTATTTGAGCATATGGAAGATTTGGAAAAATATAAGATCATTTGGATAAGCCTAGCTAGTACTTAATTCACAAAGCTTCTCTCTCGATAGAAACTTTGGAAATTTTCTGAGAAAGATTTACTAGGAAAATGGAGCTGAATATTATCATGTGGCAATGATTTGGGTATGCAAGAGTGCTCAAAAAGTTTGAGGGTAATGGGAGGGGTCTAGATAACACTTGCTTTGCAATGTACCAATCTGGCCATAAAATAGAAATTAAACCTGCGATCACATAGTTGATTTGATTGAGCAGCAATTTGAAGGAGGATGATAATTTGGGCATATGTAGGAACTGTATAAATTTCATGTCATTTGGATATATAAAAATGGTACTCCTTCACAATGCTCTCCATTGAACAAAAAAAATAGGAAAACTATTGAAGAAAAATGGTTAAATTAAATGAGCTAAAATTTTGTGGAGAGCTATGTTATGGGCACATAGAAGATGTGGCAAAAATTCAACTTATTATGTTATGCATAGCTAGTACTTCCTTCACAAAGCTTTAGCTGGACAAAAATATTGGAAATTTGCCGAGAAAGATTTACTCGGCAAATGGAGATGAATTTTGTCATGAGGCAATGATTTGGATAGGAAAGAGTGCCCAAAAAGTTTTAGGGTAATAAAGAATATATAAATAGCACTTCCTTCACAAAGTGTTGTTCTGAGCAAAATAGGAAAATGAATATTGTCGAATTATTTTTGAACTAGGCAAGGAAGGGTTTTGACATATTTGACAAAGATATGACCCAAAGAATTGATGTGAATTTTTTGGGAATTTTGGGAATAATAGAAATATAGGTTGCTTCACAACCTAGGGCAAAAATTGACACATGGACATGACACATAGGCAAAACTAATGAGGTGGCGCCTAGTCATAGCAATCCGCCACAATTTACAAGGTTATGACCATCTATATTGGTCGTGATCAGCTAGAAATAAGGCATCGGACCAGTGTTGTCTGCTTTACGACAATTTCGTGTAAGGAAATTATGACTTTCTGACCAAAATGGTCGTTATAGTTTAGGGTTTGGAGCCCTCTGAACAGCTTACAACCAATTGGTCTCACATGGTCATAGATTTACGATCATTTCTTTCAGGGTCACTAACAGAAGGTCTCAAGTTAACATATTTCTTAGTGCCATGGCTGCCCGCCCGCACCCGAGCCGATCGGCCAGCCCACGATCAACGCGAACCGCCAGAGCCGCTGCCCTGCATCCAGACCGCCCCGAGAACTAGCAAAGGTCGAGGCTTTCAACAATCTGCACCCCAACTGCCTCCGAGACCACCAGCAAACCCTCTTAGCAACACCGGAACTGATAACAAACAATGATGGGGAAGGGGGAGGGTGAGGAGTGCCCCGCGGCCAAGACCGGCGACAGCGCAGTGCTGACGATGGGTAGCTTGGCAGTGCCGCGTCCGGCCAGAGGCGTCCAATCCGCGTCAAATCCCCCACGCGCGGAGACGAGAAGGCCCCGCCACCGCCAGTGACGAGCGGGCTTTGCCCACTTGCGCCTCCCGGCGGCGGTGAGGGAGGAGGGGCGGGGACTAGCGGCGGCGCTAGGGTTGCCCCCCCGGATGCCCGCGGCAGCGTCGCGGGAGGGGGGGGGGGGGGGGTTAGGGGGGAGAATGATTCTATCTAGCAGTTGGCCAAGAGCGACTCGGCCAAATATGTTTCTGTCCAAACATATAAATTTACATAGTCTGAAGTGCATGTTTGGCACTTGAAGCGTAAAAAATTACAGGATCTGAACTTTCTAGAGCTGGTTTGTTCAAGGATTCAGGATCAAGTCACGACCTGCAGTTTGTGACTATGATGGTAACTATGCTAGAAATCCCCAAAGAAGAAAAAATGAGCACCGGATTGGTCTGAAAGTAACAACCCAACAATCTCATGAGCTCGTTCGTCGTTGCCGTGCAGGCGTACAACAGAGAGTAATTTCGTGTCCTCCCTTATTTGTTTCTAATAAAGATGAGTGAATGCTTTACTTTGAAGCTCTAGAAACAAGTCTAAGCTACCCCATCACACGTAAATTTGGAAGCAAAAAATCCGAGAACAAAATCGCATTTAATTTGCACTTTCTTACCTTGCTCTTGATTCTGATTGGATCATCATCCCTCGCTGTGGCAGTGCTTCCCCATCCCTCGCTGTGACAGTGCTTCGCCCAGCCTCCAACGTTCAATGAAATCTCAGCCGCCGCCGCCGCCGGTCTCAGTGGTCGCCGCGGTGGGTGGCTCAAATCAATCGGCAGCAGTCCAGATGAAGGAGAAGAAATGTGCGAAAGAAATGAAAAGATCCCAAGAGCAGAGTGCGAGGGTATGCTTTGCTTGTGTGCGGAGAAAAAGCATTTTGTTTACTTGTGCGCTTTGCTTTGCTTGTGTGAGAAACGAGAAAAAGCAGATGCTTTCGCTCGCTTTGCTTTGCGATTAAGTTAAGGAGGGGAAGAAAATGAGTCCGGACGCCGGGTGCTAGCTGATGCAAAGGAGCTTGGCTGGCAACTCCCACCACAGAAGCAGAAGGATGGAGGCAGGCCCAGAGAAGGAGGCGTTGCACGGAGGCAGCAGGGAGAGGCAATGGTGGGGACAGACAGGAAGCGACGGGCAAGGACGGCGACCTGCCCTGCTCGGCGGCGGCGGCGGCGGCGGGAGAGGGGAATTGGGGAAAGGGGAAAAAGAAAGAATGGGATACGATTCGATCCGACGGCTCGTACGCGTTTTTCTCCTTTTTTTTATAAAGAAGATAAGAGAGAGATTTTTTATAAAGAAGCTCCGTGGCGTGCTGTCCGTGGATGCCATGGCCCTCTCTGATTCAAAGGATTTGTAAGGGAATTTTGAAGAATTCTAATTCTTACGACTTATTTCTTACATGGGTTGTTTGATTTGTAGAATTACGAAAAAAATTCTAAGGATTCATCTGTACTAGTTTTCATAGAAAAATTTTCATCCACTCTAACCGCATGTGAAGAATCCTACGCTTTTTCTGTGCACAATCAAATGCTCATACTAATTATGTAGCACTCAAGATGACATGTCACATCATTCCCGTGTTTTTTTATTCATGCGTTTAAGTAATTCTGCGAATCAAAGAGGCCCTGGTACTAGTTTTCTTCCCCCGTGTCCCCCCCTCTTCCATCAAGTTCCTCTTCTTCATCCCTGTTTTTCATGGACTTCCTGCTCCCTAGAAACCCACGAGACGCCCTTTTCTTTGTTCATGGTGGAACATGAGATTAAGTCCTATCGCAAAAAGAATAAAGAAAAAAAAAGAACATGAGATAAAGTCCCCGTTCCATCGCCCCATCGCCGATCTCTCGCTTGTCATGCACCCTCGCCCCATTGTCGATCTACGCCGCCCCTCTGTCTCGTGTCTCGTTCCTCAAGGAGGGACCCTGCAGAAGGAGACGCAGGGGTGGGGCTCAACGCCTTGATAGGAGCGACCCTGAGAGGCATTACACCATGGGGTGGAGGTGGAGGGGACGAGTTCATTCCCGTCGAGCTCTCTCGCTTGTCATGCACCCTCGCCCCAGCATCGATCTACACAGGGGCGGATCTGGGCCCCAGGCCCCCAGGGCCCAGGCCCGGGGCGTGGCATTTTTTTTAGTTATTACCTATGCTTGTTTTTGAATGGGCCCGGCGCTTGGCCCAATACACATCCAGGGCCCAGGCCAGGCAGTCCTCCATCCCGCAACCACTGGCTCGCACGGGCGCATCAGGCCACCGCTTGCCCCTACTCGCTTCGTTCCCCAGATGCCCAGTCCTAGATCGACGCAGACAGGACTGGACGCAGGCCGCCGCCGCCCGCTGGTGACTTCCCTCCGCTCCGCCCTTCCCTACTCGCCTACTCCGCCGCGGCGCCACTCCGGCGCTCCCCACCTGCTCCGCCTCCGCGGTCCGCGCCTGCTCGGCCGCCCGCCCGCACCCTCCGCCGCTCGCCCAACCTGGGCTGGTCCCCTGCTGCTCCGGCCTCCGGTGCTCGCGGGCTCGCCGCCTCGACCTCTCCTGGCTCTAGGCGGCCATGTCGTCTTCCCTCAATCTCTCTGCTGACTGCTGCCCAGAATTGGTAATGGGGTTGTTTTCTGTTGATACAAATTTCAAAGATTAAACTGCAATCTGCTTATGGAGTTGGTTGTTGCTGCTGTCATACATTAAATTTCACTTGAACTGTATTTGAATGTGAATGTTGCTGTTGCTATTGTTAATGTCAATTTCATTTCATTTTGTAGAAATGAAAGATGAAGAGATATTTTGTCCTTAGAAACCAACTTGAAAACTTCATTGCTGATGTGAGATCTGATTCAAGTTTTGTTAGTTGTAATGATCTTGGTAGTCTTGTTGTGAAGATGGTTCGGACTGATAGACACATGGTCTTTCCTTTGGTATATCGTCTTATTGAGTTGGCATTGATTTTGCCTGTTGCAACTGCATCAGTGGAAAGAGCTTTCTCAGCTATGAGTATTATCAAGACTGAGTTGAGGAATAAGATGGGTGATGATTGGTTGAATTTTTCCATGGTCTGCAATATTGAGCGAGAAATATTTTATCTATTTTGTTGTATCTTTAAGCATTGAGCTTAAATTCGAAATTATTGGTACAATTGAGCCATATTTGAGGTAGCTATAGTTTGACGGAGGTTAAGTTTTTCTCTCGCGGTTTTTTTGGGCCCGGGGCTTGCTCCATTCCTGGATCCGCCACTGGATCTACACCGCCCTCCCTCTTGTGTCTCCTCTCTCCGACGCTTCGCTCCTCAAGCAGGGAACATGTACAAGGAGACGTAGGGGTGGGGCTCAGCCCCTTGATAGGAGCGGCCCTGAGAGACGTTAAACCATCGGGTGGAGGTGAGGGGACGAGCTCATTCACGTCGATCTCTCTCGCTTGTCTTGCACCCACGCCCCATCACTGATCAACGACGCCCCTCGATCTCATGTCTTGTCTCTTCGGTGCTTCGCTCCTCAGGGAGGGACCCTGCAGAAGGAGACGCGGGGGTGGGGCTCGGTGTCTTGATAGGAGCGGCTCTGAGATGTGTTAGACCATCGGGTGGAGGTGAGGGGATGAGTTCATTCCCATCGAGCTCTCTCGCTTGTCATGCACTCTCGCCCCATCTTCGATCTACGTCGCCCCTCTGTAGGAACGAAGTATGTCTACCAGAGGGTGGGGGTGGGGGTGAATGGGAGTTTAAAATTTTCTTCAGAAATATCAAAACCCTCGGAACCCAGTAGTGGAGCGAATGAAAACAGAGTACAGTGAGTGAGTACAAAGTAACGAATGGAAACTAAAAGCATGCATCGAGACAAATACATGATTGAAATATATCATTCAACACAGTTCGAATGTAAAGAGGAGAAATAGAGGTAACACGTGATGCTCGATGGTGACAAGGAATTTGGTAGACCAGTTCACCCTTCTGCAAAAGGATAATGTCTGGTTGGAGGGGTTGTGATTTTTTACAGAAGATAAACTCTCTTCGTCCTATTCTCCTCAACAATTGGTTCGTCAACCATTGCCGATCAATCGTGGTAGATTCTTGAGGCGATCTCCGAACCTTTACAGCTTTTTCGTAGAGAATCACAATTACTCTTGGTCTCTGAAGAAATTGACACCTAACCGCCTCGAGAGTTCTCAGCTCACAAGAGCAATAGGCGGAGCAATAGGCGGAGCGTACTGGACTTAGATTTGAGTGATGTTGAACCACTATCTATTTTTTCGGCTTTGGCATTTTTTCTCGGTGGATTTTAAACTCAAATCACTCAGGAGAGGGGGTTGCTCAACAATCTTCTCACAATCAAACGGAGCAGCCACCGGACAACACCGGTGTGGGGTGGCCATTTATAACCGCAACCTTCCATGATGGGAAATGACCATTTTGGACATGCGGTCCAGCCAATGGCCAACCGACACGTTCATAACGGTCGGATTTTAAGAGCGACGGTAACATTACTTGAGTAACAAGTAAAGCTAATTCCTCGGCCAGAGACAAATCTCTCGCAGTGAAGAAGATCATAGTCTCTTGATGGCAAGTATTTTCTCGGAACACAAAGAGATTTCTCTCGCATCTTTCATAGGATTTAAGTTTAGCATCAGAGATTCAAAGCTTCGAACACCCTCCTGTTGGGGAACGTAGTAATTTCAAAAAAATTCCTCGCACACGCAAGATCATGGTGATGCATAGCAACGAGAGGGGAGAGTGTTATCCACGTACCCTCGTAGACCGAAATCGGAAGCGTTAGAACAACGCGGTTGATGTAGTGGAACGTCTTCACGGCCCGACCGATCAAGCACCGAAACTACGGCACCTCCAAGTTCTAGCACACGTTCAGCTCGATGACGTTCCCCGTACTCCGATCCAGTAGAATGTCGGGGAAGAGTTCCGTCAGCAGGACAGCGTGGTGACAATCTTGATGTTCTACCGTCGCAGGGCTTCGCCTAAGCACCGCTACAATATTATCGAGGACTATGGTGGAAGGGGGCACCGCACACGGCTAAGAGATCAAGAGATCAATTGTTGTGTCTAGAGGTGCCCCCCTGCCCCCGTATATAAAGGAGCAAGGGGGAGGGGGCGGCCAGCCTAGGAGGAGGCGCACCAAGGGGAGTCCGAGTAGGACTCCCTCCTTCCTTGTTGGAGTAGGAGAAGGGGGGAAAGAGGAGGGAGAGAGAGGAAGGAAAGGGGGGCGCCCCCCCCCCTCTCCTTGTCCTATTCGGACTAGGGGGAGGGGCGTGCGGCCCAGCCCTTGCCTCCTCTCCTCTTCTCCACTAAGGCCCATGTAGGCCCAGTAAGCCCCCGGGGGGTTCCGGTAACCTCCCGGTACTCCGGTAAAATCCCGATTTCACCCGGAACACTTCCAATATCCAAATATAGGCTTCCAATATATCAATCTTCATGTCTCGATCATTTCGAGACTCCTCGTCATGTCTGTAATCACATTCGGGACCCGAACAAACTTCGTTACATCAAAAATCATAAACTCATAATATAACTGTCATCGAAACCTTAAGCGTGCAGACCTTACGGGTTCGAGAACTATGTAGACATGACCGAGAACTATTTCTGGTCAATAACCAATAGCAGAACCTGGATGCTCATATTGGCTCCTACATATTCTACGAAGATCTTTATTGGTCAAACCGCATAACAACATACATTGTTCCCTTTGTCATCGGTATGTTACTTGCCCGAGATTCGATCGTCGGTATCCTAATACCTAGTTCAATCTCGTTACCGGAAAGTCTCTTTACTCATTACATAATGCATCATTCAGTAACTAACTCATTAGCTACATTGCTTGCAAGGCTTATAGTGATGTGCATTACCGAGAGGGCCCAGAGATACATCTTCGACAATCGGAGTGACAAAACCTAATCTCAAAATACGCCAACTCAACATGTACCTTTGGAGACACCTGTAGAGCTCCTTTATAATCACCCAGTTATGTTGTGACGTCTGGTAGAACACAAAGTGTTCCTCCGGTAAACGGGAGTTGCATAATCTCATAGTTATAGGAACTTGTATAAGTCATGAAGAAAGCAATAGCAATATACTAAATGATCAAGTGCTAAGCTAACGGAATGGGTCAAGTCAATCACATCATTCTCCTAATGATGTGATCCCGTTAATCAAATGACAACACATGTTTATGGTTAGGAAACATAACCATCTTTGATTAATGAGCTAGTCAAGTAGAGGCATACTAATGACATTAAGTTTGTCTATGTATTCACACATGTATTATGTTTCCGGTTAATACAATTCTAGCATGAATAATAAACATTTATCATGATATGAGGAAATAAATAATAACTTTATTATTGCCTCTAGGACATATTTCCTTCAGTCTCCCACTTGCACTAGAGTCAATAATCTAGATTACACAGTAATGCTTCTAACACCCATGGAGTCTTGGTGCTGATCATGTTTTGCAACATTCAGATCCGTATGTATCTTGCAAATCTCTATGTCTCCCACCTAGACTTGATCCCGGATGGAATTGAAGCGTCTTTTAATGTGCTTGGTCCTCTTGCGAAATTTGGATTCCTTTGCCAAGGCAATTGCACCAGTATTGTCACAGAAGATTTTCATTGGTCCCGATGCACTAGGTATGACACCTAGATCGGAAATGAACTCTTTCATCCAGACTCCTTCATTTGCTGCTTCCGAAGCAGCTATGTACTCCGCTTCGCATGTAGATCCCGCCACGACGCTTTGTTTAGAACTGCACCAACTGACAGCTCCACCGTTCAATATAAACACGTATCCGGTTTGCGATTTAGAATCGTCCGGATTAGTGTCAAAGCTTGCATCGACGTAACCATTTACGACTAGCTCTTTGTCACCTCCATAAACGAGAAACATATCCTTAGTCCTTTTTAGGTATTTCAAGATGTTCTTGACCGCTGTCCAGTGATCCGCTCCTGGATTACTTTGGTACATCCCTGCCAAACTTATTGTTAAGCATACGTCAGGTCTGGTACACAGCATTGCATACATGATAGAGCCTATGGCTGATGCATAGGGAACATCTTTTATTTTCTCTCTATCTTCTGCTGTGCTCGGGCATTGAGTCTGACTCAACTTCACACCTTGTAATACAGGCAAGAACCCTTTCTTTGCCTGATCCATTTTGAACTTTTTCAAAACTTTATCAAGGTATGTGCTTTGTGAAAGTCCAATTAAGCGTCTTGATCTATCTCTATAGATCTTGATGCCCAATATGTAAGCAGCTCCACCGAGGTCTTTCATCGACAAACTTTTATTCAAGTATCCCTTTATGCTATCCAAAAATTCTATATCATTTCCAATCATCAATATGTCATCTACATATAATATCATAAATGCTACAGAGCTCCCACTCACTTTCTTGTAAATACAGGCTTCTCCAAAAGTCTGTATAAAACCATATGCTTTGATCACACTATCAAAGCGTTTATTCCAACTCCGAGAGGCTTGCACCAGTCCATAAATGGATCGCTGGAGCTTGCACACATTGTTAGCACCTTTTGGATCGACAAAACCTTCCGGCTGCATCATTTACAACTCTTCTTCCAGAAATCCATTCAGGAATGCAGTTTTGACATCCATTTGCCAAATTTCATAATCATAAAATGCGGCAATTGCTAACATGATTCCGACAGACTTAAGCATCGCTACGGGTGAGAAAGTCTCATCGTAGTCAACTCCTTGAACTTGTCGAAAACCTTTTGCAACAAGTCAAGATTTGTAGACAGTTACATTACCATCAGCGTCAGCCTTCTTCTTGAAGATCCATTTATTCTCGATGGCTTGCTGATACGTCTCCAACGTATCTATAATTTTTTATTGCTGCATGCTACTTTATCTACTGTTTTGGACTATAATGGGCTTTATTTTCCACTTTTATATTATTTTTGGGACTAACCTATTAACCGGAGGCCCAGCCTAGAATTGCTATTTTTTTTTGCCTATTTCAGTATTTCGAGGAAACAGAATATCAAACGGAGTCCAAATGGAATGAAGCTTTCGGGAACGTGATTTACTCATCAGATAAGATCCAGGAGTCTTGGACCCTCCATCAGGAAAGCCACGAGGCGGTCACGAGGGTGGAGGGCGCGCCCTCCCCCCTGGGCGCGCCCCCTACCTCGTGGGCCCCTTGGAGCTCCACCGACGTACTCCTTCCTCCTATATATACCTACGTACCCCCATTAGACCAGAGACGGAGCCAAAAACCTAATTCCACTGCCGCAACTTCCTGTATCCACGAGATCCCATCTTGGGGCCTGTTCCGGAGCTCCGCCGGAGGGGGCATCCACCATGGAGGGCTTCTACATCATCACCATAGCCCCTCCGTTGAAGTGTGAGTAGTTTACTTCAGACCTTCGGGTCCATAGCTAGTAGCTAGATGGCTTCTTCTCTCTTTTGGATCTCAATACAATGTTCTCCCCCTCTCTCGTGGAGATCTATTCGATGTAATCTTCTTTTTGCGATGTGTTTGTTGAGACCGATGAATTGTGGGTTTATGATCCAGTATTATCTATGGAAAATATTTGATTCTTCTCTGAATTCTTTTATGTATGATTGAGTTATCTTTGCAAGTCTCTTCGAATTATCTGTTTGGTTTGGCCAACTAGATTGGTAGTTCTTGCAATGGGAGAAGTGCATGGCTTTGGGTTCAATCTTGCGGTGTCCTTACTCAGTGACAGAAAGAGCTGCAAGGTACGTATTGTATTGTTTCCATCGAGGATAACAAGATGGGGTATTTATCATATTGCATGAATTTATTCCTCTACATCATGTCATCTTGCTTAAGGCGTTACTTTGTTTTTAACTTAATAATCTAGATGCATGCTGGATAGCGGTCGATGAGTGGAGTAATAGTAGTAGATGCAGAATCGTTTCGATCTACTTGTCACGGACGTGATGCCTATATACATGATCATACCTAGATAACCTCATAACTATGCTCAATTCTATCAATTGCTTAACAGTATTTGTTCACCCACCGTAGAACACTTATGCTCTCGAGAGAAGCCACTAGTGAAACCTATGGCCCCCGGGTCTATTCTCATCATATCAATCTTCATTACTTTATTTTACTTGTTTTGCCTTTGCCTTTTTACTTTGCATCTTTATATAAAAAATACCAAAAATATTATCTTTATCAGATCTCACTCTTGTAAGTGACCGTGAAGGGATTGACAACCCCTAAGCGTTGGTTGCGAGTTGCTATTGTTTTGTGCAGGTACGAGGGACTTGCGCGTGACCTCCTACTGGATTGATACCTTGGTTCTCAAAACTGAGGGAAATACTTACGCTACTGTGCTGCATCACCCCCTCCTCTTCGAGGAAAACCAACGCAAGCTCGAGACGTAGCAAGAAGGATTTCTGCGCCGTTGCCGGGGAGGCTTACGCAAAAGTCAACATACCAAGTACCCATCACAATCTCTATCTCTCGCATTAAATTATTTGCCATTTGCCTCTCGTTTTCCTCTCCCCCACTTCACCCTTGCCGTTTTATTCGCCTTCTCTTTCCCAATCTCCTCCTCTCTTTCCCGTCGCCTTTATGTTTGCTTGTGCCTTCTTTTTGCTTGCTAAAAGTCTATGGATCCTGATCCGCTTGCCAATCTTTTTAAGGGATCCAATTATGATGAACCAATTCCTAGTAATTTGGATGCACTAGATTATCTTTATAAGGTTTTGCCTGAAATCCGTGAAGTGACTCACGATAGATCTTTGAATAAAAAGCATGATTGGAATGATTTTATTATAAAATATTTTGTTGTCAATTATGCTAATAATATGCAAAACCCTAAGCTTGGGGATGCTAGTTTTGCTATGTCTACTACTTGTTGCAATGATTGGGGTGATTCTTCTTATGATCTTGAAAATTTATTTAATCCCCATGATGAATATGAAATTGATAATATTGTTTGCAATAATATTGAAAGTGGGTTTGGAAGAGTGTCAACTTTAGATCCCACATATTTGGAGAATATTCAATCTTATGAAATTTTTGATAAAAGTGGGTTTGGAGAGGTCATGACTTTAGTTAATGTTAATCCCACTATTTTGGAAGAGTGTCAACTTTGCATGCATGTGGATCGTGTTGAGAATATGTTATGTGATAGCTATATTGTTGAATTTTCTTATGATCCTACATGCAAGTATTATGAGAGAGGAAAATATGGTCGTAAAATTTTTCATGATAATAAATTACCTCTCATTATGTTGACATTGCCATTGCTTCTTTCCGCTTCCTTGCATATGCTAGTTCTTGCTTGCTATGATAATTTGTTTGCCTATAAGATGCCTATGCATAGGAAATATGTTAGACTTAGATGTGTTTGTCACGTGTTTCATGATGCTCTCTTTGTGCTTTAATTCTTGTCTTTGATGTGAGCATCGTTAAAATTATCAATGCCTAGCTAAGGGCGTTAAACAATAGCGCTTGTTGGGAGGCAACCCAATTTTAATTTGTGTTTTTTGTCTTTGGTTCTGTTTAGGAATAAATAATACATCTACCTTCTGTTTGGATGTGGTTTATGTTTTAATTAGTGTTTGTGCCAAGTAAGACCTATAGGATAACCTACGATGATAGTTGATTTGATTCTGCTGAAAAACAGAAACTTTGCGCGCACGAATTTAGTTATGATAAATCACAGGAACTTGCTTTTGCGTTGATTCTTTTTGCTGCTAATCAATAAACAAATTTTCCAGGACTTCCTATTTTGGTAGAATTGTTAGAGTTCCAGAAGTTCGCGTTAGTTACAGATTACTACAGACTGTTCTGTTTTTGACAGATTCTGTTTTGCGTGTGTTGTTTGCTTATTTTGATGAATCTATGGCTAGTAAAATAGTTTATGGTACATAGAGAAGTTGGAATACAGTAGGTTTAACACCAATACAAATAAATAATGAGTTAATAACAGTACCTTAAAGTAGTCTTTTGTTTTCTTTCTCTAACGGAGCTCACGAGATTTCTATTGAGTTTTGTGTTGTGAAGTTTTCAAGTTTTGGGTGAATTCTTTTGAGGGATTATGGAACAAGGAGTGGCAAGAGCCTAAGCTTGGGGATGACCATGGCACCCCCAAGATAATCCAAGGACACCAAAAAGTCAAAGCTTGGGGATGCCCCGGAAGGCATCCCCTCTTTCGTCCACTTCCATCGGTAATTTACTTGGAGCTATATTTTTATTCACCACATGATATGTGTTTTGCTTGGAGCGTCTTGTGTTATTTGAGTCTTTGATTGTTAGTCTACCACAATCATCCTTGCTGTACACACCTTTTGAGAGAGCCATAAATGAATTGAAATTTGTTAGAATACTCTATGTTCTTCACTTTTATCTTTTGAGCTTGATAGTTTTGCTCATAGTGCTTCACTTATATCTTTTGAGCGTGATAATTTTTGCTCTAGTGCTTCACTTAGATCTTTTAAAGCACGGTGGTGGATTTGTTTTAAAGAAACTTGATCTCTCATGCTTCACTTAGATTATTTTGAGAGTCATTAATAGCATGGTAATTTTCTTAATGTTAATATACTTGGTATTCAAGATATGTGAAACTTTCTTTTGAGTGCGTTGAATACTAAGATAAGTTTGATGCTTGATAATTGTTTTGAGATATGAAGATGGTGATATTAGAGTAATGCTAGTTGAGTAGTTGTTAATTCAAAGAATACTTGTGTTGAAGTTTGTGATTCCTGTAGCATGCACGTATGGTGAACCGTTATGTGACGAGCTCGGAGCATGATTTATTTATTGATTGTCTTCCTTATGAGTGGCGGTCGGGGACGAGCGATGGTCTTTTCCTACCAATCTATCCCCCTAGGAGCATGCGTGTAATACTTTGCTTTGATAACTTCTAGATTTTTGCAATAAGTATATGAGTTCTTTATGACTAATGTTGAGTCCATGGATTATACACACTTTTTCCCATCCTTCCACCATTGCTAGCTTCTCTAATACCGCGCACCTTTCGCTGGTATCATACACCCACCATAAACCTTCCTCAAAACAGCCACCATACCTACCTATTATGGCATTTCCATAGCTATTCCGAGATATATTGCCATGCAACTTTCCACCGTTCCGTTTATTATGACATGCTCCATCATTGTCATATTGCTTAGCATGATCATGTAGTTGACATCGTATTTGTGGCAAAGCCACCTTTCATAATTCTTTCATACATGTCACTCATGAATCATTGCATATCCCGGTACACCGCCGGAGGCATTCGTATAGAGTCATATTATGTTCTAAGTATCAAGTTGTAATTGTTGAGTTGTAAGAAAAATAAAAGTGTGATGATCATCATTATTAGAGCATTGTCCCAAGTGAGGAAAGGATGATGGAGGCTATGATTCCCCCACAAGTCGGGATGAGACTCCGGACGAAAAAAAAGAGAAAAAAGAGGCCATAAAAAAAAGAGAAAAGGCCGAAATAAAAAATACAAAAATAGAAAAAATGAGAGAAGAAGAGAGAAGGGACAATGCTACTATCCTTTTACCACACTTGTGCTTCAAAGTAGCACCATGATCTTCATGATAGAGAGTCTCCTATGTTGTCACATTCATATACTAGTGGGAATTTTTCATTATAGAACTTGGCTTGTATATTCCAATGATGGGCTTCCTCAAAACGCCCTAGGTCTTTGTGAGCAAGCGAGTTGGATGCGCACCCACTTAGTTTCTTTTGTTGAGCTTTCATATACCTATAGCTCTAGTGCATCCGTTGCATGGCAATCCCTACTCACTCACATTGATATCTATTTATGGGCATCTCCATAGCCCGTTGGTACGCCTAGTTGATGTGAGACTATCTTCCCTCTTTTTGTCTTCTCCACAACCACCACTCTATTCCACATATAGTGCTATATCCATGGCTCACGCTCATGTATTGCGTGAAGATTTAAAAAGTTTTGAAAATGTTAAAGTATGAAACAATTGCTTGGCTTGTCATCGGGGTTGTGCATGATTTAAATACTTTGTGTGGGGAAGATGGAGCATAACCAGACTATATGATTTTGTAGGGATAACTTTCTTTGGCCATGTTATTTTGAGAAGACATAATTACTTTGATTAGTATGCTTGAAGTATTATTATTTTTTATGTCAATATGAACTTTTGTCTTGAATCTTTCGGATCTGAATATTCATACCATGATTAAGAAGATTTACATTGAAATTATGCCAAAGTATCACTCCGCATCAAAAATTCTCTTTTTATCATTTACCTACTCGAGGACGAGCAGGAATTAAGCTTGGGGATGCCTGATACGTCTCCAACGTGTCTATAATTTTTTATTGCTCCATGCTACTTTATCTACTGTTTTGGACTATAATGGGCTTTATTTTCCACTTTTATATTATTTTTGGGACTAACCTATTAACCGGAGGCCCAACCCAGAATTGCTGTTTTTTTGCCTATTTCAGTATTTCGAGGAAACAGAATATCAAACGGAGTCCAAACGGAATGAAACTTTCGGGAACGTGATTTACTCATCATATAAGATCCAGGAGACTTGGACCCTCCGTCAAGAAAGCCACGAGGCGGTCACGAGGGTGGAGGGCGCGCCCTCCCCCCTGGGCGCGCCCCCTGCCTCATGGGCCCCTCGGAGCTCCACCGACGTACTACTTCCTC
This sequence comes from Triticum timopheevii, assembly GCA_963921465.1. Taxonomy (NCBI): domain Eukaryota; kingdom Viridiplantae; phylum Streptophyta; class Magnoliopsida; order Poales; family Poaceae; genus Triticum; species Triticum timopheevii. The sequence goes on along the minus strand of OY997274.1, from coordinate 194,935 downwards.
CTATATATACCTACGTAACCAAATTCCACCGCCGCAACTTCCTGTATCCACGAGATCCCATCTTGGGGCCTGTTCCGGACCTCCGCCGGAGGGGGCATCCACCATGGAGGGCTTCTACATCATCACCATAGCCCCTCCGATGAAGTGTGAGTAGTTTACTTCAGACCTTCGGGTCCATAGCTAGTAGCTAGATGGCTTCTTCTCTCTTTTTGGATCTCAATACAATGTTCTCCCCTTCTCTCATGGAGATCTATTCGATGTAATCTTATTTTTGCGGTGTATTTGTTGAGATCGATGAATTGTGGGTTTATGATCCAGTATTATCTAGGAAAATATTTGATTCTTCTCTGAATTCTTTTATGTATGATTGAGTTATCTTTGCAAGTCTCTTCGAATTATCCGGTTGGTTTGGCCAACTAGATTGGTAGTTCTTGCAATGGGAGAAGTGCATGGCTTTGGGTTCAATCTTGCGGTGTCCTTACTCAGTGACAGAAAGAGTTGCAAGGTACGTATTGTATTGTTGCCATCGAGGATAACAAGATGGGGTATTTATCATATTGCATGAATTTATTCCTCTACATCATGTCATCTTGCTTAAGGCGTTACTTTGTTTTTAACTTAATACTCTAGATGCATGCTGGATAGCGGTCGATGAGTGGAGTAATAGTAGTAGATGCAGAATCGTTTCGATCTACTTGTCATGGACGTGATGCCTATATACATGATCATACCTAGATAACCTCATAACTATGCTCAATTCTATCAATTGCTCAACAGTAATTTGTTCACCCACCGTAGAATATTTATGCTCTTGAGAGAAGCCACTAGTGAAACCTATGGCCCCCGGGTCTATTCTCATCATATCAATCTTCATTACTTTATTTTACTTGTTTTGCCTTTACCTTTTTACTTTGCATCTTTATATCAAAAATACCAAAAATATTATCACTATCAGATCTCACTCTCGTAAGTGACTGTGAAGGGATTGACAACCCCTAAGCGTTGGTTGCGAGTTGCTATTGTTTTGTGTAGGTACGAGGGACTTGCGCGTGACCTGCTACTGGATTGATACATTGGTTCTCAAAAACTGAGGGAAATACTTACGCTACTGTGCTGCATCAGCCCCTCCTCTTCGGGGAAAACCAACGCAAGCTCGAGACGTAGCACATGCCAATCATCGGGCAAGTCAACCAAAGTCCATACTTTGTTATCATACATGGATCCCATCTCAGATTTCATGGCCTCAAGCCATTTTGTGGAATCTGGGCTCATCATCGCTTCCTCATAGTTCGTAGGTTCACCATGGTCAAGTAACATGACTTCCAGAATAGGATTACCGTACCACTCTGGTGCGAATCTTACTTTGGTTGACCTACGAGGTTCGATAGTAACTTGATCTGAAGTTTCATGATCAATATCATTAGATTCCTCACTGATTGGTGTAGTTGTCACAGGAACCGGTTCTTGTGATGAACTACTTTCCAATAAGGTAGCAGGTACAGTTACCTCATCAAGTTCTACTTTCCTCCCACTCACTTCTTTCGAGAGAAATTCTTTCTCTAGAAAGGATCCGAATTTAGCAACAAAAATCTTGCCCTCAGATCTGTGATAGAAGGTGTACCCAATAGTCTCTTTTGGGTATCCTATGAAGACACATTTCTCCGATTTGGGTTCGAGCGTATCTGGTTGAAGTTTCTTCACATAAGCATCACAGCCCCAAACTTTAAGAAACGACAACTTTGGCTTCTTGCCAAACCACAGTTCATAAGGCGTCGTCTCAACGGATTTTGATGGTGCCCTATTTAATGTGAATGCGGTCGTCTCTAAAGCATAACCCCAAAACGATAGCGCTAAATCAGTAAGAGACATCATAGATCGCACCATATCTAGTAAAGTACGATTACGACGTTCGGACACACCATTTCGTTGTGGTGTTTCAGGTGGTGTGAGTTGCGAAACTATTCTGCATTGTTTCAAATGTAAACCAAACTTGTAACTCAAATATTCTCCTCCACGATCAGATCATAGAAACTTTATTTTCTTGTTACGATGATTTTCCACTTCACTCTGAAATTCTTTGAACTTTTCAAATGTTTCAGACTTGTGTTTCATCAAGTAGATATACCCATATCTGCTCAAATCATCTGTGATGGTGAGAAAATAACGATACCCGCCGCGAGCCTCAATATTCATTGGACCACATACATCAGTATGTATGATTTCTAACAAATCAGTTGCTCGCTCCATAGTTCCGGAGAACGGCGTTTTAGTCATCTTGCCCATGAGGCATGGTTCGCAAGTACCAAGTGATTCATAATCAAATGATTCCAGAAGTCCATCAGTATGGAGTTTCTTCATGTGCTTTACACCAATATGACCCAAACGGCAGTGCCACAAATAAGTTGCACTATCATTATCAACTCTGCATATTTTGGCTTCAACATTATGAATATGTGTATCACTACTATCGAGATTTAATAAAAATAGACCACTCTTCAAGGGTGCATGACCACAAAAGATATTACTCATATAAATAGAACAACAATTATTCTCTGATTTAAATGAATAACCGTTTCGCATCAAACAAGATCCAGATATAATGTTCATGCTGAACGCTGGCACCAAATAACAATTATTCAGGTCTAAAACTAATCCCGATGGTAGATATAGAGGTAGCGTGCCGACCGCGATCACATCGACTTTGGAACCATTTCCCACGCGCATCGTCACCTCGTCCTTAGCCAATCTTCGCTTAATCCGTAGTCCCTGTTTCGAGTTGCAAATATTAGCAACAGAACCAGTATCAAATAGCCAGGTGCTACTGCGAGCATTAGTAAGGTACACATCAATAACATGTATATCACATATACCTTTGTTCACCTTGCCATCCTTCTTATCCACCAAATACTTGGGGCAGTTCCGCTTCCAGTGTCAAGTCTGCTTGCAGTAGAAGCACTCAGTCTCAGGCTTAGGTCCAGATTTGGGTTTCTTCTCTTGAGCAGCAACTTGCTTGCTGTTCTTCTTGAAGTTCCCCTTCTTCTTCCCTTTACCATTTTTCTTGAAACTGGTGGTCTTATTGACCATCAACACTTGATGCTCCTTCTTGATTTCTACCTCCGCAGCCTTTAGCATTGCGAAGAGCTCGGGAATAGTCTTGTTCATCCCTTGCATATTATAGTTCATCACGAAGCTCTTGTAGCTTGGTGGCAGTGATTGAAGAATTCTGTCAATGACACTATCATCAGGAAGATTAACTCCCAAGTTGAATCAAGTGATTATTATACCCAGACATTTTGAGTATATGTTCACTGACAGAACTATTCTCCTCCATCTTACAGCTATAAAACTTATTACAGATTTCATATCTCTCAGTCCGGGCATTTTCTTGAAATATTAACTTCAACTCCTGGAACATCTCATATGCTCCATGACGTTCAAAACGTCGTTGAAGTCCCGGTTCTAAGCCGTAAAGCATGGCACACTGAACTTTCGAGTAGTCATCAGCTTTGCTCTGTCAGACGTTCTTAACGTCGTCAGTTGCATCTGCAGCAGGCCTGGCACACAGCGGTGCTTCCAGGACGTAATTCTTCTGTGCAGCAATAAGGATAATCCTCAAGTTACGGACCCAGTCCGTGTAATTGCTACCATCATCTTTCAACTTAGCTTTCTCAAGGAACGCATTAAAATTCAATGGAACAACAACACGAGCCATCTATCTAAAACAAACATAGACAAGCAAAATACTATCAGGTACTAAGTTCATGATAAATTTAAGTTCATAGACATCTCTCTAGTCATCTAAGTGATCACGTGATCCAAATCAACTAAACCATGTCCGATCATCACGTGAGATGGAGTAGTTTTCAATGGTGAACATCACTATGTTGATCATATCTACTATATGATTCACGTTCGACCTTTCAGTCTCCGTGTTCCGAGGCCATATCTGTATATGCTAGGCTCGTCAAGTTTAACCTGAGTATTCTGCGTGTGCAACTGTTTTGCACCCGTTGTATTTGAACGTAAAGCCTATCACACCCGATCATCACGTGGTGTCTCAGCACGAAGAACTTTCGCAACGGTGCATACTTAGGGAGAACACTTCTTGATAATTAGTGAGAGATCATCTTAAAATGCTACCGTCAATCAAAGCAAGATAAGATGCATAAAGGATAAACATCACATGCAATCAATATAAGTGATATGATATGGCCATCATCATCTTGTGCTTGTGATCTCCATCTCCGAAGCACCGTCGTGATCATCATCGTAACCGGCGCGACACCTTGATCTCCATCATAGCATCGTTGTCATTTACTCCATCTATTGCTTCTACAACTATCGCTACCGCTTAGTGATAAAGTAAAGCAATCACAGGGCGTTTGCATTTTATACAATAAAGCGACAACCATATGGCTCCTGCCAGTTGCCGATAACTTCGGTTACAAAACATGATCATCTCATACAATAGAATATAGCATCACGTCTTGACCATATCACATCACAACATGCCCTGCAAAAACAAGTTAGACGTCATCTACTTTGTTGTTGCAAATTTTACGTGGCTGCTACGGGCTGAGCAAGAACCGTTTCTTACCTGTGCATCAAAACCACAATGATAGTTCGTCAAGTTAGTGCTGTTTTAACCTTCGCAAGGACCGGGCGTAGCCACACTCAGTTCAACTAAAGTTGGAGAAACTGACATCCGTCAGCCACCTGTGTGTAAAGCACGTCGGTAGAACCAGTCTCGCGTAAGCGTACATGTAATGTCGGTCCAGGCCGCTTCATCCAACAATACCGCCGAACCAAAGTATGGCATGCTGGTAAGCAATATGACTTGTATCACCCAGAACTCACTTGTGTTCTACTCGTGCATATAATATCTACGCATAAAACCTGGCTCAGATGCCACTGTTGGGGAACGTAGTAATTTCAAAAAAAATCCTACGCACACGCAAGATCATGGTGATGTATAGCAACGAGAGGAGAGAGTGTTGTCCACGTACCCTCGTAGACCGAAAGAGGAAGCGTTAGAACAACGCGGTTGATGTAGTGGAACGTCTTCACGGCCCGACCGATCAAGCACCGAAACTACGGCACCTCCGAGTTCTAGCACACGTTCAACTCGATGACGTTCCCCGTACTTCGATCCAGCAGAATGTCGGGGAAGATTTCCGTCAGCACGACAGCGTGGTGATGATCTTGATGTTCTACAGTCGCAGGGCTTCACCTAAGCACCGCTACAATATTATCGAGGACTATGGTGGAGGGGGGCACCGCACACGGCTAAGAGATCAAGAGATCAATTTTTGTGTCTAGAGGTGCCCCCTGCCCCCGTATATAAAGGAGCATGGGGGAGGGGGCGGCCGGCCTAGGAGGGGGCGCGCCAAGGGGAGTCCTACTCCCACCGGTAGTAGGACTCCCTCCTTCCTTGTTGGATTAGGAGAAGGGGGGAAAGAGGAGGGAGAGAGGAAGGAAAGGGGGGCGCCGCCCCCCTCTCCTTGTCCTATTCGGACTAGGGGGGAGGGGCGCGCGGCCCAGACCTTGCCTCCTCTCCTCTTCTCCACTAAGGCCCATGTAGGCCCATTAAGCCCCCGGGGGGTTCCGGTAACCTCCTGGTACTCCGGTAAAATCCCGATTTCACCCAGAACACTTCCGATATCCAAATATAGACTTCCAATACATCAATCTTCATGTCTCGACCATTTCGAGACTCCTCGTCATGTCCGTAATCACATTCGGGACTCCGAACAAACTTCGGTACATCAAAACTCATAAACTAATAATATAACTATCATCGAAACCTTAAGCGTGCGGACCCTACGGGTTCGAGAACTATGTAGACATGACCGAGAACAGTTTCTGGTCAATAACCAATAGCGGAACCTGGATGCTCATATTGGCTCCTACATATTCTACGAAGATCTTTATTGGTCAAACCGCATAACAACATACATTGTTCCCTTTGTCATCGGTATGTTACTTGCCCGAGATTCGATCGTCGGTATCCTAATACCTAGTTCAATCTCCTTACCGGCAAGTCTCTTTACTCGTTACGTAATGCATCATTCCGTGACTAACTCATTAGCTACATTGCTTGCAAGGCTTATAGTGATGTGCATTACCGAGAGGGCCCAGAGATACCTCTCCGACAATCGGAGTGACAAAACCTAATCTCGAAATACGCCAACTCAACATGTACCTTTGGAGACACCTGTAGAGCTCCTTTATAATCACCCAGTTATGTTGTGACGTTTGGTAGCACATAAAGTGTTCCTCCGGTAAACGGGAGTTGCATAATCTCATAGTTATAGGAACTTGTATAAGTCATGAAGAAAGCAATAGCAATATACTAAACAATCAAGTGCTAAGCTAATGGAATGGGTCAAGACAATCAAATCATTCTCCTAATGATGTGATCCCGTTAATCAAATGACCACACATGTCTATGGTTAGGAAACATAACCATCTTTGATTAATGAGCTAGTCAAGTAGAGGCATACTAGTGACATTAAGTTTGTCTATGTATTCACACATGTATTACGTTTCCGGTTAATACAATTCTAGCATGAATAATAAACATTTATCATGATATGAGGAAACAAATAATAACTTTATTATTGCCTCTAGGGCATATTTCCTTCACCCCCCCCCCCCCCCCTTAGTAGTACGGTGGTCCTATGACTCAATAAAGGGAAGAGAAACAACGAAATAAATGTTACGTATTCACTTCAATCTTCTCGGCCGCTGGCACTTTCTTCGGACGAGCACCGAACCAAATCCTATACATCAACAATTTTTGAGGGGTCACTCTTGCCATCATAATCTTCGGTGATAACCTTCACTACCACGCACGAGATTATCTTCGGAGGTTGATCCAAACTCCTCTTGACTCTAGGGACCTATTGCTCTATGTGCACTAACAAACACATTAGTCCCTTTCTGTTTAGGTCAACAATCTCCAAAACAGAAAGAGGCAAATTATTGCACCAACAATCTCCCCCTTTTTGGATGATTGTTGACAAAACAGATAATCATCAAAGTGGAGATAGAAGAGTAGAAAGTAATTCCAACAAGAGTTAACAAGTGTTACTTTTCTTGATGATGAAATAGACTCCCCCAAAATGTATGCAGGGAAAAAGATATGAGATAAATTCTCCTGCAAGTGTCGAGGTATATGGAGGAAATTTCAATCATTCAAGGTAATGATCCGTACTGATGATATATAATCCATCAAGATCGTAGTGCAATCATTCATAACTTCTGATAATAATTCCACCTGCAAAACAATCGCTTCGAGATACATAGTGCGGCAGGAGGGGTTATTAACATTACAGCACATCAGTTATCGAGGGTTTTACAACTTAGTACAGATAAGCTTATACCAGAAGTTCCAAACTTGCATGAAACAAAACCAACAAAACACAGGAAGCAAATATATTGAGATTCGATGAAATTCTCCCCCTTTTGTCAACTAGTGTTAAAAAGGTGACAAATAACATGATTGCAAAACACAGAACTTGGTTCATTCGGTAGCATTGATACGTCTCCAACCTATCTATAATTTTTGATTGTTCCATGCTGTTATATTATCATTCTTGGGTGTTTTACAATCATTTTATAGCAATTTTATATCTTTTTGGGGACTAACCTATTGACATAGTGCCAAGGGCCAGTTGTTGTTTTTTGCTTGTTTTTTACATCGCAGGAAATTAATACCAAATGGAGTCTAAACGCAGCGAAATTTTTTGTGGAATTTTTCTGTACTAGAAGACACATGTTGGCCCAAGAAAGTACCTGAGGGGAGCTCCGAGGGGAGCACAACCCACCAGGGCGCGCCTGGGGGCCTAGGCGCGCCCAGGTGGGTTGTGTCCACCTCGGCTGCCTCCGGCACCGCCTCTTTACTCTATAAATACCCCAATATTCCAGAAACCCTTGGGGAGTTGACAAAAATCATTCCAGCCGCCGCACGTTCCAGAACCACCGGATCCAATCTAGACACCAACACGGAGGGGTTCATCATCCTCATTGGTGCCTCTTAGATGATGCATGAGTAGTTCATTGTAAACCTTTGGGTCCACAGTTAGTAGCTACATGGCTTCCTCTCTCTCTCTCTTGATTCTCAATACAATAGTCTTTTGGAGATCTATTTGATGTAACTCCTTTTGCGGTGTGTTTGTTGGGATATGATGAAATTTGAGAACATTGTGGAAGTGTACAGAGAACAAGTGAGGGAGTACATGAAAGGCATCGACGGAGTTCTGATGAAGTTGTCTGAGTTATTTTCAGAAGCTTTAGGTCTTGCAAGTGATTATCTAGCAGGCACAAGATGCTTCAATGCAAGGTCAATGGCGTGTCACTATTTCCCGATATGTCCCCACTCCCCGGCCACATTTGACCATGGGTGGGACCAAGCATACTGACCTCGGGTTCCTGACCTTGCTCCTCCAAGATAGTGTCGGCGGCTTTCAAGTTCTTCATCAAGATGTTTGGATTGATGTTCCTCCTGTCAAGGGTGCGTTGCTGGCCAATATTACTGACATGATGCAGGTAGTGTCACACTTTCACCTAACCAATTTGTTATACATGGTTAGACAAATTGGTATCTAGGTGTTGATTGTGGGTTCGAGACCAAGCGAACTCGCCTCACTTTTAGCTTAGTTTAATTTGCACTCTCTTCTGACAGGCTGGACCCACTGGTCATAGAGGTGAAAAAAATGCCACGTCAATAGTCTCTTTCTTGAGAAAATATATATCTCGAGGTGTTTTTCTCTGGCCGAGTGGCTGACAGCGGGCCCCACACGTCTAGTCAGCTCCGACTTCGTATATAAACGAGATAAGCACTGTATTTGCACGTCAATACCAAGTTTTTGCACCACTTCGATGTACACCATAACTTGTAGCACCAAAGTGATCGTCTACGCCAAGTTGTAGCACCACCAGTGTAATTGGCTCTATATTTATACACTCACTCATATGAAACACTAATTTTATTAAACTATTTATTTATTGTTGATCATAAATTAACTATCTTATCTTCTATGTTTGTGCTTACAATACTCATCTATAAAATATATTTAAAATAATTTATTGTTATTGCTAGTATACAATTCTATCCGTATATGTATATTTAAGCTAATATAAAAATTACATATTTTATGGGTACTAGTATATTTTGTGAAATCTGGACGTTTCCCTTTCTAATAGTAGAGCTATAATATATAAGACTGGATAGCGGTTTTACCGTGCAGTGATAAGTTTCAAAAGATATATAAGAGTTAATACAATATATTCCCCAATCTCTCATTGTCTCAAGTTTTAGTCTTTAGTTTTAAAATTATATTAAATGGTGCATAAACTCTAAAATATTAATAAATATAGAAATTTTAATAAGAAATGACATTACCAATTGATATTGGACCAATCACATGCATATTTGTATTCTAGTTGTTGATGTCAATTTTTGTAAATTGATCTTTATTTGTGATTTAAGATTTAAGGACGGTTTTGACACAATTTTAAAATTTAAGAATTATTTATTTATCATAAAAATAATTGTATTCGTGATAAATTTGCAATATTTTTTTGTCATAAAAAGTAATGTTTAATAAATTAAACTATACTTAACTAAAATATACTCCCTTTGTTCCCCAAATATTTGTCTTTCTAAAGATTTCAACAAGTGACTACATACGAAGCCAAATGAGTGAATCTACACTCTAAAATATGTCTACATACACTGGTATGTTGTAGTCCATTTGAAATGTCTAGAAAGACAAATAGTTGGGAACGGAGGGAGTATGTTGTTACTCACCATAATACCATACACCATCATTGATCTCTATGATGGGTTGTTTGAAATCCACTTCTTATTTGTCCTTTTTGCAAGGCCAGTACTAGGCGCCGGCGCACCGGCCCAATATTCAGCCGGTCGAGTGCCAGCCCTCAGATTCGAACGCTATCCATCGTCAGATTTCTTCTTCTTTCTTCCTCGATGCAAACCGGACCCCAGGCGGCTGCAGCGGGAGAGCACCACCGGCTAGCTGGAATCCCCCCCCCCCCCCCCCCCGCTGTAGCAGAGAGCGCCGACCCACTTGTCCATCCCCACCACTGCCATCTCCCTCGTTTCGCGCTCCGTCGTCGTCGGATCCCTGCCCCAGCTCGGCCATGGCTGGCACGAAGCCTCTGCCAACAGCGGTTGTAGCTCTCTCCGCCTGCAGTTGTAGCATCTGGTGCGCCACACCCCCTATGTACTCGCCGTCAGTGCTTGCCGCAGGGTGCACACTGCACGCACCGTCCTCTTCTTCTTCCTGGGCAACCCAATTCAACGTCTGGCCGTTGTAGCAAAACAACTTGTCTTTTGTAGCTTTTCGTTCCCGGGTTGCAGCAAAAATCAAGCGCCACTACGTCTCTCCGTACAAATCCCTGACATTTAGCAAAAATAATCACAGGTTCCAGCTGCTGCAGATGCTTCTTCCAGCAATTCTTCTGTCAGTTGCAACTTTTGTGTTCTCGATTCCAGCAAAAATGACAGCGACAGCGCAGTCCGCTGTCCACCCTAGTAACAAATGACGGCGATGACGGTTGAAGCAGAAAAGTTAGCTGGTTCCAGCAAAATTTAACGCCAATTCCAGCAAAAAAAAAACCTCTAACCTAGCAAAACTTCAGTAATAGTCGGTTGTAGATTTCTTGAGTATCTGGTTGAAGCTTTTTTCATCTGTCGTTGAAGCTTTTCTTCCAACGGTTGCAGCTTTTCCTGTTTGCCAATGTTTGGTTGAAGCTTTTTTATGTAATGGATGTAGCTCTTTGCGTCAACGATTGTAGCATAGGGCACCGCCCTTTGCAGCTCCGCGAGCGCCGCTGTTGCAGCACGGGAGCACCCCTGTTTCCCTGAGGTTCCAGATCCACCACTAACTGGTCCTAGCAAACAATGGACGCCGACTTGTGCCTCGCCGTCTCCTGCGCAGGAGAGAGAAGAAAGAAGGAGAGGAAGAAGAGAACCGGAGGAAACAGATGACAGCGATCACCAGAGAAAGAAAAAAAAAGCAAAAGGGAATGGTTGGTGGCGGGCCCAGGCGACAAGTCAACTTACAGGAGGGCACGCACGGTCGCAGGATTCTAGGCGATCGAACGCACAGCGCGCGTCCGGCCGAAGGCTCGGCCGGTCTGCCGGCTATAAACATTTCCCTTTTTGCAATTATGCAGATTATTACAAACGGGAAGTTCAAGAGCCTGGAGCACCGAGCAGTGCTGAGACCAACTGTAGAGCCACGTATCTCAATTGCAAGCTTTATAAGCACTGATGATCTTGATAGGCGGTATGGGCCGATAGGGGAGCTTTTATCAGAAGACAATAAGCCCATTTATGAGCAAGATTCGGTGAATACATGAAGAAGTATAACCTATAAATTACATCAACGGTGTTGAATTCTATATATATATTCCATCCTCTTACAATAAGGTTGTGATTGGTGACATTAATAATGTGGAAGAGTGGAAGCATAAAAATTTCTAGATATGGACGTATATTATTTTATTATAGGTGAGCATGGTCATGTTTAGATTTTCAGAGCTATTATGCAATGCATCTCCTTTTTTCATAAGCGACCCGGTGTATGGTTTGCTGAATAATTATTGAGAATTTTAATGTGTGTCCACTTACTAATTGTATCTTTATCATCATATCGATATCCTCGGCCCCTCCGACGAGCTGCAGCGAGCGCTAGCGGCCTGGACGACATCTTGGCTATGTTTCATGTGACATTCTTCAAGTGCAGCAGAGTGTGCCTCGGCGCGTCCATCCACCACACGGCGGCGGACGTCGGGGAGGCGAGGGGCGAAGTTGGTGTCCCAGCGGCTAAACATATTTGCATGTAGTAAGAACTTTATCAAGACCTACTCAAACATCATTGAAGCATATGTAATTTGGTGGTAAACATAAAGAATAAACAACAATGGATAATTATTATAAAATTCAGGTAAGAATACTGATACTCATCTTGTTGTATTTTGTTTGAGTTTCGCAATAATTTAGAAAGCATTCAAAACAGTAGAGTATTAAAATACGCATATATTTCATCTTAATTATGAGGCATTACTAAGTGTCGTCTCATTAAGCTTTTGATTTTAAATCCTAAAATTACCAAACTAATAAGTTGTTACTATTCGTAGCTTCCCTTTTATATTTGCTAAGATTTTTAGCAAAAATCCACTATAACAACATAGTTTTTTAATTTTCTTGAACTAAATAAGAAAATTGTGACAAAATATACAAACTTAGGTAAACACCAACAAATGTTTGTGTAATAATAAGTATATTGGCAATATACAAGTGTGTTTACATTGATAATTTTGCTAATTATTACTAATATTTTACTATTCAACACAATAATATTGAATGTTGTTTCAAGAAAAATAAATATACATTTAACTACAAGATGAGTTATTTTGATGTAATTTTTTTTAGTATAAACAAGCAAAAATGCATTAACTCAAAGTAATAAGGTTTGCCCTATATTTAGTGCGCGCAAATGAATGATTTGTTGATCAGCTCAGGCGTCTCCTCTTCTTATAGATCAAGACAGGCAAAATTGTTGTTACTCGTGTGGGTGTCTCGGCCGGAGCGGCACGCCCTCACTTGTCGTCCAACCGCATCAAATGCAAAGGCTGGTCGTGGCCATGGGCGCCTCTATAGGCTATTGCCTAAAGCCCTAGAGCCCTAGAGACACAGGGTTGTTTTGTATCCTCTTGCCATAGTGTTACTACAGGAGTTACTAACGCGTATGGCTACCGTGTTGCTACAGCTTTGCTCAGGCGCATGAATGCGTAGTAATAAACTCTTTTTATCTGACAGTTGCTGGACAAGTGTGACAGCTGAAGCGGCCAGCATGTAATGCATGATTCTCTTGAAAGATCTTCGTATATCTATCGGCTTTACTTCCTGCTTGTGTTTGCTTCTCCGATTGATGACGAGACCTGCTCCTGCTGATCATGTTGAATGCAGCAGATGCATTGGGTCCTTTCATTTTGTATCGTGAATGGGTTACCTTTGTTTTTTCCCAAGTAGCACGCCCAGCATTGGTCCACAAACACACCATCCCATCCTCGTCTTGTCCATGGTTGCAACATGTGTGTGTGTGTATATACTATTCAGCACAGTAGTACTGAATGTTGTTTGAAGAAAAAATATATACATTTAACTACAAGATGAGTTATTTTGATGTAATTTTTTTTAGTATAAACAAGCAAGAATGCATTAACTCAAAGTAATGAGGTTTGCCCTATATTTAGTGCGCGCAAATGAATGATTTGTTGATCAGCTCAGGCGTCTCCTCTTCTTATAGATCAAGACATGCAAAATTGTTGTTACTCGTGTGGGTGTCTCGGCCGGAGCGGCACGCCCTCACTTGTCGTCCAACCGCATCAAATGCAAAGGCTGGTCGTGGCCATGGGCGCCTCTATAGGCTATTGCCTAAAGCCCTAGAGCCCTAGAGACACAGGGTTGTTTTGTATCCTCTTGCCATAGTGTTACTACAGGAGTTACTAACGCGTATGGCTACCGTGTTGCTACAGCTTTGCTCAGGCGCATGAATGCGTAGTAATAAACTCTTTTTATCTGACAGTTGCTGGACAAGTGTGACAGCTGAAGCGGCCAGCATGTAATGCATGATTCTCTTGGAAGATCTTCGTATATCTATCGGCTTTACTTCCTGCTTGTGTTTGCTTCTCCGATTGATGACGAGACCTGCTCCTGCTGATCATGTTGAATGCAGCAGATGCATTGGGTCCTTTCATTTTGTATCGTGAATGGGTTACCTTTGTTTTTTCCCAAGTAGCACGCCCAACATTGGTCCACAAACACACCATCCCATCCTCGTCTTGTCCATGGTTGCAACATGTGTGTGTGTGTGTGTGTGTGTATACTATTCAGCACAGTAGTACTGAATGTTGTTTGAAGAAAAAAATATACATTTAACTACAAGATGAATTATTTTGATGTAAAAAAGTTTAGCATAAACAAGTAAGAATGCATTAACTCAAAGTAATGAGGTTTGCCCTATATTTGGTGCGCGCAAATGAATGATTTGTTGATCAGCTCAGGTGTCTACAGCTGAATAAAAAAGGCTCGAGAAGCTGAATTTCATTTTGGAAGTTCAAGTGACAAATTATTCGGAAGTCATTTTGTTAAGCCGATACATGGTTTCTCAGTGGCTGGTCCTTTGGCAGAAATGTTCGAATGAATTGTAATATCAATTTGAACCTTTTATATGGTCATGGTTAGCTGATTAGCATGGACGTCTACAGTTGCATGACGAAGTTTCTGAAGAAGTTGAATTTCACTTCTAATATAAGTTTGAACCTTGTAATATTTGAATATGAGCTTTCTAAAATTGAAGTTTAAACCTTGTAATTTTTGGTATTTGTGCACTGAAATGACATTGTGTTATCTTTTTTAAATGTCCAGCTGCAATTTATACACGTGAAGTACAGTCCGACTACAGATGCAAGCGGACGGGGTCTGCATGACATGGGATTGAGATGATCGAAGAGGCAAAGTTGTCCGTTTCTAGGAGACGAACAACTTTCTTGTTGATCACCTTTCGCCTTGGAGATATTTTAGATTAAATCGTACATAATGCTATATATTTCTATGAGATAATATTTTTCCCGTTCATGCTCTCATAGTTCAGTGAGGTACTATGAGATAAGGTGTGGGACAAAGATGACCCTCTCCCCTTGCTTTGGAGTAGGGCTATGCTCGCTAGTCTCCGGAACCCGACAGTCAGCTCCGGTAGGTATGTAACCCACAACCCAGAGCTCGCTAATGGTGCCCTTCGTGACATTGGAAGCCACCCACTTGGCCCTTAGCTCGGCTTCAGCCATTGCTGGTGAGGAGACGTGGGTGCAGGGATAAGCTTGAAGGTTTAGAAATAGATCTGGGGCGTTGGAGCTCTGGAGGCTTTGAGAAATGGCACAAGAGATGAAGGAGTGGGGGTAAGTGGCATGTTAATCCTTTGGTTTCATAGGTTAGTTAAAGACCAAGAGTCCCCTTACCGCACCGTATGAATTGCCACGTTCCAACCTTTCATGTCGTTATGGGCGCGTGGGGTGAAACAATTCGCTGATGATATGCTCGGAAAACGGAGCACGATCTCTGCATTGATGAGACGTGCCAATGAGAAAGCTGCGTCGGGCCGCTATTTGAGTTACAATAACAGGCTCACTTAGCGCCATAGGTGGTTACGGTTCGGTAAAAGTTGTCAGGCAAGGACACTATTTAGATATGCGCGATAGGCCTTCAAGGCTAAGGTATCTCAAGACTTCGTGTGCCGAAGTACGGCCCTTAAAACATGTGGTCGATGGGCAATCCCGGAAAGGGAAAGATCTGTAATTTCTTTGAATAAAAGAGATCTCGGATCCAAACAAAATCTAGCTAGAGAAGGAACTCGCCTGCCAAGCCAAAAACATTGGTCCGGGGACGGATCTGATGTCCTCAGCTTCAAGGAAAAGTTCAAGGGCTACTGACGGTATCCTGAACTAGGGGTACGAACCTAGTTGGCTTGCAGTCCATGGGCCAAGCTTACGGCCCACCGATATCAATATGCAAGGACTCCGGGAACCTCGAACCTAGACGTGATCAAGACGTGCACGGCCGAAGACTTGGCGTATGCTTCAAGGACAACTCCAACTCCAGGCATGTTTATTCCTAGTTGGAAACCGTGAAGGAAATATGCCCTAGAGGCAATAATAAAGTTATTATTTATTTCCTCATATCATGATAAATATTTATTATTCATGCTAGAATTGTATTAACCGGAAACATGATACATGTGTGAATACATAGACAAACATATAGTCACTAGTAAGCCTCTACTTGACTAGCTCATTAATCAAAGATGGTTATGTTTCCTAGCCATAGACATGTGTTGTCATTTGATTAATGGGATCACATCATTAGGGGAATGATGTGATTGACATGACCCATTCCGTTAGCCTAGCACTTGATCGTTTAGTATATTGCTATTGCTTTCTTCATGACTTATACATGTTCCTATAACTCTGAGATTATGCAACTCCCGTTTACCGGAGGAACACTTTGGGTGCTACCAAACGTCACAACGTAACTGGGTGATTATAAAGGAGTACTACAGGTGTCTCCAAAGGTACATGTTGGGTTGGCGTATTTCGAGATTAGGTTTTGTCACTCCGATTGTCGGAGAGGTATCTCTAGGCCCTCTCGGTAATGCACATCACTATAAGCCTTGCAAACAATGTAGCTAATGAGTTAGTTAAGGAATGATGCATTACGTAACGAGTAAAGAGACTTGCTGGTAACGAGATTGAACTAGGTATTGGATAACGACGATCGAATCTCGGGCAAGTAACATACCGATGACAAAGGGAACAACGTATGTTGTTATGCGGTTTGACCGATAAAGATCTTCGTAGAATATGTAGGAGCCAATATGGGCATCCAGGTCCCGCTATTGGTTATTGACCGAGAATAGTTCTAGGTCATGTCTACATAGTTCTCGAACCCGTAGGGTCCGCACGCTTAACGTTACGATGACAGTTTTATTATGAGTTTATCAGTTTTGATGTACCAAAGTTTGTTCGGAGTCCCGGATGTGATCACGGACATGACGAGGAGTCTCGAAATGTTCGAGACATAAAGATTGATATATTGGACGACTATATTCGGACACCGGAAGTGTTCCGGGTGATTTCGGAGAAAACCGGAGTGCCGGAGGGGTTACCGGAACCCCCCAGGGAAGTATTGGGCCTTAGTGGGCCTGAGGGGAGAGAGAGGGCAGCAGCCCAGGAGGTGGCGCCCCCCCCCCCCCCATGAGGAGTCCGAATTGGACTAGGGCAGGGGGCGCGGGCCCCCCTTTCCCTGTCCCTCTCCCTCTCCTTCCTTCCCCCTTCCTCCTTCCTAGTAGGACTAGGAAAGCGGAGTCCTACTCCCACTAGGAGGAGGACTCCCCCCCTCCTTGGCGCGCCCCTAGGGCCGGCCGGCCTCACCCCTTGCTCCTTTATATACGGGGGCAGGGGGCACCCTAGAGACACACAAGTTGATCTACGGATCATTCCTTAGCCGTGTGTGGTGCCCCCCTCCACCATATTCCACCTCGGTCATATTGTTGCGGAGTTTAGGCGAAGCCCTACGACGGTAGAACATCATCATCGTCACCACGCCATCATGCTGACGGAACTCATCCCCGACGCTTTGCTGGATCGAAGCCCGGGGAACGTCATCGAGCTGAACGTGTGCAGAACTCGGAGGTGCCGTACATTCGGTGCTTGGATCGGTCGGATCGTGAAGACGTACGACTACATCAACCGCGTTGTCATAACGCTTCCACTTACGGTCTACGAGGGTACGTGGACAACACTCTCCCCTCTCGTTGCTATGTCATCACTATGATCTTGCGTGTGCGTAGGAAAATATTTGAAATTACTACGTTCCCCAACAGTGGCATCCGAGCCAGGTTTTATGCGTAGATGTCATATGCACGAGTAGAACACAAGTGAGTTGTGGGCGATACAAGTCATACTGCTTACCAGCATGTCATACTTTGGTTCGGCGGTATTGTGAGATGAAGCGGCACGGACCGACATTACGCGTACGCTTACGCGAGAATGGTTTCACCGTTACGAGCACTCGTGCTTAAAGGTGGCTGGCGGGTGTCTGTCTCTCTCACTTTAGCTGAATCGAGTGTGGCTACGCCCGGTCCTAGCGAAGGTTAAAACAGCACTAACTTGACGAACTATCGTTGTGGTTTTGATGCATAGGTAAGAACGGTTCTTGCTAAGCCCGTAGCAGCCACGTAAAATTTGCAACAACAAAGTAGAGGACTTCTAACTTGTTTTTGCAGGGCATGTTGTGATGTGATATGGTCAAGACGTGATGCTATATTCTATTGTATGAGATGATCATGTTTTGTAACCGAAGTTATCGGCAACTGGCAGGAGCCATATGGTTGTCGCTTTATTGTATGAAATGCAAACGCCCTGTAATTGCTTTACTTTATCACTAAGCGGTAGCGATAGTCGTAGAAGCAATAGATGGCGTAAACGACAACGATGCTACGATGGAGATCAAGGTGTCGCGCCGGTGACGATGGTGATCACGACGGTGCTTCGGAGATGGAGATCACAAGCACAAGATGATGATGGCCATATCATATCACTTATATTAATTGCATGTGATGTTTATCCTTTATGCATCTTATCTTGCTTTGATTGACGGTAGCATTTTAAGATGATCTCTCACTAAAAATTATCAAGAAGTGTTCTCCCTGAGTATGCACCGTTGCCAAAGTTCGTCGTGCCCACACACCACGTGATGATCGGGTGTGATAAGCTCTACGTCCATCTACAACGGGTGCAAGCCAGTTTTGCACACACAGAATACTCAGGTTATACTTGACGAGCCTAGCATATGCAGATATGGCCTCGGAACACGGAGACCGAAAGGTCGAGCGTGAATCAGATAGTAGATATGATCAACATAGTGATGTTCACCATTGAAAACTACTCCATCTCACGTGATGATCGGTTATGGTTTAGTTGATTTGGATCACGTGATCACTTAGATGACTAGAGAGATGTCTATCTAAGTGGGAGTTCTTAAGTAATATGATTAATTGAACTTAAATTGATCATGAACTTAGTACCTGATAGTATTTTGCTTGTCTATGTTTGTTGTAGATAGATGGCTCGTGTTGTTGTTCCGTTGAATTTTAATGCGTTCCTTGAGAAAGCAAAGTTGAAAGATGATGGTAGCAATTACACGGACTGGGTCCGTAACCTGAGGATTATCCTCATTGCTGCGCAGAAGAATTACGTCTTGGAAGCACCGCTGGGTGCCAGGCCTGCTGCTGATGCAACTGACGATGTTAAGAACGTCTGGCAGCGCAAAGCTGATGACTACTCTATAGTTCAGTGTGCCATGCTTTACGGCTTAGAACCGGGTCTTCAACGACGTTTTGAACATCATGGAGCATATGAGATGTTCCAGGAGTTGAAGTTAATATTTCAAGCAAATGCCCGGATTGAGAGATATGAAGTCTCCAATATGTTCTACAGCTGCAAGATGGAGGAGAATAGTTCTGTCAGTGAGCATATACTCAAAATGTCTGGGTATAATAATCACTTGATTCAACTAGGAGTTAATCTTCCGGATGATAGCGTCATTGACAGAATTCTCCAATCACTGCCACCAAGCTACAAGAGCTTTGTGATGAACTATAATATGCAAGGGATGAACAAAACAATTTCCGAGCTCTTTGCAATGCTAAAGGCTGCGGAGGTAGAAATCAAGAAGGAGCATCAAGTGTTGATGGTCAAGAAGACCACTAGTTTCAAGAAAAAGGGCAAAGGGAAGAAGAAGGGGAACTTCAAGAAGAACAGCAAGCAAGTTGCTGCTCAAGAGAAGAAACTCAAGTCTGGACCTAAGCCTGAAACTGAGTGCTTCTACTGCAAGCAGACTGGACACTGGAAGCGGAACTGCCCCAAGTATTTGGCGGATAAGAAGGATGGCAAGGTGAACAAAGGTATATGTGATATACATGTTATTGATGTGTACCTTACTAGAGCTCGCAGTAGCACCTGGGTATTTGATACTGGTTCTGTTGCTAACATTTGAAACAGGGACTACGGAATAAGCGAGCACTGGCCAAGGACGAGGTGACGATGTGCGTGGGAAACGGTTCCAAAGTCGATGTGATCGCGGTCGGCACGCTACCTCTACATCTACCTTTGGGATTAGTTTTAGACCTGAATAATTGTTATTTGGTGCCAGCGTTAAGCATGAACATTATATCTGGATCTTGTTTGATGCGAGACGGTTATTCATTTAAATTAGAGAATAATGGTTGTTCTATTTATATGAGTAATATCTTTTATGGTCATGCACCCTTGAAGAGTGGTCTATTTGTATTGAATCTCGATAGTAGTGATACACATATTCATAATGTCGAAGCCAAAAGATGCAGAGTTGATAATGATAGTGCAACTTATTTGTGGCACTGTTGTTTAGGTCATATCGGTGTAAAGAGCATGAAGAAACTCCATACTGATGGACTTTTGGAATCACTTGATTATGAATCACTTGGTACTTGCGAACCGTGCCTCATGGGCAAGATGACTAAAATACTGTTCTCCGGTACTATGGAGAGAGCAACAGATTTGTTGGAAATCATACATACAGATGTATGTGGTCCGATGAATGTTGAAGCTCATGGCGGATATCGTTATTTTCTCACCTTCACAGATGATTTGAGAAGATATGGGTATATCTACTTAATGAAACACAAGTCTGAAACATTTGAAAAGTTCAAAGAATTTCAGAGTGAAGTGGAAAATCATCGTAACAAGAAAATAAAGTTTCTACGATCTGATCGTGGATGAGAATATTTTAGTTACGAGTTTGGTTTACATTTGAAACAATGCGGAATAGTTTCGCAACTCACGCCACCCGGAACACCACAACGAAATGGTGTGTCCGAACGTCGTAATCATACTTTACTAGACATGGTGCGATCTATGATGTCTCTTACTGATTTACCGCTATCGTTTTGGGGTTATGCTTTAGAGACAGCCGCATTCACATTGAATAGGGCACCATCAAAATCCGTTGAGACGACGCCTTATGAACTGTGGTTTGGCAAGAAACCAAAGTTGTCGTTTCTTAAAGTTTGGGGCTGCGATGCTTATGTGAAGAAACTTCAACCAGATAAGCTCGAACCTAAATCAGAGAAATGTGTCTTCATAGGATACCCAAAGGAGACAGTTGGGTACACCTTCTATCACAGATCCGAAGGCAAGACATTCATTGCTAAGAATGGATCCTTTCTAGAGAAAGAGTTTCTCTCAAAAGAAGTGAGTGGGAGGAAAGTAGAACTTGATGAGATAACTGTATCTACTCCCTTATTGGAAAGTAGTTCATCACAGAAATCGGTTTCTGTGACACCTACACCAATTAGTGAGGAAGCTAATGATATTGATCATGAAACTTCAGATCAAGTTTCTACTAAACCTCGTAGGTCTACAGAGTAAAATCCGCACCAGAGTGGTACGGTAATCCTATTCTGGAAGTCATGTTACTTGACCATGATGAACCTACGAACTATGAGGAAGCGATGATGAGCCCAGATTCCGCAAAATGGCTAGAAGCCATGAAATCTGAGATGGGATCCATGTATGAGAACAAAGTATGGACTTTGGTTGACTTGCCCGATGATCGGCAAGCCATTGAGAATAAATGGATCTTTAAGAAGAAGACTGACGCTGATGGTAATGTAACTGGCTATAAAGCTCGACTTGTTGCGAAAGGTTTTCGACAAGTTCAAGGGGTTGACTACGATGAGACTTTCTCACCCGTAGCGATGCTTAAGTCTGTCCGAATCATGTTAGCTATTGCTGCATTTTATGATTATGAAATTTGGCAAATGGATGTCAAAACTGCATTCTTGAATGGATTTCTGGAAGAAGAGTTGTATATGATGCAGCCAGAAGGTTTTGTTGATCCAAAAGGTGCTAACAAAGTGTGCAAGCTCCAGCGATCCATTTATGGACTGGTGCAAGCATCTCGGAGTTGGAATAAACGCTTTGATAGTGTGATCAAAGCATATGGTTTTATACAGACTTTTGGAGAAGCCTGTATTTACAAGAAAGTGAGTGGGAGCTCTATAGCATTTCTGATATTATATGTAGATGACATATTATTAATTGGACATGATATAGAATTTCTGGATAGCATAAAGGGATACTTGAATAAAAGTTTTTCAATGAAAGACCTCGGTGAAGCTGCTTACATATTGGGCATCAAGATTTATAGAGATAGATCAAGACGCTTAATAGGACTTTCACAAAGCACATACCTTGATAAAATTTTGAAAAAGTTCAAAATGGATTAGGCAAAGAAAGGGTTCTTTCCCGTGCTACAAGGTGTGAAGTTGAGTCAGACTCAATGCCCGACGACAGCAGAAGATAGAGAGAAAATGAAAGATGTTCCCTATGCTTCAGCCATAGGCTCTATCATGTATGCAATGCTGTGTACCAGACCTGACGTATGCTTAGCAATAAGCTTGGCAGGAAGGTACCAAAGTAATCCATGAGTGGATCACTGGACAGCGGTCAAGAACATCCTGAAATACCTGAAAAGGACTAAGGATATGTTTCTCGTATATGGAGGTGACAAAGAGCTAGTCGTAAATGGTTACGTCGGTGCAAGCTTTGACACTGATCCGGACGATTCTAAATCGCAAACCGGATACATATTTTTATTAAACGGTGGAGCTGTAAGTTGGTGTAGTTCTGAACAAAGCGTCGTGGCGGGATCTACATGTGAAGCGGAGTACATAGCTGCTTCGGAAGCAGCAAATGAAGGAGTCTGGATGAAGGAGTTCATTACCGATCTAGGTGTCATACCTAGTGCATCGGGACCAATGAAGATCTTCTGTGACAATACTGGTGCAATTGCCTTGGCAAAGGAATCCAGATTTCACAACAGGACCAAGCACATCAAGAGACGCTTCAATTCCATCCGGGACCAAGTCCAAGTGGGAGACATAGAGATTTGCAAGATACATACGGATCTGAATGTTGCAGACCCATTGACTAAGCCTCTCTCACGAGCAAAACATGATCAGCACCAAGACTCCATGGGTGTTAGAATCATTACTATGTAATCTAGATTATTGACTCTAGTGCAAGTGGGAGACTGAAGGAAATATGCCCTAGAGGCAATAATAAAGTTATTATTTATTTCCTCATATCATGATAAATGTTTATTACTCATGCTAGAATTGTATTAACCGGAAACATGATACATGTGTGAATACATAGACAAACATATAGTCACTAGTAAGCCTCTACTTGACTAGCTCATTAATCAAAGATGGTTATGTTTCCTAGCCATAGACATGTCTTTTCATTTGATTAATGGGATCACATCATTAGGAGAATGATGTGATTGACATGACCCATTCCGTTAGCCTAGCACTTGATCGTTTAGTATATTGCTATTGCTTTCTTCATGACTTATACATGTTCCTATAACTATGAGATTAGGCAACTCCCGTTTACCGGAGGAACACTTTGGGTGCTACCAAACGTCACAACGTAACTGGGTGATTATAAAGGAGTACTACAGGTGTCTCCAAAGTTACATGTTGGGTTGGCGTATTTCGAGATTAGGTTTTGTCACTCCGATTGTCGGAGAGGTATCTCTGGGCCCTCTCGGTAATGCACATCACTATAAGCCTTGCAAGCAATGTAGCTAATGAGTTAGTTACGGAATGATGCATTATGTAACGAGTAAAGAGACTTGCCGGTAACGAGATTGAACTGGGTATTGGATACCGACGATCGAATCTCGGGCAAGTAACATACCGATGACAAATGGAACAACGCATGTTGTTATGCGGTTTGACCGATAAAGATCTTCGTAGAATATGTAGGAGCCAATATGGGCATCCAGGTCCCGCTATTGGTTATTGACCGAGAATAGTTCTAGGTCATGTCTACATAGTTCTCGAACCCGTAGGGTCCGCACGCTTAACGTTACGATGACAGTTTTATTATGAGTTTATAAGTTTTGATGTACCGAAGTTTGTTCGGAGTCCCGGATGTGATCACGGACATGACGAGGAGTCTCGAAAAATGGTCGAGACATAAAGATTGATATATTGGACGACTATATTCGGACACCTGAAGTGTTCCGGGTGATTTCGGAGAAAACTGGAGTGCCGGAGGGGTTACCGGAACCCCTCGGGGAAGTATTGGGCCTTAGTGGGCCTGAGGGGAGAGAGAGGGCAGCAGCCCAGGAGGTGGCGCCCCCCCATGAGGAGTCCGAATTGGACTAGGGGAGGGGGCGCGGCCCCCCCCTTTCCCTCTCCCTCTCCCTCTCCTTCCTTCCCCCTTCCTCCTTCCTAGTAGGACTAGGAAAGGGGAGTCCTACTCCCACTAGGAGGAGGACTCCCCCCCCTCCTTGGCGCGCCCTTAGGGCCGGCCGGCCTCACCCCTTGCTCCTTTATATACGAGGGCAGGGGGGCACCCTAGAGACACACAAGTTGATCTACGGATCGTTCCTTAGCCGTGTGCGGTGCCCCCCTCCACCATATTCCACCTCGGTCATATCGTTGCGGAGTTTAGGCGAAGCCCTGCGACGGTAGAACATCATCATCGTCACCACGCCGTCGTGCTGACGGAACTCATCCCCGATGCTTTGCTGGATTGGATTGGAGCCCAGGGAACGTCATCGAGCTGAACGTGTGCTGAACTCGGAGGTGTCGTATGTTCGGTGCTTGGATCGGTCGGATCGTGAAGACGTACGACTACATCAACCGCGTTGTCATAACGCTTCCGCTTACGGTCTACGAGGGTACGTGGACAACACTCTCCCCTCTCGTTGCTACGTCATCACCATGATCTTGCGTGTGCGTAGCAAATTTTTTGAAATTACTACGTTCCCCAACTAACCGACCATGGGTAACCCTAGATACCCCTAGTGCCTATATAAGCCAAAGGGTTTAGTCCGTAGAGACACAATCACAATACCAGCCTTGGGGTTTGAAGACAACATATGATCTCGAGGTAGATCAACCTGTACTCGATACTCCACATCATTATATTAAAAAGGACGTAGGGTTTTACCTCTTCGAGAGGGCCCAACACTAGTGCATGAATTTCTAGCAGTGGTGGGCACAAAAAGCCCAGCAATGGCCGGCGAGGCGCCCAGGGCCGCCCACCACCGACCTGCCGCCAATGCTATAACCGCATCCGCCCGCCACTGCTTATTGTAAGATTTTTAACTTATTTCTCAATTTTTTATCCGTATTGTGCTTTTATATTAGTAGTATATAAAACAGATAGACTTGCATTATCTCCTGCAAAAAGAATAGGCAAGCGTATTCTTTTAACAGACTATAGCAATGGATATGAATGAATGGGACTGAGAAAATATTTTGGGCCTCACCCAAAGACGAGAAGGAGCAACCCAAGATAGGCCCGTTACTCATCCTTGTAACAAGGCCTTGTACTATAATAATGAACAAAATTGTTGACTTGTGTGGGCCGGCCAGTCCAAGTCCAATCCACTCGTTATCGATTGTCTGCGGTGGCGCTGGGCGTCTGGTCCGAGTAAATCACCCGCTCCTTTTTTTGCGAAGAATCATAGAGTTTTTATTCTAAAATGATAGAGTTACAATCTTCAGCTACTAACTTGCTGATGCATGGGGGTGGATGGCCAACCAACAGGCTGTGCTATCATCCCATCTATCAAAATTCGCTAAACAATGTGCAACCCTATTCTGTTTCCGAAGAATT
This sequence comes from Triticum timopheevii, assembly GCA_963921465.1. Lineage (NCBI taxonomy): Eukaryota > Viridiplantae > Streptophyta > Magnoliopsida > Poales > Poaceae > Triticum > Triticum timopheevii. The sequence continues at coordinate 169,603 of OY997274.1, read as the reverse complement.
TTAACAGGAATAACAACCCTATCACTCAGGTACCTCTTGATCTCCGACACCAGATGGCCATACTCCATTTATTTTATTTTTTTGCGAAAAGATGGCCATACTCCATTAAACAAGAAAAAATGGTGGTTGCTTGGTGAAGAAGAAGTAGGAAAAGAAAAATTGCAGGCATGCAGGCAGACTGAGAGAATCGTACATATATACAGTATTGTTGAAACTTGGTGGATTTGATTCAAACCAATGCAAGCTGTGTGCCACATATATATTTGTTGAAAAAGACAAGAAAAATTGCACATAGATTGTTGGGGCGGGAGTAGGTGTAGGTAGAAATTAACAGAGCCGTCCCTTTCACACACTCAACTTTGTAAACAACGAGTCCCACTCATCTTATCTTCAACTCATTAATTCTCTCAAGATGTTCAGGGTTATCCAGAGTTTTGTATGAAGGATGTTGAGCACTTGTGTTCAGGGTTCAGGGACCATGAGTGTTCAGGGTTTTGTATCCAGGTAGAGCTAGATCATGGCATCAGACAAAGCGTCGCCATGATGGTAGCATATACCAAAAATATATTGTTTGCAGTAACGAAGGTCATCGAGAAACCGCGTCGTCCAAGGACACTACAAGGACTGGTTGCAATGCCCGTATTCAGTTTAGTGTTAGCAGAGAGGGGGTTTGGACAGTGCAAAAGGTTGTAACCGATCATAATCATTATCTTGCTAGTCCCAATAAGATGCACAAACTAAGGTCCCAACGACGTGTTATAGAGGCGGACAGACATCTAATTGGTCAAATACGGGAAGCCGGGATGAAGCCATCCCAGGTATATGACTTCATGGTAGCGTTTTACGGAGGACCAGACAAAGTGCCATTCTCAAAGATGGATTGCAATAACGAGATTGGTCGTGAGCGCAAAAAGTACTTAGAATCAAATGATTCGCAAACACTTTTGGAATACTTGAAAAATAAGCAGAGAGAGGATCCAACATTTTTTTATGCCATTCAAGTAGATGAGAAAGATGGTCGGATTGCTAATTTCTTTTGGGCAGATGGCCAGTCTATCATGGATTACGCATGTTTTGGAGATGCTGTATCATTTGACACTATGTTTCAAACTAACAAGTTTGAAATGCCTTTTGCTCCAATCCTTGGAACCAACCATCACAAGCAGACTATAATTTTTGGGGCAGCGCTGATATTTAATGAGACCATTGAGTCATTTGTTTGGCTGTTTGAAACCTTTCTAACCGCAATGTCGGGTAAGCATCCAAGCACAATTTTCACTGATCAGGATGCGGCCATGGCAGGAGCATTTGCATATGTGTTTCGAAATACTAGTCATCGACTTTGTCTATGGCACATTTATCTTAATGCTGCTAAACATCTCGGACATGTAATTCATAAGCATCCTGAGAAGTTTCTACCTGATTTCAAGAGATGTGTCTATGAAGATAGATCAGAGTATAAGTTCAACAAGAAGTGGTTTGAATTGTTGGATCAGTACAACCTCCAGGACAACGAATGGATGGCAAACCTATATGAGTTGAGGGAAAAGTGGACTGCTGTCTATCGTGACTCATTTACAGCTGATATGAACTCTACTCAAAGGAGTGAAGGTATGAATAATGTTTTCAAGCAAAGATTTCGTAGGAGACTCGGTCTCTCGGAACTCCTTGTAGAATGTGAGAAGGTTTCTCATAGTCTTCGGGAAAATGAGTTGGATGCAGATTTTAGTTCGCGCCGAAAGAATCCGATTACTTACTCATCTAAGTTGCCTTTGTTGAAGACCGCATCTGAATCATATACAAGGAGGATGTATTCAGAGTTCGAGGAAGAATTTATAGGACAATTTTCAATGTCTTGTAAATTGTTACAAACTGTGGAGTCAGTCATGACATATATGGTTACACATATGAAGAGCGAGTATGGAACAAAAGTTATATTCAATACAGAGGATACTACCATTACATGTTATTGCAGAAAGTACGAATCCGTAGGTATGTATGCTCTATTTAATTTGCAGTTTACTAGTTTCTAATACAAATTGATGAAATATGGCATCCGTATTTTACAGGTATATTGTGCAAGCATGCTTTCAAAGTTTTCAATGTGAATGATGTTTTCATTTTGCCATCACAATATATACTAAAAAGATGGACAAAATATGCAAAGAGAGGATATTATGTTGAAAAACTAGGTACCGAGGAGGAAAGTTTGAAAACGCATGCTGCACGTGTGTCACGGAAAGCCACGTCCGTTGCATTGAAGTGTACACGATCAAAGGAACTTCTTATTGATTTTGAGAAAGTTATAGATAAGTTTGACATACAAGCAGATAACTCTCTCAGCAAGATTGAGGAAAAATCAAATGAGGTTCCGCTAGTTTCAACTACCGACACACTAAAAGGTACAATATCAAGAGTTCCCCAGGTGGTAAAAGGTGCAAAGAGTAAACGGTCAAAAATCTCATTTGGGAAGAAGAAAGGAAAGAAAAAGAATATTTCTAAAAAGAAAGGTACTGGTCCTACACATTCTAGCAAGCCTTTTCTATTATATACTTCTATAGTTAGTGTGCAATTTATTTTTCAATTTTTGTCTGAAAATAGGAGACCCAAAAGATGCAGTAGGAAATAGGGATGATGACATTCATCCACAGGAATTGATGGTAAAACATATGACTTGGACTCGGCATTACATTTTCATATTTTTCCTACATATTTGTATGAACAATTTCATATTATATCACACAGGATGTTACTACTGGTACCATTGACGTTTCTAGTATGGCTGCTCCGTTGATCGAAGGCGGATTTACTAATGCCGCAATTCCAACCTTTGCAAATGATGCGTATGGGCAACCTTCAGGCATGTATGCTCCTTTCATCCAAGGCGAATATACAAGTCTGTTGCTTGGAGTTCATCAGGATGCCACATTGTCCTCGTCTGCTAAAAAGTTACATTTTGATGAATAGTATTTGGCGCAACCTCTAAGGAGTATGATCCTTTGAATGTAATTTGGTTTACCCATGAATTGTAATTGATGTACTGTAGCACACTGGATTTTTTCTTCATTTGCAATGTTTAAGTTCTTGATGAGTATGTACGCCAAGCTGCTAAAGAAGTTATAGAATTTATGAACTGATGTATTAGAATATAATCATTTTCCAAATTACAGTCTAAATAGTTGTCAGATTTCATAGTAAAAAATTGAGCCTCACACTGGAGTTTAGGCCTACTTAATGACAGTAAAATATAACAGCTTCGCTACGGTGCATAGCAAATCAGAGAAACTGGAGAAACACTCACATTTTTTAACACATCCATCAAAATGAAGATTTTATATTACCCAAAATGTATTGTCAGGGAGAACAATCAGCTATAGGCTGGTACAAAGTTGTCATGAATTCAACATCACATTTGCAAGATTGACATTCCTAGTCTAAGTCTGCTCCATCAGCAACCATTGCGTCCTCTTCAACGGTTTTTTCAGCAGATGTGTTATTCCAACAATATACTTGAGAGCCTTTGGATAGAACGACGGGGGAGTGTTGTAGCTATTGCGCGAGTAGGTGGCCTCCAGTTCGCTCTTCGCTCCCTCATGTTGATGCCTACCACATCATTTTACTTCGGTTAGGATTCTAGGCATCTTGCACCTGTACAAGGCATCATCCTTGTTCGAAGCACCAATGCTCTGCAGTGCCATCTTGACTGAAGCTCTTCAAGCATGCAGGGGGAGAAGCTTATGCCTTTTTAATGTTCTACTATAACACTCTGCCAGCAGCAATTGAGTTGACTCTAGTCTTGTACAAACAGTTAAGAAGCTTTGGTTTCCTGGCCCTCCACTTCTTCAGATTGTAGCAAACAGATAATGCTACCTGGATTAATCAGAAGTCCAAGACCATGCATTAGCAATTATCCATACAAGGTAAGGTTGATAAAACAATTCAGTACATGTAAATCATCATGTCACAAAGGAGGCACATGCTTACACTATCAATTGATAACTAGGTACTCACTAAGGGACTGGTACATATCTCTTTTTTTCAGACTTGAGAGATTTGTTAATCATTAATCAGGATTAGAATCAAACTACAAAGCATCAAATACTTTTTTTGGAACAAAGTTCATCCAAGTCCATTTGCTTCTTTCCCGATGCAATCAACAGTGAAAGAAGCATTCAGCTCTTTTACCTCCCGCATACAGCCGTCGCTTATGATCTGTGATACGTATATTCATTCGGCCATCTCGTCTCTCGCCTAACTACCGAGCACTTTAAGAGAAGAATTAGCAGCACTGCACGAGCTGGCCGGGGAAATTACCTCTTGCTGACGCAAGTTTGGGCGACTCCCAGCGGCGCGGCGCAGAGGCAACTCCTGGCGGCGGCGATGTGAATCCCGGCGGCGGCGCTGAAGCGAATCCCGGCGGCGGCGAGGCGATTCCCGACGGCGGTGGCGGCGAGGCGATTCCCGGCATCGGCGGCGGCGCCGGCGGTGGGGCTGAATCCTGGCGGCGCAGGATCTGGAGTCATCGACTGCTCTGTTCTGTGTGAAGCCGAGCCGCGCATAGCCTATGAGTCAGACATCGCATGAAAAAGAGCCGAGGGTGCCGTGCCTGCAGCGATTGGAGCCGAGCTGCGTCTCGCGTGGGGCAAACGTGAGGAGGCCGTACGATGTCGAGCAGTACACGTGGCAACAGATGACGTCCGGGTTGCAAAGGATGAAGTTTGCAACCGGTACGCAGGGAATTTTTTTCCGGGTTTAGTACCCAGGTACAGTCTAAAAGCAAATCAGATCAGGTATATAATCATGCGCCTGGGTTTACCTTATCAAGATTTTTCACTTTCCATTTATACAGCACAGCAGCTCAATTGATTACCCAAAACATGCATGCTATCAGGTATATAAACATGCATGCATGCAGCACCGAAAATGTAGTAGAAAAAAGGATACCGGATGAAGCAGTGAGGATGGTCTGATCTACTAGGTCTGCTTCGTGTTCCTCATCTTCATCATCTGAGCCAATCAGAAGATGGAATCAATATGGGGACATTCATAAAACTACCAAATGATTGGGAGCAGAGCAACCTGACTATAACAAATTAAACACTTGGCCAAATTTAGCTCCAGCTTTTGACAGTATATATCCATCATCCTGACGCCATCCTCATCTTCTAACTGGCGCACCGTGTGCCTCCTTGTCAATCACTTTGTACGCAACATGCAGTACACATTGATCATTTGAACTGTCACAAACACTCTAGATGTACTGTCATCTCTTCTTCAAATGGCGACAGCAGACACAGACTTTTGAAAAAGAGAAGAAAAATTGCACACAGATTGTTGGGGCGGGAGTAGGTGTAGGTAGAAATTAACAGAGCCGTCCCTTTCAAACACTCAACTTTGTAATCAAAAAGTCCCACTCATCTAGTATCTTCAAAACATTAATTAATTCTCTCAAATAAACTGGTAAGCAAATCAAAACCTGTTCCTATTCCGCCTACATATAAATAGAGGAGAACACGAGAGCAATCTAAACCACCTGCAAGCAAACTTGTTGTTGCTTAAACAAACAAGCAAACCATGGCATCCGCAGTTGTGGTGGATCACAGCCAGCGTGAGATGGAGATCAAAGCCTTCCACGAGAGCAAAGCCGGCGTCAAAGGCCTCGTCGACGCCGGTGTCACCAAGCTTCCCTCCATGTTCATACACCCTCCAGAGAACCTCACCAACTCTTCACTCCCTGAACAAGAAGACAAGCATCTTCACAAGATTCGCGGCCTTAAGTTCCCCGTGATTGATCTCACCAGGTTTGATTCCCCGGAGAGCCGAAAGGGGGTCGTGGAGGAGATAAGGAGCGCGGCAGAGTCATGGGGCTTCTTTCAGCTGGTGAATCATGGGATTCCTCTCGACGTCATGGAGAGAATCCAGAGAGGAATCCGAGCTTTCCATGAGCTTCCTCAGGAGGAGAAAGCAAAGTGGTACTCGCGCGACTTTGCTCGCAAGGTTAACTTCTTCAGCTTTCATGGAGATCTCAGCGCAGCAACTCCGGCCGACTGGAGAGACACCTTATCTTGCAAGGCTCTACAAGACCCTCAAAGCTTTGAAGAAATACCACAAATCTGCAGGTCATCCCTCCACTATATAATATATAATTAACTTCACACACTAACTTTTTAGTTAGTTATTATCCCATGCATGTTAAGGGTGCTTTCGTGAGATAAAATTATATTTTTGATAACATTATTGTGGAAGTGTACAGAGAAGAAGTGAGGGAGTACATGGAAGGCATCGATGGAGTTGTGATGAAGTTGTCTGCGTTATTTTCGGAAGCTTTAGGTCTTGCAAGTGATTATCTAGCAGGCACAAGATGCTTCAACGCAAGGTCAATGGCGTGTCACTATTTCCCGAGATGTCCCCAGCCACATTTGACCATGGGTGGGACCAAGCATACTGACCTCGGGTTCCTCACCTTGCTCCTCCAAGATAGTGTCGGCGGCCTTCAAGTTCTTCATCAAGATGTTTGGATTGATGTTCCTCCTGTCAAGGGTGCGTTGTTGGCCAATATTGCTGACATGATGCAGGTAGTGTCACACTTTCACCTAACCAATTTGCTATACATTAATGATATATTTGTAAATTCACTCATATGGAAAATATATTTTTATTATTTTGTCAAACTAGTTATTTATTCCCGATCATAAAATAATAACTATCTTATCTTCTATGTTTGTGCTTACAATATTCATCTATAAATTATATTTCAAGTAATTTATTTTTATTGTTAGTATACAGTTCTATCTGTATAGGTGTATTTAAGCTAATATATAATTACACAAATATATTTTATGGATACCAGTATTTTTTGTGAAACCTGGACGTTTCTCTTTCTAATAGTAGAGCTATAATATATAAGACTGGATAGCGGTTTTACCCTGCAGTGATAAGTTTGAAAAAAACATATAAGAGTGAATAAAGTATATCCACAATCTTTCATTGTGTCAAGTTCTAGTCTTTAATTTTAAAATTATATTAAAATGGTGCATAAACTCTAAATTATTGGTAAATATAGAAATTTTAATAAGAAATGACATTACCAATTGATATTCGACCAATCACATACATATTTGTATTCTAGTTGTTGATGTCATTTTTTGTAAAATGATCTTTATTTGTTATTTAAGATTCAAGGACGGTTTTGACACAATTTTAAAATTTAAGAATAATTTAATCGTCATAAAAATAATTTTATTCGTGATAAATTTGCAATATTTTTTTTGTCATAAACAGTAATGTTTAACAAATTAAACTATACTTCACTAAAATATATTCCCTTTGTTCCCAAATATTTGTCGTTCTAAAGATTTTAACAAGTGACTACATATGAAGCCAAATTAGTGAATCTACACTCTAAAATATGTCTACATACATCGGTATGTTGTAGTCCATTTGAAATGTCTAGAAAGACAAATATTTGGGAGTGGAGGGAGTATGTTGTTACTCACCATAATACCATACACCATCATTGATCTCTAGGATGGACTGTTTTGAAATCCAATTCTTATTTGTCCTTTTTGCAATTGTGCAGATTATTACAAACGGGAAGTTGAAGAGCGTGGAGCACCGAGTAGTGCTGATACCAACTGTAGAGCCACGTATCTCAATTGCATGCTTTCTAAGCACTGATGATCTTGATAGGCCATATGGGCCGATAAAGGAGCTTTTATCAGAAGACAATAAGCCCATTTATGAGCAAGTCATATTCGGTGAATACATGAAGAAGTATAAACTATAAATTACATCAACGGTGTTGAATTCTATATATTCCATCCTTTTAGAATAAGGTTGTGATTGGTGACATTAATAATGTGGAACAGTGGAAGCATACAAAATTATAGATATGTTTAGATTTTCAGAGTTATTGTGCAATGTATCTCCTTTTCATAATCGATCCGGTGTAAGGTTTGGCTAATAACTATTGAGAATTTTAATGCGTCTCCACGTATTGTATCTTTATCATCATATCCATGTCCTCGGCGACTTGGCCCCTCCGACGAGCTGCAGCCAGCGCTTGTCCCCTTGGGCAACGCTAGCGGCCTCGACGACATCTTGGCTATGTTTCATGTGACATTCTTCAAGTGCAGCAGAGTGTGCCTGGGCGCGGCCATCTACCACACGGCGGTGGACGTCAGGGAGGCGAGGGGCGACGTTGGTGTCCCAACAGCTAAACATATTTGCATGTAGTAAGAACTTTATCAAGATATACTCAAACATCATTGAAGCATAATTTGGTGGTAAACATAAAGAATAAACAACAATGGATAATTATTATAAATTCAGGTAAGAATATTGATACTCATCTTGTTGTATTATGTTTGAGTTTCGCAATAATTTATAAAGCATTCAAAGTAGTATTAAAATACGCTTTCATGAATATGGGAGTACCATACATATATTTCATCTTATGAGGCATTACTAAGTGTCGTCTCATTAAGCTTTTAATTTAAAATCCTAAAATTACCAAACTAATAAGATCATACTATTCATAGCTTCCCTTTATCTGTGGTTTCTTTTCTTAAGCCAAATGCTCGTATAAGCAAGCAAAGATCTTAAGACAATCTCTACTCTTTCATATCACTTCTGAAGTGACCTAATTTTATCTCGCACCTCCAACCGTTATTTAATCTTGGTTTCTTAGTATTTTTTTATAATATGCAGTTTAAAACAGTTAATTGATTAAAATATGGGAAAAGCTTCCCCTCAACCGGCGGATTATAGCCTGATTTTCCGCCACGTCGGTTGCTGGACACGTGTCCCGTGGGCCCCATCTCTATCCTTACTTCTTGAGCTTCCCGTGACTCCATGACTCCTATCAACAGAAATCTTATCCATCCCCATGGTCATCTCTCTCATCTCCTTCCATTTCTCTCATCTCTCCCTTTTCAGAAGCTCATGACGCTGCCGCGACCGCCTCCGGCGAGCGGAGCCAAGGTCGTGACCCTCCGGCCTTCTTCCTCGTCTCTCTCGGACTGATGTGGCCGTTGCTTGTTGTTTTCTATAGTGAGTTTCTGCAGCAATGTCTTGATTGCAAAAAGAATTGTAACAAAAGCTCCGTTGCAGAAAAATTGAATTGCAACGAGTTCCAAAAAAAAACTGCAACAAGACATCTGTTGCAAAAAAAACTGCAACAAGACCTGTGTTACACAAAAGTTGCAAAAACAACCGCAAATTGACCTATGTTGTAAAATATTCTGGAACATGACCCGTGCTGCAAAAATGTCTTGCAACACGACCTGTGTTGCAATGATAGAGGGTGATACTCGTCCGCTCAGTCCTCCAAATCCGCTAGATCAAACGACCCGCCAGCCGACGCGTAGCAAAACCCTTGAAATATCAGTTATAGTTGGAGTGAAGCGATTCGGTGCCCAGGCTCATCTGCACCCGATCAGAAAAAAAATCGAAAAAAATACTAGAAAAATTCAAAAAATTCCAAATTTTTTTCCCATGGTAGACAATTTATTACGTGAGGTTCGCTTAAAATATTAGCTCATTTGGACATATGAGTAACTCACAGAAAAAAAGACAAATCGGGTCAAAACAGTACGTGAACAGTAAACTGTTTTACAGACGCCGAATTTGTCTTTTTTGCCGAGAGTTGGTCAGTTGTCCAAATCATTTGAAAATTTGGTCGGACCTCACGCACCAAATTTTCTACCATGGGAAAAAAATTGGGATTTTTTGAATTTTTTAGTATTTTTTTGAATTTTTTATTCAACACGGGTGCAGATGAGCCCGGGCTCAAAAAAGGATTTTCGTTATAGTTGTCTCATTTTACAGGTATATCCAGATGGTCTGAACACTCTTTCATCATGTTTAAGCAACTCAGCCTAGATTTTTCTAAGTTAACTTCACAATTTTGCATCAGTTATCTATACAGGCAAATCTACAACTTTACTGTTATCACAAAATTTTAATTCAATCATGTGCAGAGGTTGAAATTGTGCTACAAGATAAATGGGCTACAGGGAAGAAAAACATAGTAATGCACGGGAGAAGAGGTTGAATTCAGATTCTAGTGGTCGGCATGGGCACCACAAACGCTGGTGGCAGGCAATTGTTTGTTCCGGGGTGTTGGTCCTCAAGCATATGATGCAGTTTATAGAGAGCTTGGATGTGATCAACATTCAGATCAGTCCTGTTATCACTGAAACTGAACAACTGCAGGCAAAAATGAAGTTGTGATATATACACTCTTGTCTTCAAAGTTGTGCTAGCTGTGCTGTGAGGATTCAGAAACTCAACTTGAGATGCACTGCACACTGACAAATGTATGTATATGGTCTGCTCATGGTCATGGAGTTGCTAACTGAATCATTCATTTGCTTGCATAGACAAGTTTGTAAGTCGCTTTCTCCAATATGCCATGTCAATGGGTCATGCATGGGAGGGAGGGATGGCTACATCTTCTACTCCGTCCGTTCCTAAGAGCATCTCCAGCCGCTCAGCCCCCCAGGGCACCGAAAAAGAGCGGCCTGGGGGTGAGCCGGCGGCATACTCGGCGCTGGGTGCGGTTGGGCACCCAGCCGTCGCCCCCAGGCGCCGATTTCGGCCCATTATTCGGCCCAATTGTGTCCAAAACCAGCCCGATATCTGTGTGAATTGGCCCATATTCTGCGCGGTTCGGCTTGTTTCGGCGTGAATTTTCGCATACAAATAGAAATCAATTAGTTCATCACATAGTTCGGCATGGTTCGGCGTGTTTTGGCGTGTTTCATCACATAAATCAAATAGTTCAATACAAATTATATAGTTTAACAGATAAAAACTCAAGTTTCATCAAACGTCATTCCCCGCATCACCCCGGCCTCGCCCTTGAGCCTCCATAGGTGCTCCACCAGATCGTGTTGCAATTCTTGATGCACCTGTGGGTCTCGAATCTCCTGACGCATATTGAGGTAGTCAGTCCAGGTTGCCGGTAGCTAGTGATCAACTTGGGCAAGAGGACCCTGCTTGTAATATGGTTCAGTGTCAAACACTGGCTCTTTCTGCTTGCTCGCAATGATCATGTTGTGCAAGATGACACAACAAGTCATGATCTCCCACATTTGATCTTTCGACCGGGTCTGAGCAGGGTACCGGACATCAGCAAATCGAGATTGGAGCACACCAAATGCCCGCTCGACATCCTTCTTGCAAGCCTCCTGAACCTTCGCAAAGAAGACGTTCTTGCCTCCTGGCACAGGGTTTGAGATAGTCTTCACAAATGTCGACCATCTCGGATAGATGCCATCAGCTAGATAGTGCCCCTTTTTGCCGCCCATTGACCTCGAAGTTCACCGGAGGAGAATGACCTTCAAGAAGCTTGTAAAGACATGGGAGCACTGCAGAACGTTGATGTCATTGTGAGTTCCTGGCATTCCAAAGAAAGAGTGCCAAATCCAGAGGTCCTGTGTGGCCACTGCCTCAAGTACCACACTGCAACCGCCTTTGGCGCCTTTGTACAATCCCCGCCAAGCAAACAGACAGTTCTTCCATTTCCAATACATGCAGTCGATGCTTCCAAGCATCCCAGGAAATCTTCTTGCTGCATTCTGTGTTAGGATCCGAGCAGTGTCTTTCGCATTGGGTGTTCGCAAGTATTGTGGTCCAAACACTGCCACCACTGCCCTGCAGAACTTGTAGAAACACTCAATGGTGGTGGACTCGGCCATGCACCCATAGTCGTCGAGTGAATCACCGGGAGCTCCGTATGCAAGCATCCTCATAGCTGTCGTGCACTTCTGGATAGAGGTGAATCCAAGTGTGCCGGTGCAATCCATCTTGCACTTGAAGTAGCTGTCGAACTCTCGGATGAATCCACAATCCTGAGGAAAAGCTCTTGGCTCATCCGATAACGGCGCCGAAATGTTTTCTCACCGTGCAATGGAGCGTCGGCGAAGTAGTCCGAGTAGAGCATGCAGTAGCCTTCCAGACGATGCCGGTTCTTTGCTTTCACCCGCCCAGGCGTCGAGCCACCTCGCCGTGGCTTTTCACTGCTCGCGAGCAGGCCGGCGAGGGCGGCGAGCACCATGAGATGCTCCTGCTCCTGGACGTCGGCTTCGGCTTCCTCCTCCAGCAACACCGCGAGCGCCTCCTCATCTTCGGAGTCCATCGCCGAGCCGGGCAAATCGCCGAACACCTTGCGGGCGAGGTGGGCGTAGACCCGCCGGTGTACAGCCCCTGCGCGGCCGGAACGCCGAAAAAGTTGCCCGGACGGCGGCGGAGATGCTGCCTCGGCGAAACCTCTTCTTTTTTTCGGTGGGGAATGATCTGTCTAGCTGTGGTGGGCGGCGGACGGCGCCGGGATCGGTAGGGTGGGGCCGAGCGCGGGGGTGGGGTGGGGGGTCGGAGGCGAATCTGGAGGGGTAGCTTGAGTTTTCGTCTGGTAATGTGGCCCCAGATGCGCTTTTCCCTTGCACCGGAGCCCCCGAGCGCCCCCCCCCCCCCCCTACCCCCAGTGCACCGGGTTCGGCCTACGACCGCCGAGCGCAAAACCGGGCCGAGCCGGCGGAATTTGGCGTCTTGGGGGCGCGACTGGGGCGATTTTTGGCGCCGGCGCGGGGGAAGGGCCTGTTGGGGGCGCGGCTGGAGATGCTCTAAATAATTGTCTTTCTAGAGATTTCAACAAGTGACTACATACGAAGCAAAATGAATAAATCTACACTCTAAAATATGTCTATATACATCTATATGTGGTAGTCCATTTAAAATATCTAAAAAGACAACAGAGGGAGTACATTACAAAGTAGGTACGGTAGAGAGCCTGAACTTACTTAACACAGACAGACAGACATACACCAAATGAAGTACTCCCAGGGCAGCAGCAGCAAAGTAGGTACCGAGGCACCTACGAGCGCAAGCGATTTTGGGTCGCTCGATCTACCTGGTACCTGCGTGTAAAGTTTTTTTGTACTTTTCATCTGCTTGGCAAACATCAGGCCGTCAGTTCTGCCTCACGCAACCTGCTTTCAGTTTTGGTGGATGACAGCTGGGCCATCCTTCGTCGCGGGCCCGGCTATCCAGTGTGCATTCCATGGGCTCGTTCAGGTCCGTGTTCGATTTGTGTTGCGGTAAGAGGTGGGTGGGCTGCGATCGTGGTGGGCTCCACCGCTTTTAAACGGAGCCTTCGCGCCTCTACCTCAACACGCTACGTTGAACATGGTTTATTTTTGGACATATCCAAAATGACCGCAAGCAAGTGGGCATGCCCATGGTAGGCATTGTACATGGCCATACCTCGGGCCGGGCCGGGCATCGGGCCAGGCCTAGCCAAGCCCGGCAAAAAAACCAGGCCCGAGCCCGGCCCGGCCCGGCAACCGGGCCTGTTTTCTGGGCCCGAACACATAAAAGCCCGTCGGACTTCGGGCCGGCCCGGCCCGACCTTCAGAGAAATGCGAGAAACGATGGGCCCGGGCCCGGCCCGGCCTTCGGGCTCAAAATCTAGGCCCGAGCACGGCCCGGGGGCAGCGTCGGGCCGGGCCGGGTCGGGCTTTTTCGGGCCGGGCCGGGTCGGGCTTTTTCGGGTCGGGCCGGGCTTCCCATGGCCAGGTCTAGTAGGCATCCATACCATGTTTGAACAACTTCCGACACTGTGTGCAAATTGCAACACATCCGGCCATTTATTGCCATCTTTTCACCGAGAAAACTCCAGAAAATGCAAAACCTGTTGAAAACTCAAACAGCTTGGCATGGTGCCTTGAATTGGTCATATAAAGCTATAAAAAATTTGTTCACAAATCCAAACAATGTTTTGTGAGATTCAAATAATGTTCGCTTTAAAACAAATCCTATATTCAATTTTTTGCTATACAAATACAAAAAATGTTCATGAAAATTCAAACAAAATTGGTTTCAAATTTTTGCTCGCATTTTTATGTTTTTTAATTAAAATTTGTTAATGTTCAACAAATGTTTGACAAATTCAAAAAAATGTTTGTGTTCAAAATTTTGTTTGCTCTTTCTAAAAATGTTCGTGTTTTGGCATTCTCAGCAATTTTGAAAGACATGGGCTATTTTTTAAAAATAGCAGAGTGGCCCGCCCGATGTGCGGGCTAGAATTTTATGAAGTTATATCATGATAACACATCATTTGATTTGGCTAAGAAATGTCGGAACCAAATGTTATCACATACACAAACCTGAGCTTTTTCAAACATAAATTTTTTCTTAGGCATGTTCGATGCACATGCATCATCTTTACTTGTCGTTAAATTGGTTATGAAAAAACGGTGTTATATCAGGCTACTATGATTCTCATTGTAAAAAAATGTGTAGTTTCCACAAATATTTATCTTATTTTTGTGTTATGTACTATTTTAAATGAACATGAAGACGCACCGTTGAATTGTGATTTTAATCATTTTTTGTGCATCTCATGTTTAAATTTTGAAATATTAGGTACATTTCCATTGACATTGATTCTCTATAGACAGTTTTGGTGTGGATAAGTTCACTGTTATGTTATTCAAAATGGACTTGACACACTTGAAATTTTCTTCAGTTACTCTGGTTTGATCTTTTGCATGCATTTTTTTATTTGTCACAAAAACTCTAGATATATATATATATATATATATATATATATATATATATATATATAATGATTTATATTCAATGAATGATATATATTGAGAATTCTTTTAGAAATATTAGTTCTGCTTTTAGGTGAAAATTAAAGGGATAGCTCAACTTTGAAAGTGAAAATCTTCTTGATTCACTATGAAATATTATACTAACACATAACTCAATCTAGCTATAACATAATTAATGTTTTGTACTTTTCATCTGCTTGGCAAACATCAGGCCGTCAGTTCTGCCTCACGCAACCTGCTTTCAGTTTTGGTGGATGACGGCTGGGCCATCCTTCGTCGCGGGCCCGGCTATCCAGTGTGCATTCCATGGGCTCGTTCAGGTCCGTGTTCGATTTGTGTTGCGGTAAGAGGTGGGTGGGCTGCGATCGTGGTGGGCTCCACCGCTTTTAAACGGAGCCTTCGCGCCTCTACCTCAACACGCTACGTTGAACATGGTTTATTTTTGGACATATCCAAAATGACCGCAAGCAAGTGGGCATGCCCATGGTAGGCATTGTACATGGCCATACCTCGGGCCGGGCCGGGCATCGGGCCAGGCCTAGCCAAGCCCGGCAAAAAAACCAGGCCCGAGCCCGGCCCGGCCCGGCAACCGGGCCTGTTTTCTGGGCCCGAACACATAAAAGCCCGTCGGACTTCGGGCCGGCCCGGCCCGACCTTCAGAGAAATGCGAGAAACGATGGGCCCGGGCCCGGCCCGGCCTTCGGGCTCAAAATCTAGGCCCGAGCACGGCCCGGGGGCAGCGTCGGGCCGGGCCGGGTCGGGCTTTTTCGGGCCGGGCCGGGTCGGGCTTTTTCGGGTCGGGCCGGGCTTCCCATGGCCAGGTCTAGTAGGCATCCATACCATGTTTGAACAACTTCCGACACTGTGTGCAAATTGCAACACATCCGGCCATTTATTGCCATCTTTTCACCGAGAAAACTCCAGAAAATGCAAAACCTGTTGAAAACTCAAACAGCTTGGCATGGTGCCTTGAATTGGTCATATAAAGCTATAAAAAATTTGTTCACAAATCCAAACAATGTTTTGTGAGATTCAAATAATGTTCGCTTTAAAACAAATCCTATATTCAATTTTTTGCTATACAAATACAAAAAATGTTCATGAAAATTCAAACAAAATTGGTTTCAAATTTTTGCTCGCATTTTTATGTTTTTTAATTAAAATTTGTTAATGTTCAACAAATGTTTGACAAATTCAAAAAAATGTTTGTGTTCAAAATTTTGTTTGCTCTTTCTAAAAATGTTCGTGTTTTGGCATTCTCAGCAATTTTGAAAGACATGGGCTATTTTTTAAAAATAGCAGAGTGGCCCGCCCGATGTGCGGGCTAGAATTTTATGAAGTTATATCATGATAACACATCATTTGATTTGGCTAAGAAATGTCGGAACCAAATGTTATCACATACACAAACCTGAGCTTTTTCAAACATAAATTTTTTCTTAGGCATGTTCGATGCACATGCATCATCTTTACTTGTCGTTAAATTGGTTATGAAAAAACGGTGTTATATCAGGCTACTATGATTCTCATTGTAAAAAAATGTGTAGTTTCCACAAATATTTATCTTATTTTTGTGTTATGTACTATTTTAAATGAACATGAAGACGCACCGTTGAATTGTGATTTTAATCATTTTTGTGCATCTCATGTTTAAATTTTGAAATATTAGGTACATTTCCATTGACATTGATTCTCTATAGACAGTTTTGGTGTGGATAAGTTCACTGTTATGTTATTCAAAATGGACTTGACACACTTGAAATTTTCTTCAGTTACTCTGGTTTGATCTTTTGCATGCATTTTTTTATTTGTCACAAAAACTCTAGATATATATATATATATATATATATATATATATATATATATATATATATATATATATATATATATATATATATATATATATATATAATGATTTATATTCAATGAATGATATATATTGAGAATTCTTTTAGAAATATTAGTTCTGCTTTTAGGTGAAAATTAAAGGGATAGCTCAACTTTGAAAGTGAAAATCTTCTTGATTCACTATGAAATATTATACTAACACATAACTCAATCTAGCTATAACATAATTAATGTTTTGTACTTTTCATCTGCTTGGCAAACATCAGGCCGTCAGTTCTGCCTCACGCAACCTGCTTTCAGTTTTGGTGGATGACGGCTGGGCCATCCTTCGTCGCGGGCCCGGCTATCCAGTTTGCATTCCATGGGCTCGTTCAGGTCCGTGTTCGATTTGTGTTGCGGTAAGAGGTGGGTGGGCTGCGATCGTGGTGGGCTCCACCGCTTTTAAACGGAGCCTTCGCGCCTCTACCTCAACACGCTACGTTGAACATGGTTTATTTTTGGACATATCCAAAATGACCGCAAGCAAGTGGGCATGCCCATGGTAGGCATTGTACATGGCCATACCTCGGGCCGGGCCGGGCATCGGGCCAGGCCTAGCCAAGCCCGGCAAAAAAACCAGGCCCGAGCCCGGCCCGGCCCGGCAACCGGGCCTGTTTTCTGGGCCCGAACACATAAAAGCCCGTCGGACTTCGGGCCGGCCCGGCCCGACCTTCAGAGAAATGCGAGAAACGATGGGCCCGGGCCCGGCCCGGCCTTCGGGCTCAAAATCTAGGCCCGAGCACGGCCCGGGGGCAGCGTCGGGCCGGGCCGGGTCGGGCTTTTTCGGGCCGGGCCGGGTCGGGCTTTTTCGGGTCGGGCCGGGCTTCCCATGGCCAGGTCTAGTAGGCATCCATACCATGTTTGAACAACTTCCGACACTGTGTGCAAATTGCAACACATCCGGCCATTTATTGCCATCTTTTCACCGAGAAAACTCCAGAAAATGCAAAACCTGTTGAAAACTCAAACAGCTTGGCATGGTGCCTTGAATTGGTCATATAAAGCTATAAAAAATTTGTTCACAAATCCAAACAATGTTTTGTGAGATTCAAATAATGTTCGCTTTAAAACAAATCCTATATTCAATTTTTTGCTATACAAATACAAAAAATGTTCATGAAAATTCAAACAAAATTGGTTTCAAATTTTTGCTCGCATTTTTATGTTTTTTAATTAAAATTTGTTAATGTTCAACAAATGTTTGACAAATTCAAAAAAATGTTTGTGTTCAAAATTTTGTTTGCTCTTTCTAAAAATGTTCGTGTTTTGGCATTCTCAGCAATTTTGAAAGACATGGGCTATTTTTTAAAAATAGCAGAGTGGCCCGCCCGATGTGCGGGCTAGAATTTTATGAAGTTATATCATGATAACACATCATTTGATTTGGCTAAGAAATGTCGGAACCAAATGTTATCACATACACAAACCTGAGCTTTTTCAAACATAAATTTTTTCTTAGGCATGTTCGATGCACATGCATCATCTTTACTTGTCGTTAAATTGGTTATGAAAAAACGGTGTTATATCAGGCTACTATGATTCTCATTGTAAAAAAATGTGTAGTTTCCACAAATATTTATCTTATTTTTGTGTTATGTACTATTTTAAATGAACATGAAGACGCACCGTTGAATTGTGATTTTAATCATTTTTGTGCATCTCATGTTTAAATTTTGAAATATTAGGTACATTTCCATTGACATTGATTCTCTATAGACAGTTTTGGTGTGGATAAGTTCACTGTTATGTTATTCAAAATGGACTTGACACACTTGAAATTTTCTTCAGTTACTCTGGTTTGATCTTTTGCATGCATTTTTTTATTTGTCACAAAAACTCTAGATATATATATATATATATATATATATATAATGATTTATATTCAATGAATGATATATATTGAGAATTCTTTTAGAAATATTAGTTCTGCTTTTAGGTGAAAATTAAAGGGATAGCTCAACTTTGAAAGTGAAAATCTTCTTGATTCACTATGAAATATTATACTAACACATAACTCAATCTAGCTATAACATAATTAATGTGTTGAATAATTAAAAATACATCATCATAACCTGGGATGCGGTGTTTGCTTTATTTTTGCTAACATGAATTTTTCAGTTCAAATACACAAGTGTGAAGGGCATAGATAATGTGCACCTGTCCTATTTTTTTAGTTGAAAAAAAAAGTCCATGAAGCGCACGTCTCATTCGGCCATCCTGGTCAAACAGTAACACTATATTTTATCGATACCAGTTTTTTTTATGAAACCTGGGCGTTTCTCTTTCTAATAGTAGAGCTATAATATATAAGACTGGATAGCGGTTTTACCGTGCAGTGATAAGTTTCCAAAGTATTCCCCAATCTCTCACTGTCTCAAGTTCTAGTCTTTAATTTTAAAATTATATTAAAATGGTGCGTGAACTCTAAACTATTAGTAAATATAGAAAATTTAATAAGAAATGACATTACCAATTGATATTGGACCAATCACATGCATATTTGTATTCTAGTTGTTGATGTCATTTTTTGTAAAATGATCTTTATTTGTCATTTAAGATTTAAGGACGGTTTTAACACAATTTAAAATTTAAGAATAATTTAATTATTTAAAAAATAATTTTATTTGTCATAAATTTGCAATATATACTTTGTTTGTCATAAACAGTGATGTTTAATATATTAAACTATACTTAACTAAAATATATGTTATTACTCACCATAATACCATAAACCATCATTGATCTCTATGATGGATTGTTTGAAATCCAATTCTTATTTGTTCCTTTTGCAATTGTGCAGATTATTACAAACGGGAAGTTGAAGAGCGTGGAGCACCGAGTAGTGCTGAGAGCAACTGTAGAGCCACGTATCTCAATTGCATGCTTTCTGAGCACTGATGATCTTGATAGGCCATATGGGCCGATAAAGGAGCTTTTATCAGAAGACAATAAGCCCATTTATGAGCAAGTCATATTCGGTGAATACATGAAGAAGTATAAACTATAAATTACATCAACGGTGTTTGAATTCTATATATATATTCCATCCTCTTAGAATAAGGTTGTGATTGGTGACATTAATAAAGTGGAACAGTGGAAGCGTAAAAAACTATAGATATGGACGTATATTTTATTTTATTATATGTTTAGATTTTCAGAGCTACTTATTGTGCAATGCGTCTCCTTTTTTCATAATAATCGACCCGGTGTATGGTTTGCTGAATAATTATTGAGAATTTTAATGCGTGTCCACTTACTTATTGTATCTTTATCATCATATCAATGTCCCCTCCGACGAGCTGCAGCAAACGCTTGTCCCCTTGGCCGACGACATGTTGGGTATGTTTCATGTGACATTCTTCAAGTGCGGCAGTCGGCATTCTCTTGTTTGTTTCGGGGTGTTGGTCCTCAAGAAAGCATATGTTGTAATGTAACGCGATGCACCTCTGCTTGGATCCGATCAACATTCAGATCAGTCACTCCTGCTCCTGCCTGCACTTATCACTGAAACTGAACAACTGCAGGCAAAAATGAAGTAGAGATACACTCTTCAAAGTTGTGCTAGATGTGAGGATTCAGAAACTCAACTTGAGATGCACTGCATTGTACTGCACTCACATATATTTATATGGAGTTGCTAACATAACTCAATCATCCATTCATTCATTCATTCATTTGCTTGCTTGCATAGACAATAGAGTTTGTCTCTCCATTTCTCTCTCCAATTTCTCATCTCATCTCATCTCAATGGGATGCCTACATTACAAACTCCCTACGGTACAGACAGCCTAAAGTTACTTAACACATACATACAGACAGACAGACAGACACCAAGTCAAGTATATACACCACACCACCAACACCAACACAAGTATATATATAGAGAGAGAGACTACCAACGAACGATGACGATGAGGATTGAGGAGGAACCGTTTAGTTTACACCGGCCGGCCGGTAGCTCAGTGACCTCCAGATACCAACCAACACAAGCACAAGCAGAGGGGCCATCACCAGGAGCGCCAGCCACAGGGACCTTCGCACGACGGCGGGCCGTCTCGCTGTTTCTGAAGATGAATCTCCAGGACCAGGCACGCAGTCACCGTTGCGCACGAGTCCATCCTGGTCGTGTCCGTTTCGACCCGAATCCTGCTTGAGCCTCTGCTTCAGACCGGCTCCAGGACGCGGCTTGCCATCTTCTTCTTCTTCCAATATGCTGTTATCTGCACGGCACCAAATTTACCAAACAGCTCAGCTTAGCCACAGCTCACGATACAGGCACTAAGCTATCCTTTTCTCTTTCAAAACTGAACAAGGCTTATTTATTACGTACCACTGAATGATAGATGCTGGAGCTTGTCTGCAACTTCCATCGGAGAAACCAGCAGCGCTTGAGCAGGAGCGATGTTATGCATCAGATCTCCAGCCTGAGCAAGACAGACATATTATGATGAGTAATAAAAACTACTAATAAGTAGACTTGCAAAGTCTTTTTTCAAATCAAATATGACTCAACATACCATGGTTTGGAAAAGTGCATCATTGACATGATCCTCCTCCTCATGGTTGCTGGATGAACTTTCTGTGCTGCAGCCTGCTGATTCGCCCTCACCTTCTTCGCTTTCCGAGTCACAAGCTAATATAGGCTGAGATGCCGATGCCCTGTCAACAGCGTACGCAAGCCGGATCCTCCTTGCCGCAATCCCTTGTTGCAGGTCCATCAACTCTACTGGAGCTGTGGGCTGCTGCTGCGCCGAGGGTGCTGCCCCCATAGAGCCCATATCTTGGCCAATTGAATTTATTATGTCGCTCCTGCCCGGTTCTAGCATAGAGTCCAACAGATCTTCAGGATAAGGAGTCCATGAGCCTGTAGGATTGGACGCGCCCATATCTTGGTCAATTGAATTTATTATGTCATCCAGATTTATGGTACCGTCCTGATACATGGAGAAGTCATGCTGCGCATCACCCATGTTGCCAATGAAAGGGAACTCCGTGTAAGGACGCATCGGGGAATTGAACATAGGGAATTCATCGTATCTCTGATGCTCGGCCTGTAGCTGTATGTCTGGAAGCTGCTCCAACGAAGCCATAAAAGCATCCTGCAATTTAATTTATGGATAAGAAAAGACACACACATTTCTCAGTCAACTGAAAGACAGGAGAACAGGCTCAAGATATAATAATGTACTCAGGAAAGGGAAAACTAAGAGTTGACCTGATCCGCTGTCTGCTCTGCGGCGCCGGTGGCTGTGGCTGCAAGAAGATGGGCCGGGGAGGAGTGATCATTAGTAACATTGGTCGGAGTCAGCTGGCTCGAATCAGATGGCGAGGCCTTCTCTTCCACCATGGAGGCGTTGGCCGTGTCGTCGGCTTGCAGCGGCAGATTGCCTGGAGACGACGTGGACGGGGGTTCTGAAATGGGCGCTGGGGCCTCTTCGTCCTGCTTGTTGAACAGGCGGTAGAGGACGAAGCTATCCTGAAGAAACAAATTAACAAGAAGACATTTGGACAGGAATCAGGTTATATATATATATACATAGTTCATCATCTTGCAAGCATGTACTGTCCTATTGTAATGGCAAAATTCGAATATACATAGTGTTTATGACAAGTTGACAAACAATTTCCAGTGGAATCCTGTAAAGGAGTGAGCGAGGTACACTGACTGACTGACTGACTGACTGTGACTGCACAATGGATATTCATCAAGCTATATATAAATATATACATGGTTTCATCGTCTTGCAAGTATGGCCAACCCTATTGGTATGGCAGAATTGGCCCAAGAATAGAGTGAGCTACACCTTACTGACTGCAAATGGTACTGCTAGGCTAGCTAGCTAGCACATTCATATTCATATTCATATTCATAGAAGAAAGAAAGAAGCAACCCTGAAGAAACAAGAAAGAAGATATTTTGACACTAGTCATTTGAACACATATTCATATTCATCCTGTCAAGAAGTACTGACTGGCAACTCTACCTATATAAGCTAGCTAGCACACTCATATGCATAGCAGAAATAATTGAGAAAGAAGCAACTGAATGGGATGGGATGCAATATCTTATCTGTGAACAAACAGAATACTAGATGAGTTGAAATGAAATTGAAGCAGAGCAATACAAGAGGCAGAGGATGTGATGTGGTTGGACTAAGTTGTGTGCAATGCATGATTCCAAGCTACCATTTGCTTCCTAGATAAAGAAATAAAGAGGAACACATTTCGGCAGACAGATAGACTGACTGGCTGCACAATGTATATTAATATTCATAATATTCACATAAGAAAGAAAAGAAGCAAGAAGAAGATATTGATATTCATAATCCTGGCAACAAGTATGCCCTGTCCTCCTATCATAATGTTCAAATCCTGTGAACAACTGAGCTATATATGTGTGGTGTGGTGTGGTGTGGTGATTGACTGCAAATTGTTCCTACATAAGCTAGCTAGCACATTCATATCCACACTAGCTAGTATAAGTAATTGAGAAACAAGCAACTGATTTGACTAGTTCCAGTTAGTTATATGTGCCTGCCTGACTGACTGACTGCAACCCTAACTTGGTATCTGTCTGATTTGTTGCCAATAAGCAAGCTAGGTAACACATTGGCATCCATGGCATGGCAGAAAGAAAGAATTACTCAATTATTCAAGCTGAAATCAAATCAATGGAAGCAGAGCAGAGGAGAACAAGAGGGAGGAAGGGGAAAAGTTACATTTTGGGGGCCTGCAGATTGGGATTGGGATTGGGGGTTTGGGTCGGTGGCGGTGTACTCGTGCATGATCCACGGGGTGCGTGCGCCGCGTGGGGCGCGGCCCCGGTGGAACACGAGCGTCTTCTTCACGCCGATGAGGGGGCCCTTCCCCCTGCAGCCCCCCGGGCCGGGCGCCCGGATGAGTCGGTCCTTGCCGGTGGCCTTCCAGTATCCTGCGGCGGTGGAGCGGCAGGAGCGGGATGACTTGGCGGGGTACTTGGGGCGGTCGCGGCGGGCGAAGAAGAACCACTCGGGGTCGTCGGACTTGATGACGGAGCGGGCGGGCAGGTCCCAGGGCTCCACCGCCGCCAGGTCCACGTCCGGGATCGCCAGCAGGTCCGGGTGCGCCCGCCCCGCGATCTTGGCCTCGAGGTAGTGCCGCACCAGCTCCTCGTCCGTCGGACGGAACCGGAACCCCACCGGAAGCACCGCCGCCGCCGCCGCGGTGGTCGAGGAGGACGACGACTCCGACCCCGCCTCGGTCGTCGTCATCGCTGGCTGGCTAAAGACTCTGCTTTTCTTTCTTTCTTTCTTTCTTTCTTTCTGTCAGAGAGGGGAGCAGAGCAGAGGAGAGGAGAGGAGAGAAGAGGGGAAGCAGAGCAAGGGAGAGAGAGTGGTGATGGATGGTTTTTCTACTCCCCTCCCCTTTTCAACTCTCTCTCTCTCTCTCTCTCACTTTTTTGTTTCCCAATTTCTCAAAAAATAAAAAAACTTTTTGGTTTCCCAAAACTTGCAAACTCCCCTCGATGGCATCTACAATCTATCTATTATAGCACAAAGTAGGAGACAAGGATGTAAATGCGCTCTCGATGCGTCGTGTCTTTAGGTTGTATCGCGTGCATTAAATGGAAATCTCGGCGTACGCTTCCGATTGTCGGTACTATCTACTTGTTGTGTTCATGAGTTTTTATTGC
The DNA here is from genome assembly GCA_963921465.1 of Triticum timopheevii. NCBI lineage: Eukaryota > Viridiplantae > Streptophyta > Magnoliopsida > Poales > Poaceae > Triticum > Triticum timopheevii. Next base: position 145,423 of record OY997274.1, on the reverse strand, counting down.
CGCGCATAATCTGACGATCCTCCGTGCCGTATTCCTACTAATTAATGCGTCGATAGTGCGTTACGGCTCATCTTTGTTGACCACTATTTTTTTTTCGCGTCATGCTCGTTTTCAACCCTCTCACACTCTTTTGTTGCCAAACTTATAAACCTCTCCATCTATTTAAGCACACAATCACAAATGCGCCATATATTTATATAAGGTTGTAACGCAGGGATTAAATGAAAATCTCAATGTCATGCTTTCGGTGCTGTCTAGAAGCTTTTATTGCCCCACCTAAAATGATTTAGTCAATAAAATATTTGTATTCATGTGTCAAATGCGCATTATGATTAGTCCGTGGTACGCATCTTGGTTGGCATCTTCGGTTCTACATCACCCGTTGACCAGTGGTACTACCGTCACTCATGGCCATGCAAGTAACAATCATTTATTTACAAGAGCCTGTGAACAAATTGAAGATCACAACAAAGAACACGCATGTCAAGCAAGGATATTGGAAAAAAATAGTTAAAGCGTAGTCGGGTCCAGGTATTGCAGCACACCGCACCACCCAAACACTTGGTGATGGTTTCCCTTGTCCACTTTTTGCTTGTTGTTTTCAACTCTCTCTCTCTCACACACACTTTTTTGTTTTCCAAAACTTACAAACACCTGCATCTATTTGAGAATAAAGTAAGAGATAACGACATAAAGGCGCTCTCGATGCATCATATTTTAAGGTTCTATAGCAGGCATTTAATGGAAATTTTGATGCGATGCTACCAATGGCATGTATCTATTTGTAGTGTCGATGATGTGATCGATCCGTGGCATATTCGCATTTACGCGCCGAAAACATGTTACCATTGACCTTTGTTATCCACTTTTTCCTTGTCATGGTCGTTTTCAACTCTCTGGTACCATTTTTGTTGTCTATTTAAGCGCAAAAGCACAAGCTAAGGTACATGGACACTCCTAGTGCATCGTATCTTGAGGTTATATCACGTGCATTAAATGAGAATTTTGATGTGATGCATGGTATCTACTTATTTTATCGATAAGCTTTTATTACCGCCCATAATGTGATTGATCCATGGCATATTCACTTTTTATGCGCCTGAAGTGTGTTATGAATGATCTTGTGTTGGCATCCATAGCTGGTTATATATCACACACTAATCGGTGATGCCGCCGTCTCTCGCGACTATGTCGACGACAATCCTTTTGTTTTACATAAGTGATTGTGAACAAACAAAGATCACAACACATCCCCAAAGCTTGACAACCAAAGAAAGATAATATTAGAAACAAGTCTTTCAGCCATGCCAACACTTTCCCTTTCTCTTCTGTTTTCTTTCTATCCGAGATGAGAGGGAGGGGAGAGGAAGCAGCAAGCAACAACACACCACGGGGTCACTCACCCAAACACATCGTTCTTTCCTCTCCACTTTTTCACTTTGTGTCCAATGATTGCTTGAACTCTCTCTCTCTCTCTCTCTCTCACACACACACACACACACACACACACAAACTTTTTTGTTTCCCATACTTACAAACCACTGCATCTATAAATTGTTTCAGCACAAAAAAGCACAAGATAATGATATAAAGGCACACACGATGCATCATATCTTATGGTTGTATCGTCTGCCTTAAACAGAAATCTCTATGTGATGCTTTCAATGATATGTATCTATTTGTTGTGTCAATGAGCTTTTATTGCCACGCATAACGTGATCAATCCATGGCATATTCGTATGTACACACCGAAAGCTTGTGACGACTAACCTTTGTTGTCCACTTTTTTTGTCGTCGTGCTTGATTTCAACTCTCTCGCACTATTTTGTTGTCAAACTTACAAAATCATGCATCCATTTAAGCACAAAAGCACAAGATAAGGCAGAATGGCGCTCTCAATGCATCATCATAAGGTTTTTCTTCACCAATTATTTTATGGTCATCAGGCTTGTTTTCAACTCTCTCTCTATCTCTCTCTCTCTCTCTCTCTCATTTTTTTGTTTCCCAAACTTATAACCATCTACATCTATTTAAGCAAAAAGTAGGAGGTAAGGATAGAAGGTCACTCTCGATGCATCATATACCGAGGTTCTATCACGTGCATTTAAATGGAATTTTTGATGTGATGCTTTCAATGGTATGTATGCATCTTTTTGTTGTGTGTTGATGAGCTTTTCATGTCGCGCATAACGTGATTGATCCATGGCATGTAGTACATATTGATAAAATGTAGTCGGGTCCAGGTATTGCAGCCTTGGTGACTAGGCTTGGCGTTGTGCATATTGATGAAGAAGGAACATCCCGCCGACCGCTTGAACGACATGTAGTACACCATATCGATGAAGGATTAGTGCCGTTGCCCCCTTTCGTGAAACAAGGACGATGAGAGAAAAGAGAGGCCACCACATGTTTGAGGTCTGGCGGTGATCCAACAAGTTTTATCCAAGGAGGTGGCTCTATTGACTCATCTCCAGCAGCTAGCTGGAAGATAGGCAAGAGGAGAGGAGAGGAGAGGAGAGCTTCAGCCATCGACCGCCAACAGTGGAGGTGGGATAAATTTCAGATCAGATTTTTTAAAGGTTTCAACAGTAGTATTTTTATTTTATTTTCTCTGTTGGGAACTTTTTTTTTTGGTGATGTGATTTTAGTAGTTTCATTTGATAAAAAAAGAAGAAGAAGGGACTAGTGGTGTTTAATTACAAGGGGGGTGTTGGTGGAATGAATGAATCTACCTATCGTTATTGGGCTTCCTTTGTAGTACTAGTAGTAGTAGTACGTATTTTTGGATTGAGATTTGGTCTTGCTCTTGCGGCAAAATGTACACATTTGACCTCAAGATAAAAGTATTTCACAAACTGAAATGTTCATGAAAAAATTTCACACAGCTGACCCTTTTGTGTAGCGTCCGACAACTAGGCGTCACACTACACTGTGCATCGCCTGACTGACAGGCGCTACACGTCTGGCCAGCATCACACTCCGGAGTGCCTGAAAATTGCTAAGTCAGTGTGCAACGCCTAAGAGCCGCCGCCGCCGCCCTGCCGTATCCACCCCTCCCCTCCCCTTGGATTTTTTTTTTCGAAAAGGAGGAATTCCCCGGCCTCTGCATCAGAATGATGCATACAACCATCTTATAAACCAAACAAAGATAGTGTCAACAAGGTTCGAAGGTCTCCAAAACAGAAAAAGTAAAACAAGCTCACACAGAGCCATAGAGTGGCTAGAAACCACAACTAGCCAAGATAAGAGGCCACAACCGGCTGGCTAAGCCCACACAACAGATGGCGGCGGCGGGGCACAAGTACTGTTGTCTCCCTTCCGTAAACAGCAGCAGCAGTACGTGCACAAGTACTGTTGTTGCTGGAAGCGACACAGCAAAGGCAACCACGACTGTGTATCCTGTCTCATCGACGCGACGACACAGCCAGCAAATTAAAGGCACGCGCGACATGCTAGCAAAAAATTCGGGAGCCATGATGCTTTTTTTCCCCTAGCTACCTTTTTTGCGGGCTAGTCACTTACTTTCTTGTGAGGAGAGCCACTTTCTCTTGATTTCAGGCACACCCGTTGGCGTTGGTACCCAGGTGAGTCGCTTTCGTTCATTAGAGCATGGTTAATAATATAGCCAGCTGCTGGCTATAAGCCAGTGCCATGTCATTTACAGCCTATCTTACAACTAGCATGTACAATATTAGATCAAAAAAGTGTATTATTTTTTTATTGTATGACCCACTTTTCATTCTCACTAAGTGCCTAGGAGCACGTGCTAGAGCTGGCTCTTCACGAAGAGGCCGCTTACCTTCTCTCTCTTCTTCTCTTTCCTCCAACTAAGCAGAAATATACTACTTTATTTCTTATAGCCCGCTGACTCAGCTCTATTGTACTTGCTCTTAAAAGTGGCCACGTTGATCCGGATCGGCAAGACCAATTTTTCCGGCCCACGGTCCGACTCTAGGTTCGGAGTACGGGGCATGTTTTCCGGCGGGCGGGTATCCGACTCGGTGAGCTCGGAAATCCGGACATAGTTCGTCCTCAATATAGGGGAAGAGTTGTCGTATTGCTCCTCTACTACCTCTATCTAATGGGTGATCGGCGGAGATTCAATCTCTGTCTGATCGGGTTTAAGCCCAATCCGATCGTAGTCCGCAGCGACTCTCAAGGCAGCGATGCGATCCAGGAGTTCGTTTAAAGACGATAACTCCGTCGGATCCATCTGTTCGAAGTATTCTGAGCTGTCGTGGAGGCGATTTTCGATGACCCGAGAAGTCATCGTCGGCCCGACGGCCGAACGGGCGGTCATGGTGAAGCCGCCCAGCCGGAGGTGATGTTGTCCTTGATAACAAGGCAAGCCATCAATCCTATCTTCGACCTCTCAGTGGAACTCTTAATGAAAGCACCAATGTCGATGTCAAAACCGGCGGATCTCGAGTAGGGGGTCCCTAACTATGCGTCTAAGGCTAATGGAACAGGAGGCGGAGGACACAATGTTTACCCAGGTTCGGCCCCTCTCTACGGAGGTAATACCCGACTTCCTGCTTGATTGATCTTGATGAATATGAGTATTACAAGAGTTGATCTACCACGAGATTGTAATGGCTAAACCCAGAAGCTAGCCTTTGATTATGATTGTTGTTGTCCTACGGACTAACCCCTCCGGTTTATATAGACACCGGAGGGGGCTAGGGTTACACAAGGTCGGTTACAGAGAAAGGAATCTACATATCCAAATCGTCAAGCTTGCCTTCGACGAAAAGAAGAGTCCCGTCCGGACACGGGACGAAGTCTTTTATCTTGTATCTTCATAGCCCAATAGTCCGCCACCCTCGAACTGGTCTGCCACCCGTGCTGCTATGGGCCAAGGCAGCCCCGCCGCCGCCATCTGTTGTGTGGGCTTAGGTTGGCGATGTCATTCGGCAGCGGCAAGGAGTGGCGGCGGCGGGATTAGGGTTCCTCGCGAGCCGCCTAGGAGGCGACGCGGGGGTCGAGAATCCGCTTTTTAAATTTGAGGCGGCAAAAGATTGATCTACAGAACCGGAATCATGTTACCCGCTAAGGTTTTTCTTTCTAGTACAAGCATTCCATTTCAGAGAAGATGCTACTATCTAATGCTAGTGGTATGAATAATAGTTGCGCAAGTTTTGTGAGAGAACCATCTGCCTTCACCCTGAAATAGTTTAACATTACCCATGAATGTGTGATCGCAGTGAGGATTTTAATCCATCCGTCTCAGGGCATGTTGAAAGCTTGGGATTTATCCCTTGTTGTTGTTGTTGAAGATCTTTTTATCTCCCTTAAACAACACCAGTGTGCAACTCTTGCTGGATACGACACGGCAAAGAAATCGATGACTCTGGCTGGGCACGCGCGACATGGTGGCCTACGACCAAACTGGTGGCCTATGTAGCGCTGGGCCATGTAAGACTCACGAGTCATGGTGCTTTTGCCTGATTGATTGATTTCTGCCAACTTTTTTGCCCGCCACTGCTATTTTATTTTATTTTGCAATTTTTTTTTGTTATGTTAGGGTTTTAGGGTTAGATTTACGGTCCAGTTTTTTTTCCTATGTTGTTGCATGTAAAATTTTGGAACTTTTTAGCTTTAATTTTTTTTAGGGTATTAAATGAATTTCTAAGTACTCCCTCCGTTCCTAAATAATTGTCTTTCTAGAGATTTCAACAAATGACTATCTACGGAGCAAAATGAATGAATCTACACTCTAAAATATGTCTACATACATCCGTATGTTGTAGTTCATTTGAGATGGCTAGAAAGACAATTATTTGGGAACGGAGGGAGTATTTAATAGAGGAAAATAGTTTTTTTTATTTTTTAACAAGTGTAAATGAAGTCTAAAAATTTATGAAACTTGGCATATGGTGTCATGGTATGACCCCTAGAGGCCACCGTAAAAATTTAAGAGTGTTATGTAAAAGTTGTGATGTAGTACTTCCCTTAGAAACTGAAGCATCTCGGCAGAAAATCCAAGTTTCAAAAGAAAAGTGTGAGGTTACAAGTGTTCAGTTGGGTCGTGAGTCTTAGCACCGGCAGCAGCGCCACTTGTCCTAATTGCTAATTCAGTACAACCACATACATGTCTACAGGTCCGTCCAGTGGCACTACAGCACAGTACAGTACAGAACCACATATATAGATAGCATCTCTCAATTCTCACCCCTTCATGCTCAAAAAAATAAAATAAAAAACAAAATTCTCATCCCTTGCTTGTAAGCACGGTATCTAACAGATATTACAAAGATACAGCAACAACTCAGTCCACTCCCAAATACACGCAGAAGGGCCATACGTACTAACAAAAGTGTTGAAGTGCATGTGAGGCGAAACTTCGTGTGAAGACTTTGGCAGTCGGTCTTGGCACATGCAAGTGGAGTGGGTGTCGTCCAGATTCCATTCATGCACTCTAGACATGTCAATCGTGTGAACTGGCGCTGTCTGGTCCGGCTCTGGCACCCTGTTTTGGCTGGATAGGTGGGCTGGGAATCGGCCCTTCGCGGAGCGTTTTCACGCTTTATTTTTGATTTGTGCCCACCCGCAGTTATCCGTGGCCGCTGCTCTGACCGACTTGGGCGCCATTGCATTCCGCCGTACCTTTGGGGCGACGGAACTCGAGCAATGTGACGAATTGCTCTCGTGCATCGCTCTGCAACCACCTTCTCTTGAGCCTGATGTGCTCTCTTGGCACCTTGAACCTAGTGGCCGGTTCTCAACTAGGTCCCTTTACCAGGCGATTGTCCCCTCGCCGGGACCAGTTTAGCTGACGGTTCTTTGGGAAATAAAACTCCCTTTGAAGATCCGTATTTTTCTTTGGTAATGGGCTCGTGGTCGCTTACCTTCGGGTACGAAGATCCAGAAGCGTAACGGACCTGGGAACGTGATGTGCCCCATCTGTTTGGTCCCAGAAGATTGCAACCACATCTTTTTTTGATGACCGGCGGCTCAATTCTTGTGGAGTTGTTTCACGGAGGTGGTGGGTGGCAACTGGTGCCACGACAACCTCCCGGACCACTTTGAGGAGGTCCTTAGTATAGCCGGTCTCCGCCGGCCACCCATCTGGATGGCGCTGGGCACCCTAGGCTGGACGTTATGGTGTTGTCGCAATAAACTTGTCATCGAACGTGTGATTCCATGTCGTGTGACTGATGCAATCTACAAAATGTGTGGCTTCTTACAGCTTTGGAGACCGTTTAGCAAGCAGCGGAACCGGGACATCATCAACAACTTCATCTCCGGTCTCCGTGCCTTGGCCTCGGCGTTTGCTCCACCACCACCACCTCCGCAGCCTCCTCCCCCCTGAGCCGGATTAGCATTTTTCTAGCTTTATTTGGGGCTTGTCTCGCTGTGTCTCCAGAATGACTTTATGACTTGATGGCACTATGTATTGACTTGTTGGATGCTTGGTCCGTTGCTTTATAATATAAAGGGGAAACCCTTTTTCGTAAACTGGCGCTGTCTAATCAAGAATGATGCTGTCTTTTTATGATTGAGATTATATGCATCGCATGCATCATCTAAAAGGAAAGGGTTCCGTACGTTTCAAAAAAAAGAGGAAAGGGTACAGGAGGGCCCTGCTAACAGCAGAAGCGTTCAAGTTCATGTGAGGCGAAACTTCCTGTGAAGACTTGGGTCGTCGGTCGTCGGTCTTTGGTCGGTCAAGTGGAGTGAAGACTTTGGTCGTCGGTCTTGGCACATGCAGCAGCCCCACTTTGGTCGGTCAAGTGGAGTGAAGACTTTGGTCGTCGGTCCGCGCGCGCTCTGGAGACTGTGTGTGTCACGGGTGGGTGTCCATTCATGCACCCTCTGCAAATTCAGTCTAGTCACTGAAATGATGGAACCCTGTTTATCTGCTTCCTCCGTTCCTAAATACTTCTTCCGTTTCCAAATAATTGTCTTTCTAGCCATCTCAAATGAACTAAACATACAGATGTATATAGACATATTTTAGAGTGTAGGTTCACTCATTTTACTCCGTATGTAGTCACTTGTTGAAATCTCTAGAAAGACAATTATTTAGGAACGGAGGGAGTACTTGTCTTTTCTAGGCATTTCAACAACTGACTACATACCGAGAATCTATACTTTAAAATATGTCTACATACATCCGTATGTAGTAGTCATTTGAAATGTCTAGAAAGACAAATATTTAGGAACGAAGGGAGTACATGAAAAGAAATCCAGCAGTTTTGAGATCTAGTCTTTCCCAAGTCGTACAAAGTCTAGATTATTCCTATTTCTAGGAAATGAGTGGAGGGACATACATAGCGATTGCTGGAATATGAGCACAGCGCTTGCAACACGCACAAGGCAAAGACAGCACTTGCAACACGCACAAGGGAATCAAGCAAGACCAGAAACATTCTTTCTCCAAGACAGCGGAGCAGGCTAATGCTGCTACAGTGCTGAATTAAACATTCTTTCTCTAACACGTCTAAGCATGAATGGAATGCATGAAAGCCAATACAAACAAAGCTAATATGTGTTACCTGAGCATTGCCATTAGGATTTCAGAGGAAGGCCCTTACAGCCTATAGCATTACTGTATATATATACCACCACCACCAGCATAGAAATGAACTTTATTCAACAGATTTGATATAGATACAACACTATATTTTAATCGAACAAAAACTAAGAACAACTTCCCACGCTGCCCGGAGGTTCAGGCCATCTTCAGGACTTCGACCACCTGGATCGTCGGCAATGGCGAGTCGTGCATGTTTTGGGAGGACCACTGGCTTGATGGGCAAAGCCTCTCCGAGATCGCGCCCCTAGTCTACTGCAAGCACTAGTAGAAAACAGGGTTTTGGTTGAGGCCAGGAAAAGGGCATTAGTCCCAGTTCACTCACGAACCGAGACCAAAGGGGGAATCAGTCCTGGTTCGTGAGGACAGGGCGCCAGCCAGGCCTCGGGGGCCATTGTTCCCGGTTCATGTGACACTTTTGGTCCCGGTTCCAGACACAAACTGAGACTGGAACCGGGACCAATGGGTCTCGCTCCTGGCCCACTGCCTTTGGTCCCGGTTCGTGTCTGGAACAGGGACCAAAGGTTGTCCTTTAGTCCCGGTTCTAGCCACAAACCGGGACTACAGAGTAGCCTATATATACCCCCGCCCTGCCCGCTCAGTGCTCTGTTTTTTGGTCGGCCGTGTGGGAGAGGTGTGTTGCTCTACCTCTCACCTCCTATGCACATGAGGTGTTCAATGAAATGCCCGGCCCACACTATCTTTGTCCTCTCAAAGATCCTTGTCGAAGCTCTATTTTCGTAAAGATTTGTCTAGATTTGCCGGTCCGTCCTGTCCTGTCCCCGTCCTCACCGCCGTCGATCGCCCACGCCGATCTCGTCGCCGGCACCACCATGGTGATCCTCTTGTTCTTACCTTCTTTGTAAAAGAAAAAAAAATCTTACTTGTATGATTTAGATAGAACTTTTATAATTTTCTTAATTTTATTATTGTTTATTATTATATAGTGCGATGGTTTTGGTATCCGCCCCCGTCGGCCCTTGTTCTGTCTATGATTCGGATGTGGTATATTATCTTTTGTAACTATTTGTTTCATTTAGTGTTTATGACAATTATGCCGACCAACGTGACATAGATGTTTTTATCTAGGAGGTATGTGAATTGGAAATTCCAACCGACATAGATATTCTTGTCAAGAAGTTAAATTTAGTTGAAATAGAAAACGAGTGTGAAAGAAAAACTGAAAAGAATTGAAGAAGAGAAGATGAAACTGGAGTTGTATGTTGTCGATGTCGTCGATGATCACAAGATCCAAATGGATGCAATGCGCTTGAAAATTAGAAAGATTAGAAAATATGCCATTGATAACGAGGCTTGGTATCATTATGCTGTTGGATCAATTGTTACCTTAGTTGCGATAATTTTGATGTATGTTTTAGTTAGATGCTCTAGCTAGAGAGCTATATGTTGTTCTATGAGAACTATGTATGAACTTTATGTATTTATTTTTTCAGTAAAACATTTGATCACTACAATACTTTGGTTTTAATGTGATGATGAACTTGTATTAATTTGGTCATGAATTCTCAATTCATGATGTTCCGTAATGATTTTTGATTTACTTAATTATATAATGCACGCAGATGAACCGACAATGGATGTACGGTGGCCGATGCACCTCCGACTACATTGACAACATGCAAAATTTTCTCGAAGTGGCTGAGGCAACCAAGCAGAATGGTTTTATGTGTTGTCCATGTACTCGCGATGGGAATACGAAGTCTCACTCTTCGTCGAAAACCCTTCACGTCCACCTGCTTGAGAAGGGTTTTATGCCACACTATAATGTTTGGACCAAGCACGGAGAAAGAGGAGTTATTATGGAAGACAACAAAGAAGAAGAGTATGATGACAACTATCAGCCCCCTGAATACGGTGATAATGCAACGGGGGAAGCTGAAGATCAAGACGAACTAGACGATGTGCCCGATGATGATCTTCGCCGGGTCATTATTGATGCACAGAGAGAATGTGAGACTCAAAAGGAGAAGTTGAAGTTCGATCACATGTTAGAGGATCACAAAAAACCGTTGTACACAAATTGCGAAGATGGCAACACAAAGCTCGGTACCACACTGGAAATGCTGGAATGGAAGGCAGAGAATGGTGTATCTGACAAGGGATTTGAGCAGCTACTGAAAATAATGAAGAAGCTTCCAAAGGATAAAGAATTGCCTGACAGTATGTACGGAGCAAAGAAGGTTCTCTGCCCTCTAGGATTAGAGGTGCAGAAGATACATGCATGCCCTAATGACTTCATCCTCTACCACGGTGAGTATGAGGAATTGAACGCATGCCCGGTATGCGGTGCATTGCGGTATAAGATCAGACAAGATGACCCTAGTGATGTTGAGGGCGAGCGCCCCAGTAAGAAGGTTCCTACCAAGGTAATGTGGTATGCTGCTATAATACCACGGCTGAAATGTCTGTTTAGAAACAAAGAGCATGTCAAGTTGATGAGATGGTACAAAGAAGACCGTAAGAAAGACTGGAAGTTGAGAGCACCTGCTGACGGGTCGCAGTGGAGAAAAATCAAGAGAAGGTTGCGTGACTTTGCAAGTGATGCAAGGAATGTATGGTTTGATTTAAGTGCAGATGGCACTAATCCTTTTGAGGAGCAGAACAACAATCATAGCACCTGGCCCGTCACTCTATGTATCTATAACCTTCCTCCATGGTTGTGCATGAATCGGAAGTTCATTATGATGACAGTGCTCATCCAAGGCCCTAAGCAACCGGGCAACGACATTAATGTGTACAAAAGGCCATTAGTTGAAGAACTTTTACACACTATTTTGAGGTCCAGGAGTGATTTCCACGATTGACGAACCCCAAGATGCACTTACGTGCCGGTCATCAACACTCGCAGTTTTGGCCGATTCTGGCCCGTTTCGTGGACTATTACTCACTGTTTTGGGGTCCCGGAGTGAGTCCCATGATTGCCGAACCCCAAGGTGCACTTACGTGTCGGTCATCAACACTCACAGTTTTGGCCGATTCTGGCCCATTTCGTGGACTATTACTCACTGTTTTGTGGTCCCAGAGTGATTTCCACGATTGACGAACCCCAAGGTGCCCTTACGTGTCGGTCATCAACACCGCAGTTTAGGCCGATTCTGGCCCATTTCATGGACTATTACTCATTGGTTTGGGGTCCCAGAGTGATTTCCACGATTGACGAACCCTAAGGTGCGCTTATGTGCCGGTCATCAACACTGGCAGTTTTGGCCGATTCTGGCCCGTTTCGTGGACTATTACTCACTGATTTGGGTCCCGGAGTGATTTCCACGATTGACGAACCCCAAGGTGTGCTTACGTGTCGATCATCAACACTCGCAGTTTTGGCCGATTCTGGCCCGTTTCGTGGGCTATTACTCACTGTTTTGGGGTCCCGGAGTGATTTCCACGATTGACGAATCCCAAGGTGCGCTTATGTGTTGATCATCAACACTCACAGTTTTGGCTGATTCTGGCCCGTTTTGTGGACTATTACTCACTGTTTTGGGGTCCCGGAGTAATTTCCACGATTGACGAACCCCAAGGTGCGCTTACGTGTCGGTCATCAACACTTGCAGTTTTGGCCGATTCTGGACCGTTTCGTGGACTATTACTCACTGTTTTGGGGTCCTAGAGTGGTTTCCATGATTGACGAACCCCAAGGTGCGCTTACGTGTCGGTCATCAACACTCGTAGTTTCGCCCGATTCTGGCCCGTTTCGTGGACTATTACTCACTGTTTTGGGGTCCCGGAGTGAGTCCCCGATTGACGAACCCCAAGGTGCGCTTACGTGTCGGTCATCAATACTCCTAGTTTGGCCGGTTCTGGCCCGTTTCATGGACTATTACTCACTGTTTTGGGGTCCCGGAGTGATTTCCACGATTGATGAACCCCAAGGTGCGCTTAAGTCTCGATCATCAACACTCGCGGTTTTGGCTGATTCTGGCTCGTTTCGTGGACTATTACTCACTGTTTTGGGGTCCCGGAGTAATTTCCACGATTGCCGAACCCCAAGGTGCGCTTACGTGCTGGTCATCAACACTCGCAGTTTTGGCTGATTCTGGCCCGTTTCGTGGACTATTACTCACTGTTTTGGGGTCCCGGAGTAATTTCCACGATTGACGAACCCCAAGGTGCGCTTACGTGTCGGTCATCAACACTTGCACTTTTGGCCGATTCTGGACCGTTTCGTGGACTATTACTCACTGTTTGGGGGTCCCGGAGTGGTTTCCATGATTGACGAACCCCAAGGTGCGCTTACGTGTCGGTCATCAACACTCGTAGTTTCGCCCGATTCTGGCCCGTTTCGTGGACTATTACTCACTGTTTTGGGGTCCCGGAGTGAGTCCCACGATTGACGAACCCCAAGGTGCGCTTACGTGTCGGTCATCAGCACTCGTAGTTTCGCCCGATTCTGGCCCGTTTCGTGGACTATTACTCACTGTTTTGGGGTCCCGGAGTGAGTCCCACGATTGACGAACCCCAAGGTGCGCTTACGTGTCGGTCATCAATACTCCTAGTTTGGCCGGTTCTGGCCCGTTTCATGGACAATTACTCACTCTTTTGGGGTCCCGGAGTGATTTCCACGATTGATGAACCCCAAGGTGCGCTTAAGTCTCGATCATCAACACTCACGGTTTTGGCTGATTCTGGCCCGTTTCGTGGACTATTACTCACTGTTTTGGCGTCCCGGAGTAATTTCCACGATTGCTGAACCCCAAGGTGCGCTTACGTGCTGGTCATCAACACTCGCAGTTTTGGCTGATTCTGGCCCGTTTCGTGGACTATTACTCACTGTTTTGGGGTCCGGGAGTAATTTCCACGATTGACGAACCCCAAGGTGCGCTTACGTGTCGGTCATCAACACTTGCAGTTTTGGCCGATTCTGGACCGTTTCGTGGACTATTACACACTGTTTTGGGGTCCCGGAGTGATTTCCACGATTGACGAACCCCAAGGTGCGCTTACGTGTCGGTCATCAACACTCATAGTTTCGCCCGATTCCGGCCCGTTTCGTGGACTATTACTCACTGTTTTGGGGTCCCGGAGTAATTTCCACGATTGCCGAACCCCAAGGTGCGCTTACGTGCCGGTCATCAACACTCACAGTTTTGGCCGGTTCTGGCCCGTTTCGTGGACTATTACTCACTGTTTTGGGGTCCCGGAGTAATTTCCATGATTGACGAACCCCAAGGTGCACTTACGTGTCGGTCATCAACACTCACAGTTTTGGCCGATTCTGGCCCATTTCATGGACTATTACTCACTATTTTGTGGTCCCATAGTGATTTCCACAATTGACAAACCCCAAGGTGCGCTTACGTGTCGGTCATCAACACCGCAGTTTTGGCCGATTCTGGCCCGTTTCATGGACTATTATTACTCACTGTTTTGGTGTCCCAGAGTGATTTCCACGATTGACGAACCCCAAGGTGCGCTTACGTGCCGGTCATCAACACTGGCAATTTTGGCCGATTCTGGCCCGTTTCGTGGACTATTACCCACTGATTTGGGTCCCGGAGTGATTTCCACGATTGACGAACCCCAAGGTGCGCTTACGTGTCGATCATCAACACTCGCAGTTTTGGCCGATTTGGCCCCGTTTCGTGGGCTATTACTCGCTGTTTTGGGGTCCCGGAGTGATTTCCACGATTGACGAACCCCAAGGTGTGCTTATGTGTCGATCATCAACACTCGCAGTTTTGGCCGATTCTGGACCGTTTCGTGGACTATTACTCACTGTTTTGGGGTCCCGGAGTAATTTCCACGATTGACGAACCCCAAGGTGCGCTTACGTGTCGGTCATCAACACTTGCAGTTTTGGCCGATTCTGGACTGTTTTGTGGACTATTACTCACTGTTTTGGGGTCCCGGAGTGGTTTCCATGATTGACGAACCCCAAGGTGCGCTTACGTGTCGGTCATCAACACTCGTAGTTTCGCCCGATTCTGGCCCGTTTCGTGGACTATTACTCACTGTTTTGGGGTCCCGGAGTGAGTCCCACGATTGACGAACCCCAAGGTGCGCTTACGTGTCGGTCATCAATACTCCTAGTTTGGCCGGTTCTGGCCCGTTTCATGGACAATTACTCACTCTTTTGGGGTCCCGGAGTGATTTCCACGATTGATGAACCCCAAGGTGCGCTTAAGTCTCGATCATCAACACTCACGGTTTTGGCTGATTCTGGCCCGTTTCGTGGACTATTACTCACTGTTTTGGCGTCCCGGAGTAATTTCCACGATTGCTGAACCCCAAGGTGCGCTTACGTGCTGGTCATCAACACTCGCAGTTTTGGCTGATTCTGGCCCGTTTCGTGGACTATTACTCACTGTTTTGGGGTCCGGGAGTAATTTCCACGATTGACGAACCCCAAGGTGCGCTTACGTGTCGGTCATCAACACTTGCAGTTTTGGCCGATTCTGGACCGTTTCGTGGACTATTACACACTGTTTTGGGGTCCCGGAGTGATTTCCACGATTGACGAACCCCAAGGTGCGCTTACGTGTCGGTCATCAACACTCATAGTTTCGCCCGATTCCGGCCCGTTTCGTGGACTATTACTCACTGTTTTGGGGTCCCGGAGTAATTTCCACGATTGCCGAACCCCAAGGTGCGCTTACGTGCCGGTCATCAACACTCACAGTTTTGGCCGGTTCTGGCCCGTTTCGTGGACTATTACTCACTGTTTTGGGGTCCCGGAGTAATTTCCATGATTGACGAACCCCAAGGTGCACTTACGTGTCGGTCATCAACACTCACAGTTTTGGCCGATTCTGGCCCATTTCATGGACTATTACTCACTATTTTGTGGTCCCATAGTGATTTCCACAATTGACAAACCCCAAGGTGCGCTTACGTGTCGGTCATCAACACCGCAGTTTTGGCCGATTCTGGCCCGTTTCATGGACTATTACTCACTGTTTTGGGGTCCCAGAGTGATTTCCACGATTGACGAACCCCAAGGTGCGCTTACGTGCCGGTCATCAACACTGGCAATTTTGGCCGATTCTGGACCGTTTCGTGGACTATTACACACTGTTTTGGGGTCCCGGAGTGATTTCCACGATTGACGAACCCCAAGGTGCGCTTACGTGTCGGTCATCAACACTCATAGTTTCGCCCGATTCCGGCCCGTTTCGTGGACTATTACTCACTGTTTTGGGGTCCCGGAGTAATTTCCACGATTGCCGAACCCCAAGGTGCGCTTACGTGCCGGTCATCAACACTCACAGTTTTGGCCGGTTCTGGCCCGTTTCGTGGACTATTACTCACTGTTTTGGGGTCCCGGAGTAATTTCCATGATTGACGAACCCCAAGGTGCACTTACGTGTCGGTCATCAACACTCACAGTTTTGGCCGATTCTGGCCCATTTCATGGACTATTACTCACTATTTTGTGGTCCCATAGTGATTTCCACAATTGACAAACCCCAAGGTGCGCTTACGTGTCGGTCATCAACACCGCAGTTTTGGCCGATTCTGGCCCGTTTCATGGACTATTACTCACTGTTTTGGTGTCCCAGAGTGATTTCCACGATTGACGAACCCCAAGGTGCGCTTACGTGCCGGTCATCAACACTGGCAATTTTGGCCGATTCTGGCCCGTTTCGTGGACTATTACCCACTGATTTGGGTCCCGGAGTGATTTCCACGATTGACGAACCCCAAGGTGCGCTTACGTGTCGATCATCAACACTCGCAGTTTTGGCCGATTTGGCCCCGTTTCGTGGGCTATTACTCGCTGTTTTGGGGTCCCGGAGTGATTTCCACGATTGACGAACCCCAAGGTGTGCTTATGTGTCGATCATCAACACTCGCAGTTTTGGCCGATTCTGGACCGTTTCGTGGACTATTACTCACTGTTTTGGGGTCCCGGAGTAATTTCCACGATTGACGAACCCCAAGGTGCGCTTACGTGTCGGTCATCAACACTTGCAGTTTTGGCCGATTCTGGACTGTTTTGTGGACTATTACTCACTGTTTTGGGGTCCCGGAGTGGTTTCCATGATTGACGAACCCCAAGGTGCGCTTACGTGTCGGTCATCAACACTCGTAGTTTCGCCCGATTCTGGCCCGTTTCGTGGACTATTACTCACTGTTTTGGGGTCCCGGAGTGAGTCCCACGATTGACGAACCCCAAGGTGCGCTTACGTGTCGGTCATCAATACTCCTAGTTTGGCCGGTTCTGGCCCGTTTCATGGACAATTACTCACTCTTTTGGGGTCCCGGAGTGATTTCCACGATTGATGAACCCCAAGGTGCGCTTAAGTCTCGATCATCAACACTCACGGTTTTGGCTGATTCTGGCCCGTTTCGTGGACTATTACTCACTGTTTTGGCGTCCCGGAGTAATTTCCACGATTGCTGAACCCCAAGGTGCGCTTACGTGCTGGTCATCAACACTCGCAGTTTTGGCTGATTCTGGCCCGTTTCGTGGACTATTACTCACTGTTTTGGGGTCCGGGAGTAATTTCCACGATTGACGAACCCCAAGGTGCGCTTACGTGTCGGTCATCAACACTTGCAGTTTTGGCCGATTCTGGACCGTTTCGTGGACTATTACACACTGTTTTGGGGTCCCGGAGTGATTTCCACGATTGACGAACCCCAAGGTGCGCTTACGTGTCGGTCATCAACACTCATAGTTTCGCCCGATTCCGGCCCGTTTCGTGGACTATTACTCACTGTTTTGGGGTCCCGGAGTAATTTCCACGATTGCCGAACCCCAAGGTGCGCTTACGTGCCGGTCATCAACACTCACAGTTTTGGCCGGTTCTGGCCCGTTTCGTGGACTATTACTCACTGTTTTGGGGTCCCGGAGTAATTTCCATGATTGACGAACCCCAAGGTGCACTTACGTGTCGGTCATCAACACTCACAGTTTTGGCCGATTCTGGCCCATTTCATGGACTATTACTCACTATTTTGTGGTCCCATAGTGATTTCCACAATTGACAAACCCCAAGGTGCGCTTACGTGTCGGTCATCAACACCGCAGTTTTGGCCGATTCTGGCCCGTTTCATGGACTATTACTCACTGTTTTGGGGTCCCAGAGTGATTTCCACGATTGACGAACCCCAAGGTGCGCTTACGTGCCGGTCATCAACACTGGCAATTTTGGCCGATTCTGGCCCGTTTCGTGGACTATTACCCACTGATTTGGGTCCCGGAGTGATTTCCATGATTGACGAACCCCAAGGTGCGCTTACGTGTCGATCATCAACACTCGCAGTTTTGGCCGATTTGGCCCCGTTTCGTGGGCTATTACTCGCTGTTTTGGGGTCCCGGAGTGATTTCCACGATTGACGAACCCCAAGGTGTGCTTATGTGTCGATCATCAACACTCGCAGTTTTGGCCGATTCTGGACCGTTTCGTGGACTATTACTCACTGTTTTGGGGTCCCGGAGTAATTTCCACGATTGACGAACCCCAAGGTGCGCTTACATGTCGGTCATCAACACTTGCAGTTTTGGCCGATTCTGGACTGTTTCGTGGACTATTACTCACTGTTCTGGGGTCCCGGAGTGGTTTCCATGATTGACGAACCCCAAGGTGCGCTTACGTGTCGGTCATCAACACTCGTAGTTTCGCCCGATTCTGGCCCGTTTCGTGGACTATTACTCACTGTTTTGGGGTCCCGGAGTGAGTCCCATGATTGACGAACCCCAAGGTGCGCTTACGTGTCGGTCATCAATACTCCTAGTTTGGCCGGTTCTGGCCCGTTTCATGGACTATTACTCACTCTTTTGGGGTCCCGGAGTGATTTGCACGATTGATGAACCCCAAGGTGCGCTTACGTCTCGATCATCAACACTCACGGTTTTGGCTGATTCTGGCCCGTTTCGTGGACTATTACTCACTGTTTTGGCGTCCCGGAGTAATTTCCACGATTGCTGAACCCCAAGGTGCGCTTACGTGCTGGTCATCAACACTCGCAGTTTTGGCTGATTCTGGCCCGTTTCGTGGACTATTACTCACTGTTTTGGGGTCCGGGAGTAATTTCCACGATTGACGAACCCCAAGGTGCGCTTACGTGTCGGTCATCAACACTTGCAGTTTTGGCCGATTCTGGACCGTTTCGTGGACTATTACACACTGTTTTGGGGTCCCGGAGTGATTTCCACGATTGACGAACCCCAAGGTGCGCTTACGTGTCGGTCATCAACACTCATAGTTTCGCCCGATTCCGGCCCGTTTCGTGGACTATTACTCACTGTTTTGGGGTCCCGGAGTAATTTCCACGATTGCCGAACCCCAAGGTGCGCTTACGTGCCGGTCATCAACACTCACAGTTTTGGCCGGTTCTGGCCCGTTTCGTGGACTATTACTCACTGTTTTGGGGTCCCGGAGTAATTTCCATGATTGACGAACCCCAAGGTGCACTTACGTGTCGGTCATCAACACTCACAGTTTTGGCCGATTCTGGCCCATTTCATGGACTATTACTCACTATTTTGTGGTCCCATAGTGATTTCCACAATTGACAAACCCCAAGGTGCGCTTACGTGTCGGTCATCAACACCGCAGTTTTGGCCGATTCTGGCCCGTTTCATGGACTATTACTCACTGTTTTGGGGTCCCAGAGTGATTTCCACGATTGACGAACCCCAAGGTGCGCTTACGTGCCGGTCATCAACACTGGCAATTTTGGCCGATTCTGGCCCGTTTCGTGGACTATTACCCACTGATTTGGGTCCCGGAGTGATTTCCATGATTGACGAACCCCAAGGTGCGCTTACGTGTCGATCATCAACACTCGCAGTTTTGGCCGATTTGGCCCCGTTTCGTGGGCTATTACTCGCTGTTTTGGGGTCCCGGAGTGATTTCCACGATTGACGAACCCCAAGGTGTGCTTATGTGTCGATCATCAACACTCGCAGTTTTGGCCGATTCTGGACCGTTTCGTGGACTATTACTCACTGTTTTGGGGTCCCGGAGTAATTTCCACGATTGACGAACCCCAAGGTGCGCTTACATGTCGGTCATCAACACTTGCAGTTTTGGCCGATTCTGGACTGTTTCGTGGACTATTACTCACTGTTCTGGGGTCCCGGAGTGGTTTCCATGATTGACGAACCCCAAGGTGCGCTTACGTGTCGGTCATCAACACTCGTAGTTTCGCCCGATTCTGGCCCGTTTCGTGGACTATTACTCACTGTTTTGGGGTCCCGGAGTGAGTCCCATGATTGACGAACCCCAAGGTGCGCTTACGTGTCGGTCATCAATACTCCTAGTTTGGCCGGTTCTGGCCCGTTTCATGGACTATTACTCACTCTTTTGGGGTCCCGGAGTGATTTGCACGATTGATGAACCCCAAGGTGCGCTTACGTCTCGATCATCAACACTCACGGTTTTGGCTGATTCTGGCCCGTTTCGTGGACTATTACTCACTGTTTTGGCGTCCCGGAGTAATTTCCACGATTGCTGAACCCCAAGGTGCGCTTACGTGCTGGTCATCAACACTCGCAGTTTTGGCTGATTCTGGCCCGTTTCGTGGACTATTACTCACTGTTTTGGGGTCCGGGAGTAATTTCCACGATTGACGAACCCCAAGGTGCGCTTACGTGTCGGTCATCAACACTTGCAGTTTTGGCCGATTCTGGACCGTTTCGTGGACTATTACACACTGTTTTGGGGTCCCGGAGTGATTTCCACGATTGACGAACCCCAAGGTGCGCTTACGTGTCGGTCATCAACACTCATAGTTTCGCCCGATTCCTGCCCGTTTCGTGGACTATTACTCACTGTTTTGGGGTCCCGGAGTAATTTCCACGATTGCCGAACCCCAAGGTGCGCTTACGTGCCGGTCATCAACACTCACAGTTTTGGCCGGTTCTGGCCCGTTTCGTGGACTATTACTCACTGTTTTGGGGTCCCGGAGTAATTTCCATGATTGACGAACCCCAAGGTGCACTTACGTGTCGGTCATCAACACTCACAGTTTTGGCAGATTCTGGCCCATTTCGTGGACTATTACTCACTGTTTTGTGGTCCCATAGTGTTTTCCACAATTGACAAACCCCAAGGTGCGCTTACGTGTCGGTCATCAACACCGCAGTTTTGGCCGATTCTGGCCCGTTTCATGGACTATTACTCACTGTTTTGGGGTCCCAGAGTGATTTCCACGATTGACGAACCCCAAGGTGCGCTTACGTGCCGGTCATCAACACTGGCAATTTTGGCCGATTCTGGCCCGTTTCGTGGACTATTACCCACTGATTTGGGTCCCGGAGTGATTTCCACGATTGACGAACCCCAAGGTGCGCTTACGTGTCGATCATCAACACTCGCAGTTTTGGCCGATTTTGGCCCGTTTCGTGGGCTATTACTCGCTGTTTTGGGGTCCCGGAGTGATTTCCACGATTGACGAACCCCAAGGTGTGCTTATTTGTCGATCATCAACACTCGCAGTTTTGGCCGATTCTGGACCGTTTCGTGGACTATTACTCACTGTTTTGGGGTCCCGGAGTAATTTCCACGATTGACGAACCCCAAGGTGCGCTTACATGTCGGTCATCAACACTTGCAGTTTTGGCCGATTCTGGACTGTTTCGTGGACTATTACTCACTATTCTGGGGTCCCGGAGTGGTTTCCATGATTGACGAACCCCAAGGTGCGCTTACGTGTCGGTCATCAACACTCGTAGTTTCGCCCGATTCTGGCCCGTTTCGTGGACTATTACTCACTGTTTTGGGGTCCCGGAGTGAGTCCCATGATTGACGAACCCCAAGGTGCGCTTATGTGTCGGTCATCAATACTCCTAGTTTTGGCCGGTTCTGGTCCTTTTCTTGGACTATTACTCACTGTTTTGGGGACCCCGGAGTGATTTCCACGATTGACGAACCCCAAGGTGCGCTTACGTCTCGATCATCAACACTCGCGGTTTTGGCTGATTCTGGCCCGTTTCGTGGACTATTACTCACTGTTTTGGGGTCTCGGAGTAATTTCCACGATTGCCGAACCCCAAGGTGCGCTTATGTGTCGATCATCAACACTCGCAATTTTGGCCGATTCTGGACCATTTCGTGGACTATTACTCACTGTTTTGGGGTCCCGGAGTAATTTCCACGATTGACGAACCCCAAGGTGCGCTTACGTGTCGGTCATCAACACTTGCAGTTTTGGCCGATTCTGGACCGTTTCGTGGACTATTACTCACTGTTTTGGGGTCCCGGAGTGAGTCCCACGATTGACGAACCCCTAGGTGTGCTTACGTGTCGGTCATCAATACTCGTAGTTTCGCCCGATTCTGGCCCGTTTCGTGGACTATTACTCACTGTTTTGGGGTCCCGGAGTGAGTCCCACGATTGACGAACCCCAAGGTGCGCTTACGTGTCGGTCATCAACACTCACGGTTTTGGCTGATTCTAGCCTGTTTCGTGGACTATTACCCACTGTTTTGGGGTCCCGGAGTAATTTCCACGATTGCCGAACCCCAAGGTGCGCTTACGTGCCGGTCATCAACACTCACAGTTTTGGCCGATTCTGGCCCGTTTCGTGGACTATTACTCACTATTTTGGGGTCCTGGAGTGAGTCCCATGATTGACGAACCCCAAGGTGCACTTACGTGTCGGTCATCAACACTCACAGTTTTGGCCGATTCTGGCCCATTTCGTGGACTATTACTCACTGTTTTGTGGTCCCATAGTGTTTTCCACAATTGACAAACCCCAAGGTGCGCTTACGTGTCGGTCATCAACACCGCAGTTTTGGCCGATTCTGGCCCGTTTCATGGACTATTACTCACTGTTTTGGGGTCCCAGAGTGATTTCCACGATTGACGAACCCCAAGGTGCGCTTACGTGCCGGTCATCAACACTGGCAATTTTGGCTGATTCTGGCCCGTTTCGTGGACTATTACCCACTGATTTGGGTCCCGGAGTGATTTCCACGATTGACGAACCCCAAGGTGCGCTTACGTGTCGATCATCAACACTCGCAGTTTTGGCCGATTTTGGCCCGTTTCGTGGGCTATTACTCGCTGTTTTGGGGTCCCGGAGTGATTTCCACGATTGACGAACCCCAAGGTGTGCTTATGTGTCGATCATCAACACTCGCAGTTTTGGCCGATTCTGGACCGTTTCGTGGACTATTACTCACTGTTTTGGGGTCCCGGAGTAATTTCCACGATTGACGAACCCCAAGGTGCGCTTACATGTCGGTCATCAACACTTGCAGTTTTGGCCGATTCTGGACTGTTTCGTGGACTATTACTCACTGTTCTGGGGTCCCGGAGTGGTTTCCATGATTGACGAACCCCAAGGTGCGCTTACGTGTCGGTCATCAGCACTCGTAGGTTCGCCCGATTCTGGCCCGTTTCGTGGACTATTACTCACTGTTTTGGGGTCCCGGAGTGAGTCCCATGATTGACGAACCCCAAGGGGCGCTTATGTGTCGGTCATCAATACTCCTAGTTTTGGCCGGTTCTGGTCCGTTTCGTGGACTATTACTCACTGTTTTGGGGTCCCGGAGTGATTTCCACGATTGACGAACCCCAAGGTGCGCTTACGTCTCGATCATCAACACTCGCGGTTTTGGCTGATTCTGGCCCGTTTCGTGGACTATTACTCACTGTTTTGGGGTCTCGGAGTAATTTCCACGATTGCCGAACCCCAAGGTGCGCTTATGTGTCGATCATCAACACTCGCAATTTTGGCCGATTCTGGACCGTTTCGTGGACTATTACTCACTGTTTTGGGGTCCCGGAGTAATTTCCACGATTGACGAACCCCAAGGTGCGCTTACGTGTCGGTCATCAACACTTGCAGTTTTGGCCGATTCTGGACCGTTTCGTGGACTATTACTCACTGTTTTGGGGTCCCGGAGTGAGTCCCACGATTGACGAACCCCTAGGTGTGCTTACGTGTCGGTCATCAATACTCGTAGTTTCGCCCGATTCTGGCCCGTTTCGTGGACTATTACTCACTGTTTTGGGGTCCCGGAGTGAGTCCCACGATTGACGAACCCCAAGGTGCGCTTACGTGTCGGTCATCAACACTCACGGTTTTGGCTGATTCTAGCCTGTTTCGTGGACTATTACCCACTGTTTTGGGGTCCCAGAGTAATTTCCACGATTGCCGAACCCCAAGGTGCGCTTACGTGCCGGTCATCAACACTCACAGTTTTGGCCGATTCTGGCCCGTTTCGTGGACTATTACTCACTGTTTTGGGGTCTCGGAGTAATTTCCACGATTGCCGAACCCCAAGGTGCGCTTATGTGTCGATCATCAACACTCGCAATTTGGCCGATTCTGGACCGTTTCGTGGACTATTACTCACTGTTTTGGGGTCCCGGAGTAATTTCCACGATTGACGAACCCCAAGGTGCGCTTACGTGTCGGCCATCAACACTTGCAGTTTTGGCCGATTCTGGACCGTTTCGTGGACTATTACTCACTGTTTTGGGGTCCCGGAGTAATTTCCACGATTGACGAACCCCAAGGTGCGCTTACATGTCGGTCATCAACACTTGCAGTTTTGGTCGATTCTGGACTGTTTCGTGGACTATTACTCACTGTTCTGGGGTCCCGGAGTGGTTTCCATGATTGACGAACCCCAAGGTGCGCTTACGTGTCGGTCATCAACACTCGTAGTTTCGCCCGATTCTGGCCCGTTTCGTGGACTATTACTCACTGTTTTGGGGTCCCGGAGTGAGTCCCATGATTGACGAACCCCAAGGTGTGCTTATGTGTCGATCATCAACACTCGCAGTTTTGGCCGATTCTGGACCGTTTCGTGGACTATTACTCACTGTTTTGGGGTCCCGGAGTAATTTCCACGATTGACGAACCCCAAGGTGCGCTTACAGGTCGGTCATCAACACTTGCAGTTTTGGCCGATTCTGGAACGTTTCGTGGACTATTACTCACTGTTCTGGGGTCCCGGAGTGGTTTCCATGATTGACGAACCCCAAGGTGCGCTTACGTGTCGGTCATCAACACTCGTAGTTTCGCCCGATTCTGGCCCGTTTCGTGGACTATTACTCACTGTTTTGGGGTCCCGGGGTGAGTCCCATGATTGACGAACCCCAAGGTGCGCTTATGTGTCGGTCATCAATACTCCTAGTTTTGGCCGGTTCTGGCCCGTTTCGTGGACTATTACTCACTGTTTTGGGGTCCCGGAGTGATTTCCACGATTGACGAACCTCAAGGTGCGCTTACGTGTCGATCATCAACACTCGCAGTTTTGGCCGATTTGGCCCCGTTTCGTGGGCTATTACTCGCTGTTTTGGGGTCCCGGAGTGATTTCCACGATTGACGAACCCCAATGTGTGCTTATGTGTCGATCATCAACACTCGCAGTTTTGGCCGATTCTGGACCGTTTCGTGGACTATTACTCACTGTTTTGGGGTCCCGGAGTAATTTCCACGATTGACGAACCCCAAGGTGCGCTTACATGTCGGTCATCAACACTTGCAGTTTTGGTCGATTCTGGACTGTTTCGTGGACTATTACTCACTGTTCTGGGGTCCCGGAGTGGTTTCCATGATTGACGAACCCCAAGGTGCGCTTACGTGTCGGTCATCAACACTCGTTGTTTCGCCCGATTCTGGCCCGTTTCGTGGACTATTACTCACTGTTTTGGGGTCCCGGAGTGAGTCCCATGATTGACGAACCCCAAGGTGCGCTTATGTGTCGGTCATCAATACTCCTAGTTTTGGCCGGTTCTGGTCCGTTTCGTGGACTATTACTCACTGTTTTGGGGTCCCGGAGTGATTTCCACGATTGACGAACCCCAAGGTGCGCTTACGTCTCGATCATCAACACTCGCGGTTTTGGCTGATTCTGGCCCGTTTCGTGGACTATTACTCACTGTTTTGGGGTCTCGGAGTAATTTCCACGATTGCCGAACCCCAAGGTGCGCTTATGTGTCGATCATCAACACTCGCAATTTGGCCGATTCTGGACCGTTTCGTGGACTATTACTCACTGTTTTGGGGTCCCGGAGTAATTTCCACGATTGACGAACCCCAAGGTGCGCTTACGTGTCGGTCATCAACACTTGCAGTTTTCGCCGATTCTGGACCGTTTCGTGGACTATTACTCACTGTTTTGGGGTCCCGGAGTGAGTCCCACGATAGACGAACCCCTAGGTGTGCTTACGTGTCGGTCATCAACACTCGTAGTTTCGCCCGATTCTGGCCCGTTTCGTGGACTATTACTCACTGTTTTGGGGTCCCGGAGTGAGTCCCACGATTGACGAACCCCAAGGTGCGCTTACGTGTCGGTCATCAACACTCACGGTTTTGGCTGATTCTAGCCTGTTTCGTGGACTATTACCCACTGTTTTGGGGTCCCGGAGTAATTTCCACGATTGCCGAACCTCAAGGTGCGCTTACGTGCCGGTCATCAACACTCACAGTTTTGGCCGATTCTGGCCCGTTTCGTGGACTATTACTCACTGTTTTGGAGTCCTGGAGTGAGTCCCATGATTGACGAACCCCAAGGTGCACTTACGTGTCGGTCATCAACACTCACAGTTTTGGCCGATTCTGGCCCATTTCGTGGACTATTACTCACTGTTTTGTGGTCCCATAGTGTTTTCTACAATTGACAAACCCCAAGGTGCGCTTACGTGTCGGTCATCAACACCGCAGTTTTGGCCGATTCTGGCCCGTTTCATGGACTATTACTCACTGTTTTGGGGTCCCAGAGTGATTTCCACGATTGACGAACCCCAAGGTGCGCTTACGTGCCGGTCATCAACACTGGCAATTTTGGCCGGTTCTGGCCCGTTTCGTGGACTATTACTCACTGTTTTGGGGTCCCGGAGTGATTTCCACGATTGACGAACCTCAAGGTGCGCTTACGTGTCGATCATCAACACTCGCAGTTTTGGCCGATTTGGCCCCGTTTCGTGGGCTATTACTCGCTGTTTTGGGGTCCCGGAGTGATTTCCACGATTGACGAACCCCAAGGTGTGCTTATGTGTCGATCATCAACACTCGCAGTTTTGGCCGATTCTGGACCGTTTCGTGGACTATTACTCACTGTTTTGGGGTCCCGGAGTAATTTCCATGATTGACGAACCCCAAGGTGCGCTTACATGTCGGTCATCAACACTTGCAGTTTTGGTCGATTCTGGACTGTTTCGTGGACTATTACTCACTGTTCTGGGGTCCCGGAGTGGTTTCCATGATTGACGAACCCCAAGGTGCGCTTACGTGTCGGTCATCAGCACTCGTAGTTTCGCCCGATTCTGGCCCGTTTCGTGGACTATTACTCACTGTTTTGGGGTCCCGGAGTGAGTCCCATGATTGACGAACCCCAAGGTGCGCTTATGTGTCGGTCATCAATACTCCTAGTTTTGGCCGGTTCTGGCCCGTTTCGTGGACTATTACTCACTGTTTTGGGGTCCCGGAGTGATTTCCACGATTGACGAACCCCAAGGTGCGCTTACGTCTCGATCATCAACACTCGCGGTTTTGGCTGATTCTGGCCCGTTTCGTGGACTATTACTCACTGTTTTGGGGTCTCGGAGTAATTTCCACGATTGCCGAACCCCAAGGTGCGCTTATGTGTCGATCATCAACACTCGCAATTTTGGCCGATTCTGGACCGTTTCGTGGACTATTACTCACTGTTTTGGGGTCCCGGAGTAATTTCCACGATTGACGAACCCCAAGGTGCGCTTACGTGTCGGTCATCAACACTTGCAGTTTTGGCCGATTCTGGACCGTTTCGTGGACTATTACTCACTGTTTTGGGGTCCCGGAGTGAGTCCCACGATTGACGAACCCCTAGGTGTGCTTACGTGTCGGTCATCAACACTCGTAGTTTCGCCCGATTCTGGCCCGTTTCGTGGACTATTACTCACTGTTTTGGGGTCCCGGAGTGAGTCCCATGATTGACGAACCCCAAGGTGCGCTTACGTGTCGGTCATCAACGCTCACGGTTTTGGCTGATTCTAGCCTGTTTCGTGGACTATTACCCACTGTTTTGGGGTCCCGCAGTAATTTCCACGATTGCCGAACCCCAAGGTGCGCTTACGTGCCGGTCATCAACACTCACAGTTTTGGCCGATTCTGGCCCGTTTCCTGGACTATTACTCACTGTTTTGGGGTCCTGGAGTGAGTCCCATGATTGACGAACCCCAAGGTGCACTTACGTGTCGGTCATCAACACTCACAGTTTTGGCCGATTCTGGCCCATTTCGTGGACTATTACTCACTGTTTTGTGGTCCCATAGTGTTTTCCACAATTGACAAACCCCAAGGTGCGCTTACGTGTC
The DNA here is from genome assembly GCA_963921465.1 of Triticum timopheevii. NCBI lineage: Eukaryota > Viridiplantae > Streptophyta > Magnoliopsida > Poales > Poaceae > Triticum > Triticum timopheevii. The sequence goes on along the minus strand of OY997274.1, from coordinate 117,655 downwards.
GGTCATCAACACCGCAGTTTTGGCCGATTCTGGCCCGTTTCATGGACTATTACTCACTGTTTTGGGGTCCCAGAGTGATTTCCACGATTGACGAACCCCAAGGTGCGCTTATGTGTCGATCATCAACACTCGCAATTTGGCCGATTCTGGACCGTTTCGTGGACTATTACTCACTGTTTTGGGGTCCCGGAGTAATTTCCACGATTGACGAACCCCAAGGTGCGCTTACATGTCGGTCATCAACACTTGCAGTTTTGGCCGATTCTGGACCGTTTCGTGGACTATTACTCACTGTTTTGGGGTCCCGGAGTGATTTCCACGATTGACGAACCCCAAGGTGCGCTTACGTGCTGGGCATCAACACTCGCAATTTTGGCCGATTCTGGACCGTTTCGTGGACTATTACTCACTGTTTTGGGGTCCCGGAGTAATTTCCACGATTGACGAACCCCAAGGTGCGCTTACGTGTCGGTCATCAACACTTGCAGTTTTGGCCGATTCTGGACCGTTTCGTGGACTATTACTCACTGTTTTGGGGTCCCGGAGTGAGTCCCACGATTGACGAACCCCTAGGTGTGCTTATGTGTCGGTCATCAACACTCGTAGTTTCGCCCGATTCTGGCCTGTTTCGTGGACTATTACTCACTGTTTTGGGGTCCCGGAGTGAGTCCCATGATTGACGAACCCCAAGGTGCGCTTATGTGTCGGTCATCAATACTCCTAGTTTTGGCCGGTTCTGGTCCGTTTCGTAGACTATTACTCACTGTTTTGGGGTCCCGGAGTGATTTCCACGATTGACGAACCCCAAGGTGCGCTTACGTCTCGATCATCAACACTCGCGGTTTTGGCTGATTCTGGCCCGTTTCGTGGACTATTACTCACTGTTTTGGGGTCCTGGAGTGAGTCCCATGATTGACGAACCCCAAGGTGCACTTACGTGTCGGTCATCAACACTCACAGTTTTGGCCGATTCTGGCCCATTTCGTGGACTATTACTCACTGTTTTGTGGTCCCATAGTGTTTTCCACAATTGACAAACCCCAAGGTGCGCTTACGTGTCGGTCATCAACACCGCAGTTTTGGCCGATTCTGGCCCGTTTCATGGACTATTACTCACTGTTTTGGGGTCCCAGAGTGATTTCCACGATTGACGAACCCCAAGTTGCGCTTACGTGCCGGTCATCAACACTGGCAATTTTGGCCGATTCTGGCCCGTTTCGTGGACTATTACCCACTGATTTGGGTCCCGGAGTGATTTCCACGATTGACGAACCCCAAGGTGCGCTTACAGGTCGGTCATCAACACTTGCAGTTTTGGCCGATTCTGGACCGTTTCGTGGAATATTACTCACTGTTCTGGGGTCCCGGAGTGGTTTCCATGATTGACGAACCCCAAGGTGCGCTTACGTGTCGGTCATCAACACTCGTAGTTTCGCCCGATTCTGGCCCGTTTCGTGGACTATTACTCACTGTTTTGGGGTCCCGGGGTGAGTCCCATGATTGACGAACCCCAAGGTGCGCATATGTGTCGGTCATCAATACTCCTAGTTTTGGCCGGTTCTGGCCCGTTTCGTGGACTATTACTCACTGTTTTGGGGTCCCGGAGTGATTTCCACGATTGACGAACCTCAAGGTGCGCTTACGTGTCGATCATCAACACTCGCAGTTTTGGCCGATTTGGCCCCGTTTCGTGGGCTATTACTCGCTGTTTTGGGGTCCCGGAGTGATTTCCACGATTGACGAACCCCAAGGTGTGCTTATGTGTCGATCATCAACACTCGCAGTTTTGGCCGATTCTGGACCGTTTCGTGGACTATTACTCACTGTTTTGGGGTCCCGGAGTAATTTCCACGATTGACGAACCCCAAGGTGCGCTTACATGTCGGTCATCAACACTTGCAGTTTTGGTCGATTCTGGACTGTTTCGTGGACTATTACTCACTGTTCTGGGGTCCCGGAGTGGTTTCCATGATTGACGAACCCCAAGGTGCGCTTACGTGTCGGTCATCAACACTCGTAGTTTCGCCCGATTCTGGCCCGTTTCGTGGACTATTACTCACTGTTTTGGGGTCCCGGAGTGAGTCCCATGATTGACGAACCCCAAGGTGCGCTTATGTGTCGGTCATCAATACTCCTAGTTTTGGCCGGTTCTGGCCCGTTTCGTGGACTATTACTCACTGTTTTGGGGTCCCGGAGTGATTTCCACGATTGACGAACCCCAAGGTGCGCTTACGTCTCGATCATCAACACTCGCGGTTTTGGCTGATTCTGGCCCGTTTCGTGGACTATTACTCACTGTTTTGGGGTCTCGGAGTAATTTCCACGATTGCCGAACCCCAAGGTGCGCTTATGTGTCGATCATCAACACTCGCAATTTTGGCCGATTCTGGACCGTTTCGTGGACTATTACTCACTGTTTTGGGGTCCCGGAGTAATTTCCACGATTGACGAACCCCAAGGTGCGCTTACGTGTCGGTCATCAACACTTGCAGTTTTGGCCGATTCTGGACCGTTTCGTGGACTATTACTCACTGTTTTGGGGTCCCGGAGTGAGTCCCACGATTGACGAACCCCTAGGTGTGCTTACGTGTCGGTCATCAACACTCGTAGTTTCGCCCGATTCTGGCCCGTTTCGTGGACTATTACTCACTGTTTTGGGGTCCCGGAGTGAGTCCCATGATTGACGAACCCCAAGGTGCGCTTACGTGTCGGTCATCAACGCTCACGGTTTTGGCTGATTCTAGCCTGTTTCGTGGACTATTACCCACTGTTTTGGGGTCCCGGAGTAATTTCCACGATTGCCGAACCCCAAGGTGCGCTTACGTGCTGGTCATCAACACTCACAGTTTTGGCCGATTCTGGCCCGTTTCCTGGACTATTACTCACTGTTTTGGGGTCCTGGAGTGAGTCCCATGATTGACGAACCCCAAGGTGCACTTACGTGTCGGTCATCAACACTCACAGTTTTGGCCGATTCTGGCCCATTTCGTGGACTATTACTCACTGTTTTGTGGTCCCATAGTGTTTTCCACAATTGACAAACCCCAAGGTGCGCTTACGTGTCGGTCATCAACACCGCAGTTTTGGCCGATTCTGGCCCGTTTCATGGACTATTACTCACTGTTTTGGGGTCCCAGAGTGATTTCCACGATTGACGAACCCCAAGGTGCGCTTATGTGTCGATCATCAACACTCGCAATTTGGCCGATTCTGGACCGTTTCGTGGACTATTACTCACTGTTTTGGGGTCCCGGAGTAATTTCCACGATTGACGAACCCCAAGGTGCGCTTACGTGTCGGTCATCAACACTTGCAGTTTTGGCCGATTCTGGACCGTTTCGTGGACTATTACTCACTGTTTTGGGGTCCCGGAGTGATTTCCACGATTGACGAACCCCAAGGTGCGCTTACGTGCTGGGCATCAACACTGGCAATTTTGGCCGATTCTGGCCCGTTTCGTGGACTATTACCCACTGATTTGGGTCCCGGAGTGATTTCCAGGATTGACGAACCCCAAGGTGCGCTTACGTGTCGATCATCAACACTCGCAGTTTTGGCCGATTTTGGCCCGTTTCGTGGGCTATTACTCGCTGTTTTGGGGTCCCGGAGTGATTTCCACGATTGACGAACCCCAAGGTGTGCTTATGTGTCGATCATCAACACTCCTAGTTTTGGCCGATTCTGGCCTGTTTCGTGGACTATTACTCACTGTTTTGGGGTCCCGGAGTGAGTCCCATGATTGACGAACCCCAAGGTGCGCTTATGTGTCGGTCATCAATACTCCTAGTTTTGGCCGGTTCTGGTCCGTTTCGTAGACTATTACTCACTGTTTTGGGGTCCCGGAGTGATTTCCACGATTGACGAACCCCAAGGTGCGCTTACGTCTCGATCATCAACACTCGCGGTTTTGGCTGATTCTGGCCCGTTTCGTGGACTATTACTCACTGTTTTGGGGTCCTGGAGTGAGTCCCATGATTGACGAACCCCAAGGTGCACTTACGTGTCGGTCATCAACACTCACAGTTTTGGCCGATTCTGGCCCATTTCGTGGACTATTACTCACTGTTTTGTGGTCCCATAGTGTTTTCCACAATTGACAAACCCCAAGGTGCGCTTACGTGTCGGTCATCAACACCGCAGTTTTGGCCGATTCTGGCCCGTTTCATGGACTATTACTCACTGTTTTGGGGTCCCAGAGTGATTTCCACGATTGACGAACCCCAAGTTGCGCTTACGTGCCGGTCATCAACACTGGCAATTTTGGCCGATTCTGGCCCGTTTCGTGGACTATTACCCACTGATTTGGGTCCCGGAGTGATTTCCACGATTGACGAACCCCAAGGTGCGCTTACGTGTCGATCATCAACACTCGCAGTTTTGGCCGATTTTGGCCCGTTTCGTGGGCTATTACTCGCTGTTTTGGGGTCCCGGAGTGATTTCCACGATTGACGAACCCCAAGGTGTGCTTATGTGTCGATCATCAACACTCGCAGTTTTGGCCGATTCTGGACCGTTTCGTGGACTATTACTCACTGTTTTGGGGTCCCGGAGTAATTTCCACGATTGACGAACCCCAAGGTGCGCTTACAGGTCGGTCATCAACACTTGCAGTTTTGGCCGATTCTGGACCGTTTCGTGGAATATTACTCACTGTTCTGGGGTCCCGGAGTGGTTTCCATGATTGACGAACCCCAAGGTGCGCTTACGTGTCGGTCATCAACACTCGTAGTTTCGCCCGATTCTGGCCCGTTTCGTGGACTATTACTCACTGTTTTGGGGTCCCGGGGTGAGTCCCATGATTGACGAACCCCAAGGTGCGCTTATGTGTCGGTCATCAATACTCCTAGTTTTGGCCGGTTCTGGCCCGTTTCGTGGACTATTACTCACTGTTTTGGGGTCCTGGAGTGATTTCCACGATTGACGAACCTCAAGGTGCGCTTACGTGTCGATCATCAACACTCGCAGTTTTGGCCGATTTGGCCCCGTTTCGTGGGCTATTACTCGCTGTTTTGGGGTCCCGGAGTGATTTCCACGATTGACGAACCCCAAGGTGTGCTTATGTGTCGATCATCAACACTCGCAGTTTTGGCCGATTCTGGACCGTTTCGTGGACTATTACTCACTGTTTTGGGGTCCCGGAGTAATTTCCACGATTGACGAACCCCAAGGAGCGCTTACATGTCGGTCATCAACACTTGCAGTTTTGGTCGATTCTGGACTGTTTCGTGGACTATTACTCACTGTTCTGGGGTCCCGGAGTGGTTTCCATGATTGACGAACCCCAAGGTGCGCTTACGTGTCGGTCATCAACACTCGTAGTTTCGCCCGATTCTGGCCCGTTTCGTGGACTATTACTCACTGTTTTGGGGTCCCGGAGTGAGTCCCATGATTGACGAACCCCAAGGTGCGCTTATGTGTCGGTCATCAATACTCCTAGTTTTGGCCGGTTCTGGCCCGTTTCGTGGACTATTACTCACTGTTTTGGGGTCCCGGAGTGATTTCCACGATTGACGAACCCCAAGGTGCGCTTACGTCTCGATCATCAACACTCGCGGTTTTGGCTGATTCTGGCCCGTTTCGTGGACTATTACTCACTGTTTTGGGGTCTCGGAGTAATTTCCACGATTGCCGAACCCCAAGGTGCGCTTATGTGTCGATCATCAACACTCGCAATTTTGGCCGATTCTGGACCGTTTCGTGGACTATTACTCACTGTTTTGGGGTCCCGGAGTAATTTCCACGATTGACGAACCCCAAGGTGCGCTTACGTGTCGGTCATCAACACTTGCAGTTTTGGCCGATTCTGGACCGTTTCGTGGACTATTACTCACTGTTTTGGGGTCCCGGAGTGAGTCCCACGATTGACGAACCCCTAGGTGTGCTTATGTGTCGGTCATCAACACTCGTAGTTTCGCCCGATTCTGGCCCGTTTCGTGGACTATTACTCACTGTTTTGGGGTCCCGGAGTGAGTCCCATGATTGACGAACCCCAAGGTGCGCTTACGTGTCGGTCATCAACGCTCACGGTTTTGGCTGATTCTAGCCTGTTTCGTGGACTATTACCCACTGTTTTGGGGTCCCGGAGTAATTTCCACGATTGCCGAACCCCAAGGTGCGCTTACGTGCCGGTCATCAACACTCACAGTTTTGGCCGATTCTGGCCCGTTTCCTGGACTATTACTCACTGTTTTGGGGTCCTGGAGTGAGTCCCATGATTGACGAACCCCAAGGTGCACTTACGTGTCGGTCATCAACACTCACAGTTTTGGCCGATTCTGGCCCATTTCGTGGACTATTACTCACTGTTTTGTGGTCCCATAGTGTTTTCCACAATTGACAAACCCCAAGGTGCGCTTACGTGTCGGTCATCAACACCGCAGTTTTGGCCGATTCTGGCCCGTTTCATGGACTATTACTCACTGTTTTGGGGTCCCAGAGTGATTTCCACGATTGACGAACCCCAAGGTGCGCTTATGTGTCGATCATCAACACTCGCAATTTGGCCGATTCTGGACCGTTTCGTGGACTATTACTCACTGTTTTGGGGTCCCGGAGTAATTTCCACGATTGACGAACCCCAAGGTGCGCTTACGTGTCGGTCATCAACACTTGCAGTTTTGGCCGATTCTGGACCGTTTCGTGGACTATTACTCACTGTTTTGGGGTCCCGGAGTGATTTCCACGATTGACGAACCCAAGGTGCGCTTACGTGCTGGGCATCAACACTGGCAATTTTGGCCGATTCTGGCCCGTTTCGTGGACTATTACCCACTGATTTGGGTCCCGGAGTGATTTCCAGGATTGACGAACCCCAAGGTGCGCTTACGTGTCGATCATCAACACTCGCAGTTTTGGCCGATTTTGGCCCGTTTCGTGGGCTATTACTCGCTGTTTTGGGGTCCCGGAGTGATTTCCACGATTGACGAACCCCAAGGTGTGCTTATGTGTCGATCATCAACACTCGCAGTTTTGGCCGATTCTGGACCGTTTCGTGGACTATTACTCACTGTTTTGGGGTCCCGGAGTAATTTCCACGATTGACGAACCCCAAGGTGCGCTTACATGTCGGTCATCAACACTTGCAGTTTTGGCCGATTCTGGACCGTTTCGTGGACTATTACTCACTGTTCTGGGGTCCCGGAGTGGTTTCCATGATTGACGAACCCCAAGGTGCGCTTACGTTTCGGTCATCAACACTCGTAGTTTCGCCCGATTCTGGCCCGTTTCGTGGACTATTACTCACTGTTTTGGGGTCCCGGAGTGAGTCCCATGATTGACGAACCCCAAGGTGCGCTTATGTGTCGGTCATCAATACTCCTAGTTTTGGCCGGTTTTGGCCCGTTTCGTGGACTATTACTCACTGTTTTGGGGTCCCGGAGTGATTTCCACGATTGACGAACCCCAAGGTGCGCTTACGTCTCGATCATCAACACTCGCGGTTTTGGCTGATTCTGGCCCGTTTCGTGGACTATTACTCACTGTTTTGGGGTCTCGGAGTAATTTCCACGATTGCCGAACCCCAAGGTGCGCTTATGTGTCGATCATCAACACTCGCAATTTTGGCCGATTCTGGACCGTTTCGTGGACTATTACTCACTGTTTTGGGGTCCCGGAGTAATTTCCACGATTGACGAACCCCAAGGTGCGCTTACGTGTCGGTCATCAACACTTGCAGTTTTGGCCGATTCTGGACCGTTTCGTGGACTATTACTCACTGTTTTGGGGTCCCGGAGTGAGTCCCACGATTGACGAACCCCTAGGTGTGCTTACGTGTTGGTCATCAACACTCGTAGTTTCGCCCGATTCTGGCCCGTTTCGTGGACTATTACTCACTGTTTTGGGGTCCCGGAGTGAGTCCCATGATTGACGAACCCCAAGGTGCGCTTACGTGTCGGTCATCAACGCTCACGGTTTTGGCTGATTCTAGCCTGTTTCGTGGACTATTACCCACTGTTTTGGGGTCCCGGAGTAATTTCCACGATTGCCGAACCCCAAGGTGCGCTTACGTGCCGGTCATCAACACTCACAGTTTTGGCCGATTCTGGCCCGTTTCCTGGACTATTACTCACTGTTTTGGGGTCCTGGAGTGAGTCCCATGATTGACGAACCCCAAGGTGCACTTACGTGTCGGTCATCAACACTCACAGTTTTGGCCGATTCTGGCCCATTTCGTGGACTATTACTCACTGTTTTGTGGTCCCATAGTGTTTTCCACAATTGACAAACCCCAAGGTGCGCTTACGTGTCGGTCATCAACACCGCAGTTTTGGCCGATTCTGGCCCGTTTCATGGACTATTACTCACTGTTTTGGGGTCCCAGAGTGATTTCCACGATTGACGAACCCCAAGGTGCGCTTATGTGTCGATCATCAACACTCGCAATTTGGCCGATTCTGGACCGTTTCGTGGACTATTACTCACTGTTTTGGGGTCCCGGAGTAATTTCCACGATTGACGAACCCCAAGGTGCGCTTACGTGTCGGTCATCAACACTTGCAGTTTTGGCCGATTCTGGACCGTTTCGTGGACTATTACTCACTGTTTTGGGGTCCCGGAGTGATTTCCACGATTGACAAACCCCAAGGTGCGCTTACGTGCTGGGCATCAACACTGGCAATTTTGGCCGATTCTGGCCCATTTCGTGGACTATTACCCACTGATTTGGGTCCCGGAGTGATTTCCAGGATTGACGAACCCCAAGGTGCGCTTACGTGTCGATCATCAACACTCGCAGTTTTGGCCGATTTTGGCCCGTTTCGTGGGCTATTACTCGCTGTTTTGGGGTCCCGGAGTGATTTCCACGATTGACGAACCCCAAGGTGTGCTTATGTGTCGATCATCAACACTCGCAGTTTTGGCCGATTCTGGACCGTTTCGTGGACTATTACTCACTGTTTTGGGGTCCCGGAGTAATTTCCACGATTGACGAACCCCAAGGTGCGCTTACATGTCGGTCATCAACACTTGCAGTTTTGGCCGATTCTGGACCGTTTCGTGGACTATTACTCACTGTTCTGGGGTCCCGGAGTGGTTTCCATGATTGACGAACCCCAAGGTGCGCTTACGTTTCGGTCATCAACACTCGTAGTTTCGCCCGATTCTGGCCCGTTTCGTGGACTATTACTCACTGTTTTGGGGTCCCGGAGTGAGTCCCATGATTGACGAACCCCAAGGTGCGCTTATGTGTCGGTCATCAATACTCCTAGTTTTGGCCGGTTTTGGCCCGTTTCGTGGACTATTACTCACTGTTTTGGGGTCCCGGAGTGATTTCCACGATTGACGAACCCCAAGGTGCGCTTACGTCTCGATCATCAACACTCGCGGTTTTGGCTGATTCTGGCCCGTTTCGTGGACTATTACTCACTGTTTTGGGGTCTCGGAGTAATTTCCACGATTGCCGAACCCCAAGGTGCGCTTATGTGTCGATCATCAACACTCGCAATTTTGGCCGATTCTGGACCGTTTCGTGGACTATTACTCACTGTTTTGGGGTCCCGGAGTAATTTCCACGATTGACGAACCCCAAGGTGCGCTTACGTGTCGGTCATCAACACTTGCAGTTTTGGCCGATTCTGGACCGTTTCGTGGACTATTACTCACTGTTTTGGGGTCCCGGAGTGAGTCCCACGATTGACGAACCCCTAGGTGTGCTTACGTGTTGGTCATCAACACTCGTAGTTTCGCCCGATTCTGGCCCGTTTCGTGGACTATTACTCACTGTTTTGGGGTCCCGGAGTGAGTCCCATGATTGACAAACCCCAAGGTGCGCTTACGTGTCGGTCATCAACGCTCACGGTTTTGGCTGATTCTAGCCTGTTTCGTGGACTATTACCCACTGTTTTGGGGTCCCGGAGTAATTTCCACGATTGCCGAACCCCAAGGTGCGCTTACGTGCCGGTCATCAACACTCACAGTTTTGGCCGATTCTGGCCCGTTTCGTGGACTATTACTCACTGTTTTGGGGTCCTGGAGTGAGTCCCATGATTGACGAACCCCAAGGTGCACTTACGTGTCGGTCATCAACACTCACAGTTTTGGCCGATTCTGGCCCATTTCGTGGACTATTACTCACTGTTTTGTGGTCCCATAGTGTTTTCCACAATTGACAAACCCCAAGGTGCGCTTACGTGTCGGTCATCAACACCGCAGTTTTGGCCGATTCTGGCCCGTTTCATGGACTATTACTCACTGTTTTGGGGTCCCAGAGTGATTTCCACGATTGACGAACCCCAAGGTGCGCTTACGTGCCGGTCATCAACACTGGCAATTTTGGCCGATTCTGGCCCGTTTCGTGGACTATTACCCACTGATTTGGGTCCCGGAGTGATTTCCACGATTGACGAACCCCAAGGTGCGCTTACGTGTCGATCATCAACACTCGCAGTTTTGGCCGATTTTGGCCCGTTTCGTGGGCTATTACTCGCTGTTTTGGGGTCCCGGAGTGATTTCCACGATTGACGAACCCCAAGGTGTGCTTATGTGTCGATCATCAACACTCGCAGTTTTGGCCGATTCTGGACCGTTTCGTGGACTATTACTCACTGTTTTGGGGTCCCGGAGTAATTTCCACGATTGACGAACCCCAAGGTGCGCTTACAGGTCGGTCATCAACACTTGCAGGTTTGGCCGATTCTGGACCGTTTCGTGGACTATTACTCACTGTTCTGGGGTCCCGGAGTGGTTTCCATGATTGACGAACCCCAAGGTAAGCTTACGTGTCGGTCATCAACACTCGTAGTTTCGCCCGATTCTGGCCCGTTTCGTGGACTATTACTCACTGTTTTGGGGTCCCGGGGTGAGTCCCATGATTGACGAACCCCAAGGTGCGCTTATGTGTCGGTCATCAATACTCCTAGTTTTGGCCGGTTCTGGCCCGTTTCGTGGACTATTACTCACTGTTTTGGGGTCCCGGAGTGATTTCCACGATTGACGAACCCCAAGGTGCGCTTACGTCTCGATCATCAACGCTCGCGGTTTTGGCTGATTCTGGCCCGTTTCGTGGACTATTACTCACTGTTTTGGGGTCTCGGAGTAATTTCCACGATTGCCGAACCCCAAGGTGCGCTTATGTGTCGATCATCAACACTCGCAATTTTGGCCGATTCTGGACCGTTTCGTGGACTATTACTCACTGTTTTGGGGTCCCGGAGTAATTTCCACGATTGACGAACCCCAAGGTGCGCTTACGTGTCGGTCATCAACACTTGCAGTTTTGGCCGATTCTGGACCGTTTCGTGGACTATTACTCACTGTTTTGGGGTCCCGGAGTGAGTCCCACGATTGACGAACCCCTAGGTGTGCTTACGTGTCGGTCATCAACACTCGTAGTTTCGCCCGATTCTGGCCCGTTTCGTGGACTATTACTCACTGTTTTGGGGTCCCGGAGTGAGTCCCACGATTGACGAACCCCAAGGTGCGCTTACGTGTCGGTCATCAACGCTCACGGTTTTGGCTGATTCTAGCCTGTTTCGTGGACTATTACCCACTGTTTTGGGGTCCCGGAGTAATTTCCACGATTGCCGAACCCCAAGGTGCGCTTACGTGCCGGTCATCAACACTCACAGTTTTGGCCGATTCTGGCCCGTTTCGTGGACTATTACTCACTGTTTTGGGGTCCTGGAGTGAGTCCCATGATTGACGAACCCCAAGGTGCACTTACGTGTCGGTCATCAACACTCACAGTTTTGGCCGATTCTGGCCCATTTCGTGGACTATTACTCACTGTTTTGTGGTCCCATAGTGTTTTCCACAATTGACAAACCCCAAGGTGCGCTTACGTGTCGGTCATCAACACCGCAGTTTTGGCCGATTCTGGCCCGTTTCATGGACTATTACTCACTGTTTTGGGGTCCCAGAGTGATTTCCACGATTGACGAACCCCAAGGTGCGCTTACGTGCCGGTCATCAACACTGGCAATTTTGGCCGATTCTGGCCCGTTTCGTGGACTATTACCCACTGATTTGGGTCCCGGAGTGATTTCCACGATTGACGAACCCCAAGGTGCGCTTACGTGTCGATCATCAACACTCGCAGTTTTGGCCGATTTTGGCCCGTTTCGTGGGCTATTACTCGCTGTTTTGGGGTCCCGGAGTGATTTCCACGATTGACGAACCCCAAGGTGTGCTTATTTGTCGATCATCAACACTCGCAGTTTTGGCCGATTCTGGACCGTTTCGTGGACTATTACTCACTGTTTTGGGGTCCCGGAGTAATTTCCACGATTGACGAACCCCAAGGTGCGCTTACATGTCGGTCATCAACACTTGCAGTTTTGGCCGATTCTGGACCGTTTCGTGGACTATTACTCACTGTTCTGGGGTCCCGGAGTGGTTTCCATGATTGACGAACCCCAAGGTGCGCTTACGTGTCGGTCATCAACACTCACAGTTTTGGCCGATTCTGGCCCATTTCGTGGACTATTACTCACTGTTTTGTGGTCCCATAGTGTTTTCCACAATTGACAAACCCCAAGGTGCGCTTACGTGTCGGTCATCAACACCGCAGTTTTGGCCGATTCTGGCCCGTTTCATGGACTATTACTCACTGTTTTGGGGTCCCAGAGTGATTTCCACGATTGACGAACCCCAAGGTGCGCTTATGTGTCGATCATCAACACTCGCAATTTGGCCGATTCTGGACCGTTTCGTGGACTATTACTCACTGTTTTGGGGTCCCGGAGTAATTTCCACGATTGACGAACCCCAAGGTGCGCTTACGTGTCGGTCATCAACACTTGCAGTTTTGGCCGATTCTGGACCGTTTCGTGGACTATTACTCACTGTTTTGGGGTCCCGGAGTGATTTCCACGATTGACAAACCCCAAGGTGCGCTTACGTGCTGGGCATCAACACTGGCAATTTTGGCCGATTCTGGCCCATTTCGTGGACTATTACCCACTGATTTGGGTCCCGGAGTGATTTCCAGGATTGACGAACCCCAAGGTGCGCTTACGTGTCGATCATCAACACTCGCAGTTTTGGCCGATTTTGGCCCGTTTCGTGGGCTATTACTCGCTGTTTTGGGGTCCCGGAGTGATTTCCACGATTGACGAACCCCAAGGTGTGCTTATGTGTCGATCATCAACACTCGCAGTTTTGGCCGATTCTGGACCGTTTCGTGGACTATTACTCACTGTTTTGGGGTCCCGGAGTAATTTCCACGATTGACGAACCCCAAGGTGCGCTTACATGTCGGTCATCAACACTTGCAGTTTTGGCCGATTCTGGACCGTTTCGTGGACTATTACTCACTGTTCTGGGGTCCCGGAGTGGTTTCCATGATTGACGAACCCCAAGGTGCGCTTACGTTTCGGTCATCAACACTCGTAGTTTCGCCCGATTCTGGCCCGTTTCGTGGACTATTACTCACTGTTTTGGGGTCCCGGAGTGAGTCCCATGATTGACGAACCCCAAGGTGCGCTTATGTGTCGGTCATCAATACTCCTAGTTTTGGCCGGTTTTGGCCCGTTTCGTGGACTATTACTCACTGTTTTGGGGTCCCGGAGTGATTTCCACGATTGACGAACCCCAAGGTGCGCTTACGTCTCGATCATCAACACTCGCGGTTTTGGCTGATTCTGGCCCGTTTCGTGGACTATTACTCACTGTTTTGGGGTCTCGGAGTAATTTCCACGATTGCCGAACCCCAAGGTGCGCTTATGTGTCGATCATCAACACTCGCAATTTTGGCCGATTCTGGACCGTTTCGTGGACTATTACTCACTGTTTTGGGGTCCCGGAGTAATTTCCACGATTGACGAACCCCAAGGTGCGCTTACGTGTCGGTCATCAACACTTGCAGTTTTGGCCGATTCTGGACCGTTTCGTGGACTATTACTCACTGTTTTGGGGTCCCTTAGTGAGTCCCACGATTGACGAACCCCTAGGTGTGCTTACGTGTTGGTCATCAACACTCGTAGTTTCGCCCGATTCTGGCCCGTTTCGTGGACTATTACTCACTGTTTTGGGGTCCCGGAGTGAGTCCCATGATTGACGAACCCCAAGGTGCGCTTACGTGTCGGTCATCAACGCTCACGGTTTTGGCTGATTCTAGCCTGTTTCGTGGACTATTACCCACTGTTTTGGGGTCCCGGAGTAATTTCCACGATTGCCGAACCCCAAGGTGCGCTTACGTGCCGGTCATCAACACTCACAGTTTTGGCCGATTCTGGCCCGTTTCGTGGATTATTACTCACTGTTTTGGGGTTCTGGAGTGAGTCCCATGATTGACGAACCCCAAGGTGCACTTACGTGTCGGTCATCAACACTCACAGTTTTGGCCGATTCTGGCCCATTTCGTGGACTATTACTCACTGTTTTGTGGTCCCATAGTGTTTTCCACAATTGACAAACCCCAAGGTGCGCTTACGTGTCGGTCATCAACACCGCAGTTTTGGCCGATTCTGGCCCGTTTCATGGACTATTACTCACTGTTTTGGGGTCCCAGAGTGATTTCCACGATTGACGAACCCCAAGGTGCGCTTACGTGCCGGTCATCAACACTGGCAATTTTGGCCGATTCTGGCCCGTTTCGTGGACTATTACCCACTGATTTGGGTCCCGGAGTGATTTCCACGATTGACGAACCCCAAGGTGCGCTTACGTGTCGATCATCAACACTCGCAGTTTTGGCCGATTTTGGCCCGTTTCGTGGGCTATTACTCGCTGTTTTGGGGTCCCGGAGTGATTTCCACGATTGACGAACCCCAAGGTGTGCTTATGTGTCGATCATCAACACTCGCAGTTTTGGCCGATTCTGGACCGTTTCGTGGACTATTACTCACTGTTTTGGGGTCCCGGAGTAATTTCCACGATTGACGAACCCCAAGGTGCGCTTACATGTCGGTCATCAACACTTGCAGTTTTGGCCGATTCTGGACCGTTTCGTGGACTATTACTCACTGTTCTGGGGTCCCGGAGTGGTTTCCATGATTGACGAACCCCAAGGTGCGCTTACGTTTCGGTCATCAACACTCGTAGTTTCGCCCGATTCTGGCCCGTTTCGTGGACTATTACTCACTGTTTTGGGGTCCCGGAGTGAGTCCCATGATTGACGAACCCCAAGGTGCGCTTATGTGTCGGTCATCAATACTCCTAGTTTTGGCCGGTTTTGGCCCGTTTCGTGGACTATTACTCACTGTTTTGGGGTCCCGGAGTGATTTCCACGATTGACGAACCCCAAGGTGCGCTTACGTCTCGATCATCAACACTCGCGGTTTTGGCTGATTCTGGCCCGTTTCGTGGACTATTACTCACTGTTTTGGGGTCTCGGAGTAATTTCCACGATTGCCGAACCCCAAGGTGCGCTTATGTGTCGATCATCAACACTCGCAATTTTGGCCGATTCTGGACCGTTTCGTGGACTATTACTCACTGTTTTGGGGTCCCGGAGTAATTTCCACGATTGACGAACCCCAAGGTGCGCTTACGTGTCGGTCATCAACACTTGCAGTTTTGGCCGATTCTGGACCGTTTCGTGGACTATTACTCACTGTTTTGGGGTCCCTTAGTGAGTCCCACGATTGACGAACCCCTAGGTGTGCTTACGTGTTGGTCATCAACACTCGTAGTTTCGCCCGATTCTGGCCCGTTTCGTGGACTATTACTCACTGTTTTGGGGTCCCGGAGTGAGTCCCATGATTGACGAACCCCAAGGTGCGCTTACGTGTCGGTCATCAACGCTCACGGTTTTGGCTGATTCTAGCCTGTTTCGTGGACTATTACCCACTGTTTTGGGGTCCCGGAGTAATTTCCACGATTGCCGAACCCCAAGGTGCGCTTACGTGCCGGTCATCAACACTCACAGTTTTGGCCGATTCTGGCCCGTTTCGTGGACTATTACTCACTGTTTTGGGGTTCTGGAGTGAGTCCCATGATTGACGAACCCCAAGGTGCACTTACGTGTCGGTCATCAACACTCACAGTTTTGGCCGATTCTGGCCCATTTCGTGGACTATTACTCACTGTTTTGTGGTCCCATAGTGTTTTCCACAATTGACAAACCCCAAGGTGCGCTTACGTGTCGGTCATCAACACCGCAGTTTTGGCCGATTCTGGCCCGTTTCATGGACTATTACTCACTGTTTTGGGGTCCCAGAGTGATTTCCACGATTGACGAACCCCAAGGTGCGCTTACGTGCCGGTCATCAACACTGGCAATTTTGGCCGATTCTGGCCCGTTTCGTGGACTATTACCCACTGATTTGGGTCCCGGAGTGATTTCCACGATTGACGAACCCCAAGGTGCGCTTACGTGTCGATCATCAACACTCGCAGTTTTGGCCGATTTTGGCCCGTTTCGTGGGCTATTACTCGCTGTTTTGGGGTCCCGGAGTGATTTCCACGATTGACGAACCCCAAGGTGTGCTTATGTGTCGATCATCAACACTCGCAGTTTTGGCCGATTCTGGACCGTTTCGTGGACTATTACTCACTGTTTTGGGGTCCCGGAGTAATTTCCACGATTGACGAACCCCAAGGTGCGCTTACATGTCGGTCATCAACACTTGCAGGTTTGGCCGATTCTGGACCGTTTCGTGGACTATTACTCACTGTTCTGGGGTCCCGGAGTGGTTTCCATGATTGACGAACCCCAAGGTAAGCTTACGTGTCGGTCATCAACACTCGTAGTTTTGCCCGATTCTGGCCCGTTTCGTGGACTATTACTCACTGTTTTGGGGTCCCGGGGTGAGTCCCATGATTGACGAACCCCAAGGTGCGCTTATGTGTCGGTCATCAATACTCCTAGTTTTGGCCGGTTCTGGCCCGTTTCGTGGACTATTACTCACTGTTTTGGGGTCCCGGAGTGATTTCCACGATTGACGAACCCCAAGGTGCGCTTACGTCTCGATCATCAACGCTCGCGGTTTTGGCTGATTCTGGCCCGTTTCGTGGACTATTACTCACTGTTTTGGGGTCTCGGAGTAATTTCCACGATTGCCGAACCCCAAGGTGCGCTTATGTGTCGATCATCAACACTCGCAATTTTGGCCGATTCTGGACCGTTTCGTGGACTATTACTCACTGTTTTGGGGTCCCGGAGTAATTTCCACGATTGACGAACCCCAAGGTGCGCTTACGTGTCGGTCATCAACAGTTGCAGTTTTGGCCGATTCTGGACCGTTTCGTGGACTATTACTCACTGTTTTGGGGTCCCGGAGTGAGTCCCACGATTGACGAACCCCTAGGTGTGCTTACGTGTCGGTCATCAACACTCGTAGTTTCGCCCGATTCTGGCCCGTTTCGTGGACTATTACTCACTGTTTTGGGGTCCCGGAGTGAGTCCCACGATTGACGAACCCCAAGGTGCGCTTACGTGTCGGTCATCAACGCTCACGGTTTTGGCTGATTCTAGCCTGTTTCGTGGACTATTACCCACTGTTTTGGGGTCCCGGAGTAATTTCCACGATTGCCGAACCCCAAGGTGCGCTTACGTGCCGGTCATCAACACTCACAGTTTTGGCCGATTCTGGCCCGTTTCGTGGACTATTACTCACTGTTTTGGGGTCCTGGAGTGAGTCCCATGATTGACGAACCCCAAGGTGCACTTACGTGTCGGTCATCAACACTCACAGTTTTGGCCGATTCTGGCCCATTTCGTGGACTATTACTCACTGTTTTGTGGTCCCATAGTGTTTTCCACAATTGACAAACCCCAAGGTGCGCTTACGTGTCGGTCATCAACACCGCAGTTTTGGCCGATTCTGGCCCGTTTCATGGACTATTACTCACTGTTTTGGGGTCCCAGAGTGATTTCCACGATTGACGAACCCCAAGGTGCGCTTACGTGCCGGTCATCAACACTGGCAATTTTGGCCGATTCTGGCCCGTTTCGTGGACTATTACCCACTGATTTGGGTCCCGGAGTGATTTCCACGATTGACGAACCCCAAGGTGCGCTTACGTGTCGATCATCAACACTCGCAGTTTTGGCCGATTTTGGCCCGTTTCGTGGGCTATTACTCGCTGTTTTGGGGTCCCGGAGTGATTTCCACGATTGACGAACCCCAAGGTGTGCTTATGTGTCGATCATCAACACTCGCAGTTTTGGCCGATTCTGGACCGTTTCGTGGACTATTACTCACTGTTTTGGGGTCCCGGAGTAATTTCCACGATTGACGAACCCCAAGGTGCGCTTACATGTCGGTCATCAACACTTGCAGGTTTGGCCGATTCTGGACCGTTTCGTGGACTATTACTCACTGTTCTGGGGTCCCGGAGTGGTTTCCATGATTGACGAACCCCAAGGTAAGCTTACGTGTCGGTCATCAACACTCGTAGTTTTGCCCGATTCTGGCCCGTTTCGTGGACTATTACTCACTGTTTTGGGGTCCCGGGGTGAGTCCCATGATTGACGAACCCCAAGGTGCGCTTATGTGTCGGTCATCAATACTCCTAGTTTTGGCCGGTTCTGGCCCGTTTCGTGGACTATTACTCACTGTTTTGGGGTCCCGGAGTGATTTCCACGATTGACGAACCCCAAGGTGCGCTTACGTCTCGATCATCAACGCTCGCGGTTTTGGCTGATTCTGGCCCGTTTCGTGGACTATTACTCACTGTTTTGGGGTCTCGGAGTAATTTCCACGATTGCCGAACCCCAAGGTGCGCTTATGTGTCGATCATCAACACTCGCAATTTTGGCCGATTCTGGACCGTTTCGTGGACTATTACTCACTGTTTTGGGGTCCCGGAGTAATTTCCACGATTGACGAACCCCAAGGTGCGCTTACGTGTCGGTCATCAACAGTTGCAGTTTTGGCCGATTCTGGACCGTTTCGTGGACTATTACTCACTGTTTTGGGGTCCCGGAGTGAGTCCCACGATTGACGAACCCCTAGGTGTGCTTACGTGTCGGTCATCAACACTCGTAGTTTCGCCCGATTCTGGCCCGTTTCGTGGACTATTACTCACTGTTTTGGGGTCCCGGAGTGAGTCCCACGATTGACGAACCCCAAGGTGCGCTTACGTGTCGGTCATCAACGCTCACGGTTTTGGCTGATTCTAGCCTGTTTCGTGGACTATTACCCACTGTTTTGGGGTCCCGGAGTAATTTCCACGATTGCCGAACCCCAAGGTGCGCTTACGTGCCGGTCATCAACACTCACAGTTTTGGCCGATTCTGGCCCGTTTCGTGGACTATTACTCACTGTTTTGGGGTCCTGGAGTGAGTCCCATGATTGACGAACCCCAAGGTGCACTTACGTGTCGGTCATCAACACTCACAGTTTTGGCCGATTCTGGCCCATTTCGTGGACTATTACTCACTGTTTTGTGGTCCCATAGTGTTTTCCACAATTGACAAACCCCAAGGTGCGCTTACGTGTCGGTCATCAACACCGCAGTTTTGGCCGATTCTGGCCCGTTTCATGGACTATTACTCACTGTTTTGGGGTCCCAGAGTGATTTCCACGATTGACGAACCCCAAGGTGCGCTTACGTGCCGGTCATCAACACTGGCAATTTTGGCCGATTCTGGCCCGTTTCGTGGACTATTACCCACTGATTTGGGTCCCGGAGTGATTTCCACGATTGACGAACCCCAAGGTGCGCTTACGTGTCGATCATCAACACTCGCAGTTTTGGCCGATTTTGGCCCGTTTCGTGGGCTATGACTCGCTGTTTTGGGGTCCCGGAGTGATTTCCACGATTGACGAACCCCAAGGTGTGCTTATTTGTCGATCATCAACACTCGCAGTTTTGGCCGATTCTGGACCGTTTCGTGGACTATTACTCACTGTTTTGGGGTCCCGGAGTAATTTCCACGATTGACGAACCCCAAGGTGCGCTTACATGTCGGTCATCAACACTTGCAGTTTTGGCCGATTCTGGACCGTTTCGTGGACTATTACTCACTGTTCTGGGGTCCCGGAGTGGTTTCCATGATTGACGAACCCCAAGGTGCGCTTACGTGTCGGTCATCAACACTCGTAGTTTCGCCCGATTCTGGCCCGTTTCGTGGACTATTACTCACTGTTTTGGGGTCCCGGGGTGAGTCCCATGACTGACGAACCCCAAGGTGCGCTTATGTGTCGGTCATCAATACTCCTAGTTTTGGCCGGTTCTGGCCCGTTTCGTGGACTATTACTCACTGTTTTGGGGTCCCGGAGTGATTTCCACGATTGACGAACCTCAAGGTGCGCTTACGTGTCGATCATCAACACTCGCAGTTTTGGCCGATTTGGCCCCGTTTCGTGGGCTATTACTCGCTGTTTTGGGGTCCCGGAGTGATTTCCACGATTGACGAACCCCAAGGTGTGCTTATGTGTCGATCATCAACACTCGCAGTTTTGGCCGATTCTGGACCGTTTCGTGGACTATTACTCACTGTTTTGGGGTCCCGGAGTAATTTCCACGATTGACGAACCCCAAGGTGCGCTTACATGTCGGTCATCAACACTTGCAGTTTTGGTCGATTCTGGACTGTTTCGTGGACTATTACTCACTGTTCTGGGGTCCCGGAGTGGTTTCCATGATTGACGAACCCCAAGGTGCGCTTACGTGTCGGTCATCAACACTCGTAGTTTCGCCCGATTCTGGCCCGTTTCGTGGACTATTACTCACTGTTTTGGGGTCCCGGAGTGAGTCCCATGATTGACGAACCCCAAGGTGCGCTTATGTGTCGGTCATCAATACTCCTAGTTTTGGCCGGTTCTGGCCCGTTTCGTGGACTATTACTCACTGTTTTGGGGTCCCGGAGTGATTTCCACGATTGACGAACCCCAAGGTGCGCTTACGTCTCGATCATCAACACTCGCGGTTTTGGCTGATTCTGGCCCGTTTCGTGGACTATTACTCACTGTTTTGGGGTCTCGGAGTAATTTCCACGATTGCCGAACCCCAAGGTGCGCTTATGTGTCGATCATCAACACTCGCAATTTTGGCCGATTCTGGACCGTTTCGTGGACTATTACTCACTGTTTTGGGGTCCCGGAGTAATTTCCACGATTGACGAACCCCAAGGTGCGCTTACGTGTCGGTCATCAACACTTCCAGTTTTGGCCGATTCTGGACCGTTTCGTGGACTATTACTCACTGTTTTGGGGTCCCGGAGTGAGTCCCACGATTGACGAACCCCTAGGTGTGCTTACGTGTCGGTCATCAACACTCGTAGTTTCGCCCGATTCTGGCCCGTTTCGTGGACTATTACTCACTGTTTTGGGGTCCCGGAGTGAGTCCCATGATTGACGAACCCCAAGGTGCGCTTACGTGTCGGTCATCAACGCTCACGGTTTTGGCTGATTCTAGCCTGTTTCGTGGACTATTACCCACTGTTTTGGGGTCCCGGAGGAATTTCCACGATTGCCGAACCCCAAGGTGCGCTTACGTGCCGGTCATCAACACTCACAGTTTTGGCCGATTCTGGCCCGTTTCCTGGACTATTACTCACTGTTTTGGGGTCCTGGAGTGAGTCCCATGATTGACGAACCCCAAGGTGCACTTACGTGTCGGTCATCAACACTCACAGTTTTGGCCGATTCTGGCCCATTTCGTGGACTATTACTCACTGTTTTGTGGTCCCATAGTGTTTTCCACAATTGACAAACCCCAAGGTGCGCTTACGTGTCGGTCATCAACACCGCAGTTTTGGCCGATTCTGGCCCGTTTCATGGACTATTACTCACTGTTTTGGGGTCCCAGAGTGATTTCCACGATTGACGAACCCCAAGGTGCGCTTATGTGTCGATCATCAACACTCGCAATTTGGCCGATTCTGGACCGTTTCGTGGACTATTACTCACTGTTTTGGGGTCCCGGAGTAATTTCCACGATTGACGAACCCCAAGGTGCGCTTACGTGTCGGTCATCAACACTTGCAGTTTTGGCCGATTCTGGACCGTTTCGTGGACTATTACTCACTGTTTTGGGGTCCCGGAGTGATTTCCACGATTGACGAACCCCAAGGTGCGCTTACGTGCTGGGCATCAACACTGGCAATTTTGGCCGATTCTGGCCCGTTTCGTGGACTATTACCCACTGATTTGGGTCCCGGAGTGATTTCCAGGATTGACGAACCCCAAGGTGCGCTTACGTGTCGATCATCAACACTCGCAGTTTTGGCCGATTTTGGCCCGTTTCGTGGGCTATTACTCGCTGTTTTGGGGTCCCGGAGTGATTTCCACGATTGACGAACCCCAAGGTGTGCTTATGTGTCGATCATCAACACTCGCAGTTTTGGCCGATTCTGGACCGTTTCGTGGACTATTACTCACTGTTTTGGGGTCCCGGAGTAATTTCCACGATTGACGAACCCCAAGGTGCGCTTACATGTCGGTCATCAACACTTGCAGATTTGGCCGATTCTGGACCGTTTCGTGGACTATTACTCACTGTTCTGGGGTCCCGGAGTGGTTTCCATGATTGACGAACCCCAAGGTGCGCTTACGTTTCGGTCATCAACACTCGTAGTTTCGCCCGATTCTGGCCCGTTTCGTGGACTATTACTCACTGTTTTGGGGTCCCGGAGTGAGTCCCATGATTGACGAACCCCAAGGTGCGCTTATGTGTCGGTCATCAATACTCCTAGTTTTGGCCGGTTTTGGCCCGTTTCGTGGACTATTACTCACTGTTTTGGGGTCCCGGAGTGATTTCCACGATTGACGAACCCCAAGGTGCGCTTACGTCTCGATCATCAACACTCGCGGTTTTGGCTGATTCTGGCCCGTTTCGTGGACTATTACTCACTGTTTTGGGGTCTCGGAGTAATTTCCACGATTGCCGAACCCCAAGGTGCGCTTATGTGTCGATCATCAACACTCGCAATTTTGGCCGATTCTGCACCGTTTCGTGGACTATTACTCACTGTTTTGGGGTCCCGGAGTAATTTCCACGATTGACGAACCCCAAGGTGCGCTTACGTGTCGGTCATCAACACTTGCAGTTTTGGCCGATTCTGGACCGTTTCGTGGACTATTACTCACTGTTTTGGGGTCTCGGAGTGAGTCCCACGATTGACGAACCCCTAGGTGTGCTTACGTGTTGGTCATCAACACTCGTAGTTTCGCCCGATTCTGGCCCGTTTCGTGGACTATTACTCACTGTTTTGGGGTCCCGGAGTGAGTCCCATGATTGACGAACCCCAAGGTGCGCTTACGTGTCGGTCATCAACGCTCACGGTTTTGGCTGATTCTAGCCTGTTTCGTGGACTATTACCCACTGTTTTGGGGTCCCGGAGTAATTTCCACGATTGCCGAACCCCAAGGTGCGCTTACGTGCCGGTCATCAACACTCACAGTTTTGGCCGATTCTGGCCCGTTTCGTGGACTATTACTCACTGTTTTGGGGTCCTGGAGTGAGTCCCATGATTGACGAACCCCAAGGTGCACTTACGTGTCGGTCATCAACACTCACAGTTTTGGCCGATTCTGGCCCATTTCGTGGACTATTACTCACTGTTTTGTGGTCCCATAGTGTTTTCCACAATTGACAAACCCCAAGGTGCGCTTACGTGTCGGTCATCAACACCGCAGTTTTGGCCGATTCTGGCCCGTTTCATGGACTATTACTCACTGTTTTGGGGTCCCAGAGTGATTTCCACGATTGACGAACCCCAAGGTGCGCTTACGTGCCGGTCATCAACACTGGCAATTTTGGCCGATTCTGGCCCGTTTCGTGGACTATTACCCACTGATTTGGGTCCCGGAGTGATTTCCACGATTGACGAACCCCAAGGTGCGCTTACGTGTCGATCATCAACACTCGCAGTTTTGGCCGATTTTGGCCCGTTTCGTGGGCTATTACTCGCTGTTTTGGGGTCCCGGAGTGATTTCCACGATTGACGAACCCCAAGGTGTGCTTATGTGTCGATCATCAACACTCGCAGTTTTGGCCGATTCTGGACCGTTTCGTGGACTATTACTCACTGTTTTGGGGTCCCGGAGTAATTTCCACGATTGACGAACCCCAAGGTGCGCTTACAGGTCGGTCATCAACACTTGCAGGTTTGGCCGATTCTGGACCGTTTCGTGGACTATTACTCACTGTTCTGGGGTCCCGGAGTGGTTTCCATGATTGACGAACCCCAAGGTAAGCTTACGTGTCGGTCATCAACACTCGTAGTTTCGCCCGATTCTGGCCCGTTTCGTGGACTATTACTCACTGTTTTGGGGTCCCGGGGTGAGTCCCATGATTGATGAACCCCAAGGTGCGCTTATGTGTCGGTCATCAATACTCCTAGTTTTGGCCGGTTCTGGCCCGTTTCGTGGACTATTACTCACTGTTTTGGGGTCCCGGAGTGATTTCCACGATTGACGAACCCCAAGGTGCGCTTACGTCTCGATCATCAACGCTCGCGGTTTTGGCTGATTCTGGCCCGTTTCGTGGACTATTACTCACTGTTTTGGGGTCTCGGAGTAATTTCCACGATTGCCGAACCCCAAGGTGCGCTTATGTGTCGATCATCAACACTCGCAATTTTGGCCGATTCTGGACCGTTTCGTGGACTATTACTCACTGTTTTGGGGTCCCGGAGTAATTTCCACGATTGACGAACCCCAAGGTGCGCTTACGTGTCGGTCATCAACACTTGCAGTTTTGGCCGATTCTGGACCGTTTCGTGGACTATTACTCACTGTTTTGGGGTCCCGGAGTGAGTCCCACGATTGACGAACCCCTAGGTGTGCTTACGTGTCGGTCATCAACACTCGTAGTTTCGCCCGATTCTGGCCCGTTTCGTGGACTATTACTCACTGTTTTGGGGTCCCGGAGTGAGTCCCACGATTGACGAACCCCAAGGTGCGCTTACGTGTCGGTCATCAACGCTCACGGTTTTGGCTGATTCTAGCCTGTTTCGTGGACTATTACCCACTGTTTTGGGGTCCCGGAGTAATTTCCACGATTGCCGAACCCCAAGGTGCGCTTACGTGCCGGTCATCAACACTCACAGTTTTGGCCGATTCTGGCCCGTTTCGTGGACTATTACTCACTGTTTTGGGGTCCTGGAGTGAGTCCCATGATTGACGAACCCCAAGGTGCACTTACGTGTCGGTCATCAACACTCACAGTTTTGGCCGATTCTGGCCCATTTCGTGGACTATTACTCACTGTTTTGTGGTCCCATAGTGTTTTCCACAATTGACAAACCCCAAGGTGCGCTTACGTGTCGGTCATCAACACCGCAGTTTTGGCCGATTCTGGCCCGTTTCATGGACTATTACTCACTGTTTTGGGGTCCCAGAGTGATTTCCACGATTGACGAACCCCAAGGTGCGCTTACGTGCCGGTCATCAACATTGGCAATTTTGGCCGATTCTGGCCCGTTTCGTGGACTATTACCCACTGATTTGGGTCCCGGAGTGATTTCCACGATTGACGAACCCCAAGGTGCGCTTACGTGTCGATCATCAACACTCGCAGTTTTGGCCGATTTTGGCCCGTTTCGTGGGCTATTACTCGCTGTTTTGGGGTCCCGGAGTGATTTCCACGATTGACGAACCCCAAGGTGTGCTTATGTGTCGATCATCAACACTCGCAGTTTTGGCCGATTTTGGCCCGTTTCGTGGGCTATTACTCGCTGTTTTGGGGTCCCGGAGTGATTTCCACGATTGACGAACCCCAAGGTGTGCTTATGTGTCGATCATCAACACTCGCAGTTTTGGCCGATTCTGGACCGTTTCGTGGACTATTACTCACTGTTTTGGGGTCCCGGAGTAATTTCCACGATTGACGAACCCCAAGGTGCGCTTACATGTCGGTCATCAACACTTGCAGTTTTGGCCGATTCTGGACCGTTTCGTGGACTATTACTCACTGTTCTGGGGTCCCGGAGTGGTTTCCATGATTGACGAACCCCAAGGAGCGCTTACGTGTCGGTCATCAACACTCGTAGTTTCGCCCGATTCTGGCCCGTTTCGTGGACTATTACTCACTGTTTTGGGGTCCCGGAGTGAGTCCCATGATTGACGAACCCCAAGGTGCGCTTATGTGTCGGTCATCAATACTCCTAGTTTTGGCCGGTTCTGGCCCGTTTCGTGGACTATTACTCACTGTTTTGGGGTCCCGGAGTGATTTCCACGATTGACGAACCCCAAGGTGCGCTTACGTCTCGATCATCAACACTCGCGGTTTTGGCTGATTCTGGCCCGTTTCGTGGACTATTACTCACTGTTTTGGGGTCTCGGAGTAATTTCCACGATTGCCGAACCCCAAGGTGCGCTTATGTGTCGATCATCAACACTCGCAATTTTGGCCGATTCTGGACCGTTTCGTGGACTATTACTCACTGTTTTGGGGTCCCGGAGTAATTTCCACGATTGACGAACCCCAAGGTGCGCTTACGTGTCGGTCATCAACAGTTGCAGTTTTGGCCGATTCTGGACCGTTTCGTGGACTATTACTCACTGTTTTGGGGTCCCGGAGTGAGTCCCACGATTGACGAACCCCTAGGTGTGCTTACGTGTCGGTCATCAACACTCGTAGTTTCGCCCGATTCTGGCCCGTTTCATGGACTATTACTCACTGTTTTGGGGTCCCGGAGTGAGTCCCATGATTGACGAACCCCAAGGTGCGCTTACGTGTCGGTCATCAACGCCCACGGTTTTGGCTGATTCTAGCCTGTTTCGTGGACTGTTACCCACTGTTTTGGGGTCCCGGAGTAATTTCCACGATTGCCGAACCCCAAGGTGCGCTTACGTGCCGGTCATCAACACTCACAGTTTTGGCCGATTCTGGCCCGTTTCGTGGACTATTACTCACTGTTTTGGGGTCCTGGAGTGAGTCCCATGATTGACGAACCCGAAGGTGCACTTACGTGTCGGTCATCAACACTCACAGTTTTGGCCGATTCTGGCCCATTTCGTGGACTATTACTCACTGTTTTGTGGTCCCATAGTGTTTTCCACAATTGACAAACCCCAAGGTGCGCTTACGTGTCGGTCATCAACACCGCAGTTTTGGCCGATTCTGGCCCGTTTCATGGACTATTACTCACTGTTTTGGGGTCCCAGAGTGATTTCCACGATTGACGAACCCCAAGGTGCGCTTACGTGCCGGTCATCAACACTGGCAATTTTGGCCGATTCTGGCCCGTTTCGTGGACTATTACCCACTGATTTGGGTCCCGGAGTGATTTCCACGATTGACGAACCCCAAGGTGCGCTTACGTGTCGATCATCAACACTCGCAGTTTTGGCCGATTTTGGCCCGTTTCGTGGGCTATTACTCGCTGTTTTGGGGTCCCGGAGTGATTTCCACGATTGACGAACCCCAAGGTGTGCTTATGTGTCGATCATCAACACTCGCAGTTTTGGCCGATTCTGGACCGTTTCGTGGACTATTACTCACTGTTTTGGGGTCCCGGAGTAATTTCCAGGATTGACGAACCCCAAGGTGCGCTTACAGGTCGGTCATCAACACTTGCATGTTTGGCCGATTCTGGACCGTTTCGTGGACTATTACTCACTGTTCTGGGGTCCCGGAGTGGTCTCCATGATTGACGAACCCCAAGGTAAGCTTACGTGTCGGTCATCAACACTCGTAGTTTCGCCCGATTCTGGCCCGTTTCGTGGACTATTACTCACTGTTTTGGGGTCCCGGGGTGAGTCCCATGATTGATGAACCCCAAGGTGCGCTTATGTGTCGGTCATCAATACTCCTAGTTTTGGCCGGTTCTGGCCCGTTTCGTGGACTATTACTCACTGTTTTGGGGTCCCGGAGTGATTTCCGCGATTGACGAACCCCAAGGTGCGCTTACGTCTCGATCATCAACGCTCGCGGTTTTGGCTGATTCTGGCCCGTTTCGTGGACTATTACTCATTGTTTTGGGGTCTCGGAGTAATTTCCACGATTGCCGAACCCCAAGGTGCGCTTATGTGTCGATCATCAACACTCGCAATTTTGGCCGATTCTGGACCGTTTCGTGGACTATTACTCACTGTTTTAGGGTCCCGGAGTAATTTCCACGATTGACGAACCCCAAGGTGCGCTTACGTGTCGGTCATCAACACTTGCAGTTTTGGCCGATTCTGGACCGTTTCGTGGACTATTACTCACTGTTTTGGGGTCCCGGAGTGAGTCCCACGATTGACGAACCCCTAGGTGTGCTTACGTGTCGGTCATCAACACTCGTAGTTTCGCCCGATTCTGGCCCGTTTCGTGGACTATTACTCACTGTTTTGGGGTCCCGGAGTGAGTCCCACGATTGACGAACCCCAAGGTGCGCTTACGTGTCGGTCATCAACGCTCACGGTTTTGGCTGATTCTAGCCTGTTTCGTGGACTATTACCCACTGTTTTGGGGTCCCGGAGTAATTTCCACGATTGCCGAACCCCAAGGTGCGCTTACGTGCCGGTCATCAACACTCACAGTTTTGGCCGATTCTGGCCCGTTTCGTGGACTATTACTCACTGTTTTGGGGTCCTGGAGTGAGTCCCATGATTGACGAACCCCAAGGTGCACTTACGTGTCGGTCATCAACACTCACAGTTTTGGCCGATTCTGGCCCATTTCGTGGACTATTACTCACTGTTTTGTGGTCCCATAGTGTTTTCCACAATTGACAAACCCCAAGGTGCGCTTACGTGTCGGTCATCAACACCGCAGTTTTGGCCGATTCTGGCCCGTTTCATGGACTATTACTCACTGTTTTGGGGTCCCAGAGTGATTTCCACGATTGACGAACCCCAAGGTGCGCTTACGTGCCGGTCATCAACACTGGCAATTTTGGCCGATTCTGGCCCGTTTCGTGGACTATTACCCACTGATTTGGGTCCCGGAGTGATTTCCACGATTGACGAACCCCAAGGTGCGCTTACGTGTCGATCATCAACACTCGCAGTTTTGGCCGATTTTGGCCCGTTTCGTGGGCTATTACTCGCTGTTTTGGGGTCCCGGAGTGATTTCCACGATTGACGAACCCCAAGGTGTGCTTATGTGTCGATCATCAACACTCGCAGTTTTGGCCGATTCTGGACCGTTTCGTGGACTATTACTCACTGTTTTGGGGTCCCGGAGTAATTTCCACGATTGACGAACCCCAAGGTGCGCTTACATGTCGGTCATCAACACTTGCAGTTTTGGCCGATTCTGGACCGTTTCGTGGACTATTACTCACTGTTCTGGGGTCCCGGAGTGGTTTCCATGATTGACGAACCCCAAGGTGCGCTTACGTGTCGGTCATCAACACTCGTAGTTTCGCCCGATTCTGGCCCGTTTCGTGGACTATTACTCACTGTTTTGGGGTCCCGGAGTGAGTCCCATGATTGACGAACCCCAAGGTGCGCCTATGTGTCGGTCATCAATACTCCTAGTTTTGGCCGGTTCTGGCCCGTTTCGTGGACTATTACTCACTGTTTTGGGGTCCCGGAGTGATTTCCACGATTGACGAACCCCAAGGTGCGCTTACGTCTCGATCATCAACACTCGCGGTTTTGGCTGATTCTGGCCCGTTTCGTGGACTATTACTCACTGTTTTGGGGTCTCGGAGTAATTTCCACGATTGCCGAACCCCAAGGTGCGCTTATGTGTCGATCATCAACACTCGCAATTTTGGCCGATTCTGGACCGTTTCGTGGACTATTACTCACTGTTTTGGGGTCCCGGAGTAATTTCCACGATTGACGAACCCCAAGGTGCGCTTACGTGTCGGTCATCAACAGTTGCAGTTTTGGCCGATTCTGGACCGTTTCGTGGACTATTACTCACTGTTTTGGGGTCCCGGAGTGAGTCCCACGATTGACGAACCCCTAGGTGTGCTTACGTGTCGGTCATCAACACTCGTAGTTTCGCCCGATTCTGGCCCGTTTCATGGACTATTACTCACTGTTTTGGGGTCCCGGAGTGAGTCCCATGATTGACGAACCCCAAGGTGCGCTTACGTGTCGGTCATCAACGCCCACGGTTTTGGCTGATTCTAGCCTGTTTCGTGGACTGTTACCCACTGTTTTGGGGTCCCGGAGTAATTTCCACGATTGCCGAACCCCAAGGTGCGCTTACGTGCCGGTCATCAACACTCACAGTTTTGGCCGATTCTGGCCCGTTTCGTGGACTATTACTCACTGTTTTGGGGTCCTGGAGTGAGTCCCATGATTGACGAACCCGAAGGTGCACTTACGTGTCGGTCATCAACACTCACAGTTTTGGCCGATTCTGGCCCATTTCGTGGACTATTACTCACTGTTTTGTGGTCCCATAGTGTTTTCCACAATTGACAAACCCCAAGGTGCGCTTACGTGTCGGTCATCAACACCGCAGTTTTGGCCGATTCTGGCCCGTTTCATGGACTATTACTCACTGTTTTGGGGTCCCAGAGTGATTTCCACGATTGACGAACCCCAAGGTGCGCTTACGTGCCGGTCATCAACACTGGCAATTTTGGCCGATTCTGGCCCGTTTCGTGGACTATTACCCACTGATTTGGGTCCCGGAGTGATTTCCACGATTGACGAACCCCAAGGTGCGCTTACGTGTCGATCATCAACACTCGCAGTTTTGGCCGATTTTGGCCCGTTTCGTGGGCTATTACTCGCTGTTTTGGGGTCCCGGAGTGATTTCCACGATTGACGAACCCCAAGGTGTGCTTATGTGTCGATCATCAACACTCGCAGTTTTGGCCGATTCTGGACCGTTTCGTGGACTATTACTCACTGTTTTGGGGTCCCGGAGTGAGTCCCATGATTGACGAACCCCAAGGTGCGCTTACGTGTCGGTCATCAACGCCCACGGTTTTGGCTGATTCTAGCCTGTTTCGTGGACTGTTACCCACTGTTTTGGGGTCCCGGAGTAATTTCCACGATTGCCGAACCCCAAGGTGCGCTTACGTGCCGGTCATCAACACTCACAGTTTTGGCCGATTCTGGCCCGTTTCGTGGACTATTACTCACTGTTTTGGGGTCCTGGAGTGAGTCCCATGATTGACGAACCCGAAGGTGCACTTACGTGTCGGTCATCAACACTCACAGTTTTGGCCGATTCTGGCCCATTTCGTGGACTATTACTCACTGTTTTGTGGTCCCATAGTGTTTTCCACAATTGACAAACCCCAAGGTGCGCTTACGTGTCGGTCATCAACACCGCAGTTTTGGCCGATTCTGGCCCGTTTCATGGACTATTACTCACTGTTTTGGGGTCCCAGAGTGATTTCCACGATTGACGAACCCCAAGGTGCGCTTACGTGCCGGTCATCAACACTGGCAATTTTGGCCGATTCTGGCCCGTTTCGTGGACTATTACCCACTGATTTGGGTCCCGGAGTGATTTCCACGATTGACGAACCCCAAGGTGCGCTTACGTGTCGATCATCAACACTCGCAGTTTTGGCCGATTTTGGCCCGTTTCGTGGGCTATTACTCGCTGTTTTGGGGTCCCGGAGTGATTTCCACGATTGACGAACCCCAAGGTGTGCTTATGTGTCGATCATCAACACTCGCAGTTTTGGCCGATTCTGGACCGTTTCGTGGACTATTACTCACTGTTTTGGGGTCCCGGAGTAATTTCCAGGATTGACGAACCCCAAGGTGCGCTTACAGGTCGGTCATCAACACTTGCATGTTTGGCCGATTCTGGACCGTTTCGTGGACTATTACTCACTGTTCTGGGGTCCCGGAGTGGTCTCCATGATTGACGAACCCCAAGGTAAGCTTACGTGTCGGTCATCAACACTCGTAGTTTCGCCCGATTCTGGCCCGTTTCGTGGACTATTACTCACTGTTTTGGGGTCCCGGGGTGAGTCCCATGATTGATGAACCCCAAGGTGCGCTTATGTGTCGGTCATCAATACTCCTAGTTTTGGCCGGTTCTGGCCCGTTTCGTGGACTATTACTCACTGTTTTGGGGTCCCGGAGTGATTTCCGCGATTGACGAACCCCAAGGTGCGCTTACGTCTCGATCATCAACGCTCGCGGTTTTGGCTGATTCTGGCCCGTTTCGTGGACTATTACTCATTGTTTTGGGGTCTCGGAGTAATTTCCACGATTGCCGAACCCCAAGGTGCGCTTATGTGTCGATCATCAACACTCGCAATTTTGGCCGATTCTGGACCGTTTCGTGGACTATTACTCACTGTTTTAGGGTCCCGGAGTAATTTCCACGATTGACGAACCCCAAGGTGCGCTTACGTGTCGGTCATCAACACTTGCAGTTTTGGCCGATTCTGGACCGTTTCGTGGACTATTACTCACTGTTTTGGGGTCCCGGAGTGAGTCCCACGATTGACGAACCCCTAGGTGTGCTTACGTGTCGGTCATCAACACTCGTAGTTTCGCCCGATTCTGGCCCGTTTCGTGGACTATTACTCACTGTTTTGGGGTCCCGGAGTGAGTCCCACGATTGACGAACCCCAAGGTGCGCTTACGTGTCGGTCATCAACGCTCACGGTTTTGGCTGATTCTAGCCTGTTTCGTGGACTATTACCCACTGTTTTGGGGTCCCGGAGTAATTTCCACGATTGCCGAACCCCAAGGTGCGCTTACGTGCCGGTCATCAACACTCACAGTTTTGGCCGATTCTGGCCCGTTTCGTGGACTATTACTCACTGTTTTGGGGTCCTGGAGTGAGTCCCATGATTGACGAACCCCAAGGTGCACTTACGTGTCGGTCATCAACACTCACAGTTTTGGCCGATTCTGGCCCATTTCGTGGACTATTACTCACTGTTTTGTGGTCCCATAGTGTTTTCCACAATTGACAAACCCCAAGGTGCGCTTACGTGTCGGTCATCAACACCGCAGTTTTGCCCGATTCTGGCCCGTTTCATGGACTATTACTCACTGTTTTGGGGTCCCAGAGTGATTTCCACGATTGACGAACCCCAAGGTGCGCTTACGTGCCGGTCATCAACACTGGCAATTTTGGCCGATTCTGGCCCGTTTCGTGGACTATTACCCACTGATTTGGGTCCCGGAGTGATTTCCACGATTGACGAACCCCAAGGTGCGCTTACGTGTCGATCATCAACACTCGCAGTTTTGGCCGATTTTGGCCCGTTTCGTGGGCTATTACTCGCTGTTTTGGGGTCCCGGAGTGATTTCCACGATTGACGAACCCCAAGGTGTGCTTATGTGTCGATCATCAACACTCGCAGTTTTGGCCGATTCTGGACCGTTTCGTGGACTATTACTCACTGTTTTGGGGTCCCGGAGTAATTTCCACGATTGACGAACCCCAAGGTGCGCTTACATGTCGGTCATCAACACTTGCAGTTTTGGCCGATTCTGGACCGTTTCGTGGACTATTACTCACTGTTCTGGGGTCCCGGAGTGGTTTCCATGATTGACGAACCCCAAGGTGCGCTTACGTGTCGGTCATCAACACTCGTAGTTTCGCCCGATTCTGGCCCGTTTCGTGGACTATTACTCACTGTTTTGGGGTCCCGGAGTGAGTCCCATGATTGACGAACCCCAAGGTGCGCCTATGTGTCGGTCATCAATACTCCTAGTTTTGGCCGGTTCTGGCCCGTTTCGTGGACTATTACTCACTGTTTTGGGGTCCCGGAGTGATTTCCACGATTGACGAACCCCAAGGTGCGCTTACGTCTCGATCATCAACACTCGCGGTTTTGGCTGATTCTGGCCCGTTTCGTGGACTATTACTCACTGTTTTGGGGTCTCGGAGTAATTTCCACGATTGCCGAACCCCAAGGTGCGCTTATGTGTCGATCATCAACACTCGCAATTTTGGCCGATTCTGGACCGTTTCGTGGACTATTACTCACTGTTTTGGGGTCCCGGAGTAATTTCCACGATTGCCGAACCCCAAGGTGCGCTTACGTGTCGGTCATCAACACCGCAGTTTTGGCCGATTCTGGCCCGTTTCATGGACTATTACTCACTGTTTTGGGGTCCCAGAGTGATTTCCACGATTGACGAACCCCAAGGTGCGCTTACGTGCCGGTCATCAACACTGGCAATTTTGGCCGATTCTGGCCCGTTTCGTGGACTATTACCCACTGATTTGGGTCCCGGAGTGATTTCCACGATTGACGAACCCCAAGGTGCGCTTACGTGTCGATCATCAACACTCGCAGTTTTGGCCGATTTTGGCCCGTTTCGTGGGCTATTACTCGCTGTTTTGGGGTCCCGGAGTGATTTCCACGATTGACGAACCCCAAGGTGTGCTTATGTGTCGATCATCAACACTCGCAGTTTTGGCCGATTCTGGACCGTTTCGTGGACTATTACTCACTGTTTTGGGGTCCCGGAGTAATTTCCAGGATTGACGAACCCCAAGGTGCGCTTACAGGTCGGTCATCAACACTTGCATGTTTGGCCGATTCTGGACCGTTTCGTGGACTATTACTCACTGTTCTGGGGTCCCGGAGTGGTCTCCATGATTGACGAACCCCAAGGTAAGCTTACGTGTCGGTCATCAACACTCGTAGTTTCGCCCGATTCTGGCCCGTTTCGTGGACTATTACTCACTGTTTTGGGGTCCCGGGGTGAGTCCCATGATTGATGAACCCCAAGGTGCGCTTATGTGTCGGTCATCAATACTCCTAGTTTTGGCCGGTTCTGGCCCGTTTCGTGGACTATTACTCACTGTTTTGGGGTCCCGGAGTGATTTCCATGATTGACGAACCCCAAGGTGCGCTTACGTCTCGATCATCAACGCTCGCGGTTTTGGCTGATTCTGGCCCGTTTCGTGGACTATTACTCACTGTTTTGGGGTCTCGGAGTAATTTCCACGATTGCCGAACCCCAAGGTGCGCTTATGTGTCGATCATCAACACTCGCAATTTTGGCCGATTCTGGACCGTTTCGTGGACTATTACTCACTGTTTTAGGGTCCCGGAGTAATTTCCACGATTGACGAACCCCAAGGTGCGCTTACGTGTCGGTCATCAACACTTGCAGTTTTGGCCGATTCTGGACCGTTTCGTGGACTATTACTCACTGTTTTGGGGTCCCGGAGTGAGTCCCACGATTGACGAACCCCTAGGTGTGCTTACGTGTCGGTCATCAACACTCGTAGTTTCGCCCGATTCTGGCCCGTTTCGTGGACTATTACTCACTGTTTTGGGGTCCCGGAGTGAGTCCCACGATTGACGAACCCCAAGGTGCGCTTACGTGTCGGTCATCAACGCTCACGGTTTTGGCTGATTCTAGCCTGTTTCGTGGACTATTACCCACTGTTTTGGGGTCCCGGAGTAATTTCCACGATTGCCGAACCCCAAGGTGCGCTTACGTGCCGGTCATCAACACTCACAGTTTTGGCCGATTCTGGCCCGTTTCGTGGACTATTACTCACTGTTTTGGGGTCCTGGAGTGAGTCCCATGATTGACGAACCCCAAGGTGCACTTACGTGTCGGTCATCAACACTCACAGTTTTGGCCGATTCTGGCCCATTTCGTGGACTATTACTCACTGTTTTGTGGTCCCATAGTGTTTTCCACAATTGACAAACCCCAAGGTGCGCTTACGTGTCGGTCATCAACACCGCAGTTTTGGCCGATTCTGGCCCGTTTCATGGACTATTACTCACTGTTTTGGGGTCCCAGAGTGATTTCCACGATTGACGAACCCCAAGGTGCGCTTACGTGCCGGTCATCAACACTGGCAATTTTGGCCGATTCTGGCCCGTTTCGTGGACTATTACCCACTGATTTGGGTCCCGGAGTGATTTCCACGATTGACGAACCCCAAGGTGCGCTTACGTGTCGATCATCAACACTCGCAGTTTTGGCCGATTTTGGCCCGTTTCGTGGGCTATTACTCGCTGTTTTGGGGTCCCGGAGTGATTTCCACGATTGACGAACCCCAAGGTGTGCTTATGTGTCGATCATCAACACTCGCAGTTTTGGCCGATTCTGGACCGTTTCGTGGACTATTACTCACTGTTTTGGGGTCCCGGAGTAATTTCCACGATTGACGAACCCCAAGGTGCGCTTACATGTCGGTCATCAACACTTGCAGTTTTGGCCGATTCTGGACCGTTTCGTGGACTATTACTCACTGTTCTGGGGTCCCGGAGTGGTTTCCATGATTGACGAACCCCAAGGTGCGCTTACGTGTCGGTCATCAACACTCGTAGTTTCGCCCGATTCTGGCCCGTTTCGTGGACTATTACTCACTGTTTTGGGGTCCCGGAGTGAGTCCCATGATTGACGAACCCCAAGGTGCGCTTATGTGTCGGTCATCAATACTCCTAGTTTTGGCCGGTTCTGGCCCGTTTCGTGGACTATTACTCACTGTTTTGGGGTCCCGGAGTGATTTCCACGATTGACGAACCCCAAGGTGCGCTTACGTCTCGATCATCAACACTCGCGGTTTTGGCTGATTCTGGCCCGTTTCGTGGACTATTACTCACTGTTTTGGGGTCTCGGAGTAATTTCCACGATTGCCGAACCCCAAGGTGCGCTTATGTGTCGATCATCAACACTCGCAATTTTGGCCGATTCTGGACCGTTTCGTGGACTATTACTCACTGTTTTGGGGTCCCGGAGTAATTTCCACGATTGACGAACCCCAAGGTGCGCTTACGTGTCGGTCATCAACACTTGCAGTTTTGGCCGATTCTGGACCGTTTCGTGGACTATTACTCACTGTTTTGGGGTCCCGGAGTGAGTCCCACGATTGACGAACCCCTAGGTGTGCTTACGTGTCGGTCATCAACACTCGTAGTTTCGCGATTCTGGCCCGTTTCGTGGACTATTACTCACTGTTTTGGGGTCCCGGAGTGAGTCCCACGATTGACGAACCCCAAGGTGCGCTTACGTGTCAGTCATCAACGCTCACGGTTTTGGCTGATTCTAGCCTGTTTCGTGGACTATTACCCACTGTTTTGGGGTCCCGGAGTAATTTCCACGATTGCCGAACCCCAAGGTGCGCTTACGTGCCGGTCATCAACACTCACAGTTTTGGCCGATTCTGGCCCGTTTCGTGGACTATTACTCACTGTTTTGGGGTCCTGGAGTGAGTCCCATGATTGACGAACCCCAAGGTGCACTTACGTGTCGGTCATCAACACTCACAGTTTTGGCCGATTCTGGCCCATTTCGTGGACTATTACTCACTGTTTTGTGGTCCCATAGTGTTTTCCACAATTGACAAACCCCAAGGTGCGCTTACGTGTCGGTCATCAACACCGCAGTTTTGGCCGATTCTGGCCCGTTTCATGGACTATTACTCACTGTTTTGGGGTCCCAGAGTGATTTCCACGATTGACGAACCCCAAGGTGCGCTTACGTGCCGGTCATCAACACTGGCAATTTTGGCCGATTCTGGCCCGTTTCGTGGACTATTACCCACTGATTTGGGTCCCGGAGTGATTTCCACGATTGACGAACCCCAAGGTGCGCTTACGTGTCGATCATCAACACTCGCAGTTTTGGCCGATTTTGGCCCGTTTCGTGGGCTATTACTCGCTGTTTTGGGGTCCCGGAGTGATTTCCACGATTGACGAACCCCAAGGTGTGCTTATGTGTCGATCATCAACACTCGCAGTTTTGACCGATTCTGGACCGTTTCGTGGACTATTACTCACTGTTTTGGGGTCCCGGAGTAATTTCCACGATTGACGAACCCCAAGGTGCGCTTACAGGTCGGTCATCAACACTTGCAGTTTTGGCCGATTCTGGACCGTTTCGTGGACTATTACTCACTGTTCTGGGGTCCCGGAGTGGTTTCCATGATTGACGAACCCCAAGGTGCGCTTACGTGTCGGTCATCAACACTCGTAGTTTCGCCCGATTCTGGCCCGTTTCGTGGACTATTACTCACTGTTTTGGGGTCCCGGAGTGAGTCCCATGATTGACGAACCCCAAGGTGCGCTTATGTGTCGGTCATCAATACTCCTAGTTTTGGCCGGTTCTGGCCCGTTTCGTGGACTATTACTCACTGTTTTGGGGTCCCGGAGTGATTTCCACGATTGACGAACCCCAAGGTGCGCTTACGTCTCGATCATCAACACTCGCGGTTTTGGCTGATTCTGGCCCGTTTCGTGGACTATTACTCACTGTTTTGGGGTCTCGGAGTAATTTCCACGATTGCCGAACCCCAAGGTGCGCTTATGTGTCGATCATCAACACTCGCAATTTTGGCCGATTCTGGACCGTTTCGTGGACTATTACTCACTGTTTTGGGGTCCCGGAGTAATTTCCACGATTGACGAACCCCAAGGTGCGCTTACGTGTCGGTCATCAACACTTGCAGTTTTGGCCGATTCTGGACCGTTTCGTGGACTATTACTCACTGTTTTGGGGTCCCGGAGTGAGTCCCACGATTGACGAACCCCTAGGTGTGCTTACGTGTCGGTCATCAACACTCGTAGTTTCGCGATTCTGGCCCGTTTCGTGGACTATTACTCACTGTTTTGGGGTCCCGGAGTGAGTCCCACGATTGACGAACCCCAAGGTGCGCTTACGTGTCAGTCATCAACGCTCACGGTTTTGGCTGATTCTAGCCTGTTTCGTGGACTATTACCCACTGTTTTGGGGTCCCGGAGTAATTTCCACGATTGCCGAACCCCAAGGTGCGCTTACGTGCCGGTCATCAACACTCACAGTTTTGGCCGATTCTGGCCCGTTTCGTGGACTATTACTCACTGTTTTGGGGTCCTGGAGTGAGTCCCATGATTGACGAACCCCAAGGTGCACTTACGTGTCGGTCATCAACACTCACAGTTTTGGCCGATTCTGGCCCATTTCGTGGACTATTACTCACTGTTTTGTGGTCCCATAGTGTTTTCCACAATTGACAAACCCCAAGGTGCGCTTACGTGTCGGTCATCAACACCGCAGTTTTGGCCGATTCTGGCCCGTTTCATGGACTATTACTCACTGTTTTGGGGTCCCAGAGTGATTTCCACGATTGACGAACCCCAAGGTGCGCTTACGTGCCGGTCATCAACACTGGCAATTTTGGCCGATTCTGGCCCGTTTCGTGGACTATTACCCACTGATTTGGGTCCCGGAGTGATTTCCACGATTGACGAACCCCAAGGTGCGCTTACGTGTCGATCATCAACACTCGCAGTTTTGGCCGATTTTGGCCCGTTTCGTGGGCTATTACTCGCTGTTTTGGGGTCCCGGAGTGATTTCCACGATTGACGAACCCCAAGGTGTGCTTATGTGTCGATCATCAACACTCGCAGTTTTGACCGATTCTGGACCGTTTCGTGGACTATTACTCACTGTTTTGGGGTCCCGGAGTAATTTCCACGATTGACGAACCCCAAGGTGCGCTTACAGGTCGGTCATCAACACTTGCAGTTTTGGCCGATTCTGGACCGTTTCGTGGACTATTACTCACTGTTCTGGGGTCCCGGAGTGGTTTCCATGATTGACGAACCCCAAGGTGCGCTTACGTGTCGGTCATCAACACTCGTAGTTTCGCCCGATTCTGGCCCGTTTCGTGGACTATTACTCACTGTTTTGGGGTCCCGGAGTGAGTCCCATGATTGACGAACCCCAAGGTGCGCTTATGTGTCGGTCATCAATACTCCTAGTTTTGGCCGGTTCT
This sequence comes from Triticum timopheevii, assembly GCA_963921465.1. Classification (NCBI taxonomy): domain Eukaryota; kingdom Viridiplantae; phylum Streptophyta; class Magnoliopsida; order Poales; family Poaceae; genus Triticum; species Triticum timopheevii. Next base: position 78,271 of record OY997274.1, on the reverse strand, counting down.
GGCCCGTTTCGTGGACTATTACTCACTGTTTTGCGGTCCCGGAGTGATTTCCACGATTGACGAACTCCAAGGTGCGCTTACGTCTCGATCATCAACACTCGCGGTTTTGGCTGATTCTGGCCCGTTTCGTGGACTATTACTCACTATTTTGGGGTCTCGGAGTAATTTCCACGATTGCCGAACCCCAAGGTGCGCTTATGTGTCGATCATCAACACTCGCAATTTTGGCCGATTCTGGACCGTTTCGTGGACTATTACTCACTGTTTTGGGGTCCCGGAGTAATTTCCACGATTGACGAACCCCAAGGTGCGCTTACGTGTCGGTCATCAACACTTGCAGTTTTGGCCGATTCTGGACCGTTTCGTGGACTATTACTCACTGTTTTGGGGTCCCGGAGTGAGTCCCACGATTGACGAACCCCTAGGTGTGCTTACGTGTCGGTCATCAACACTCGTAGTTTCGCCCGATTCTGGACCGTTTCGTGGACTATTACTCACTGTTTTGGGGTCCCGGAGTGAGTCCCATGATTGACGAAACCCAAGGTGCGCTTACGTGTCGGTCATCAACGCTCACGGTTTTGGCTGATTCTAGCCTGTTTCGTGGACTATTACCCACTGTTTTGGGGTCCCGGAGTAATTTCCACGATTGCCGAACCCCAAGGTGCGCTTACGTGCCGGTCATCAACACTCACAGTTTTGGCCGATTCTGGCCCGTTTCCTGGACTATTACTCACTGTTTTGGGGTCCTGGAGTGAGTCCCATGATTGACGAACCCCAAGGTGCACTTACGTGTCGGTCATCAACACTCACAGTTTTGGCCGATTCTGGCCCATTTCGTGGACTATTACTCACTGTTTTGTGGTCCCATAGTGTTTTCCACAATTGACAAACCCCAAGGTGCGCTTACGTGTCGGTCATCAACACCGCAGTTTTGGCCGATTCTGGCCCGTTTCATGGACTATTACTCACTGTTTTGGGGTCCCAGAGTGATTTCCACGATTGACGAACCCCAAGGTGCGCTTACGTGCCGGTCATCAACACTGGCAATTTTGGCCGATTCTGGCCCGTTTCGTGGACTATTACCCACTGATTTGGGTCCCGGAGTGATTTCCACGATTGACGAACCCCAAGGTGCGCTTACGTGTCGATCATCAACACTCGCAGTTTTGGCCGATTTTGGCCCGTTTCGTGGGCTATTACTCGCTGTTTTGGGGTCCCGGAGTGATTTCCACGATTGACGAACCCCAAGGTGTGCTTATGTGTCGATCATCAACACTCGCAGTTTTGACCGATTCTGGACCGTTTCGTGGACTATTACTCACTGTTTTGGGGTCCCGGAGTAATTTCCACGATTGACGAACCCCAAGGTGCGCTTACAGGTCGGTCATCAACACTTGCAGTTTTGGCCGATTCTGGACCGTTTCGTGGACTATTACTCACTGTTCTGGGGTCCCGGAGTGGTTTCCATGATTGACGAACCCCAAGGTGCGCTTACGTGTCGGTCATCAACACTCGTAGTTTCGCCCGATTCTGGCCCGTTTCGTGGACTATTACTCACTGTTTTGGGGTCCCGGAGTGAGTCCCATGATTGACGAACCCCAAGGTGCGCTTATGTGTCGGTCATCAATACTCCTAGTTTTGGCCGGTTCTGGCCCGTTTCGTGGACTATTACTCACTGTTTTGGGGTCCCGGAGTGATTTCCACGATTGACGAACCCCAAGGTGCGCTTACGTCTCGATCATCAACACTCGCGGTTTTGGCTGATTCTGGCCCGTTTCGTGGACTATTACTCACTGTTTTGGGGTCTCGGAGTAATTTCCACGATTGCCGAACCCCAAGGTGCGCTTATGTGTCGATCATCAACACTCGCAATTTTGGCCGATTCTGGACCGTTTCGTGGACTATTACTCACTGTTTTGGGGTCCCGGAGTAATTTCCACGATTGACGAACCCCAAGGTGCGCTTACGTGTCGGTCATCAACACTTGCAGTTTTGGCCGATTCTGGACCGTTTCGTGGACTATTACTCACTGTTTTGGGGTCCCGGAGTGAGTCCCACGATTGACGAACCCCTAGGTGTGCTTACGTGTCGGTCATCAACACTCGTAGTTTCGCGATTCTGGCCCGTTTCGTGGACTATTACTCACTGTTTTGGGGTCCCGGAGTGAGTCCCACGATTGACGAACCCCAAGGTGCGCTTACGTGTCAGTCATCAACGCTCACGGTTTTGGCTGATTCTAGCCTGTTTCGTGGACTATTACCCACTGTTTTGGGGTCCCGGAGTAATTTCCACGATTGCCGAACCCCAAGGTGCGCTTACGTGCCGGTCATCAACACTCACAGTTTTGGCCGATTCTGGCCCGTTTCGTGGACTATTACTCACTGTTTTGGGGTCCTGGAGTGAGTCCCATGATTGACGAACCCCAAGGTGCACTTACGTGTCGGTCATCAACACTCACAGTTTTGGCCGATTCTGGCCCATTTCGTGGACTATTACTCACTGTTTTGTGGTCCCATAGTGTTTTCCACAATTGACAAACCCCAAGGTGCGCTTACGTGTCGGTCATCAACACCGCAGTTTTGGCCGATTCTGGCCCGTTTCATGGACTATTACTCACTGTTTTGGGGTCCCAGAGTGATTTCCACGATTGACGAACCCCAAGGTGCGCTTACGTGCCGGTCATCAACACTGGCAATTTTGGCCGATTCTGGCCCGTTTCGTGGACTATTACCCACTGATTTGGGTCCCGGAGTGATTTCCACGATTGACGAACCCCAAGGTGCGCTTACGTGTCGATCATCAACACTCGCAGTTTTGGCCGATTTTGGCCCGTTTCGTGGGCTATTACTCGCTGTTTTGGGGTCCCGGAGTGATTTCCACGATTGACGAACCCCAAGGTGTGCTTATGTGTCGATCATCAACACTCGCAGTTTTGACCGATTCTGGACCGTTTCGTGGACTATTACTCACTGTTTTGGGGTCCCGGAGTAATTTCCACGATTGACGAACCCCAAGGTGCGCTTACAGGTCGGTCATCAACACTTGCAGTTTTGGCCGATTCTGGACCGTTTCGTGGACTATTACTCACTGTTCTGGGGTCCCGGAGTGGTTTCCATGATTGACGAACCCCAAGGTGCGCTTACGTGTCGGTCATCAACACTCGTAGTTTCGCCCGATTCTGGCCCGTTTCGTGGACTATTACTCACTGTTTTGGGGTCCCGGAGTGAGTCCCATGATTGACGAACCCCAAGGTGCGCTTATGTGTCGGTCATCAATACTCCTAGTTTTGGCCGGTTCTGGCCCGTTTCGTGGACTATTACTCACTGTTTTGCGGTCCCGGAGTGATTTCCACGATTGACGAACTCCAAGGTGCGCTTACGTCTCGATCATCAACACTCGCGGTTTTGGCTGATTCTGGCCCGTTTCGTGGACTATTACTCACTATTTTGGGGTCTCGGAGTAATTTCCACGATTGCCGAACCCCAAGGTGCGCTTATGTGTCGATCATCAACACTCGCAATTTTGGCCGATTCTGGACCGTTTCGTGGACTATTACTCACTGTTTTGGGGTCCCGGAGTAATTTCCACGATTGACGAACCCCAAGGTGCGCTTACGTGTCGGTCATCAACACTTGCAGTTTTGGCCGATTCTGGACCGTTTCGTGGACTATTACTCACTGTTTTGGGGTCCCGGAGTGAGTCCCACGATTGACGAACCCCTAGGTGTGCTTACGTGTCGGTCATCAACACTCGTAGTTTCGCCCGATTCTGGACCGTTTCGTGGACTATTACTCACTGTTTTGGGGTCCCGGAGTGAGTCCCATGATTGACGAAACCCAAGGTGCGCTTACGTGTCGGTCATCAACGCTCACGGTTTTGGCTGATTCTAGCCTGTTTCGTGGACTATTACCCACTGTTTTGGGGTCCCGGAGTAATTTCCACGATTGCCGAACCCCAAGGTGCGCTTACGTGCCGGTCATCAACACTCACAGTTTTGGCCGATTCTGGCCCGTTTCCTGGACTATTACTCACTGTTTTGGGGTCCTGGAGTGAGTCCCATGATTGACGAACCCCAAGGTGCACTTACGTGTCGGTCATCAACACTCACAGTTTTGGCCGATTCTGGCCCATTTCGTGGACTATTACTCACTGTTTTGTGGTCCCATAGTGTTTTCCACAATTGACAAACCCCAAGGTGCGCTTACGTGTCGGTCATCAACACCGCAGTTTTGGCCGATTCTGGCCCGTTTCATGGACTATTACTCACTGTTTTGGGGTCCCAGAGTGATTTCCACGATTGACGAACCCCAAGGTGCGCTTACGTGCCGGTCATCAACACTGGCAATTTTGGCCGATTCTGGCCCGTTTCGTGGACTATTACCCACTGATTTGGGTCCCGGAGTGATTTCCACGATTGACGAACCCCAAGGTGCGCTTACGTGTCGATCATCAACACTCGCAGTTTTGGCCGATTTTGGCCCGTTTCGTGGGCTATTACTCGCTGTTTTGGGGTCCCGGAGTGATTTCCACGATTGACGAACCCCAAGGTGTGCTTATGTGTCGATCATCAACACTCGCAGTTTTGGCCGATTCTGGACCGTTTCGTGGACTATTACTCACTGTTTTGGGGTCCCGGAGTAATTTCCACGATTGACGAACCCCAAGGTGCGCTTACAGGTCGGTCATCAACACTTGCAGTTTTGGCCGATTCTGGACCGTTTCGTGGACTATTACTCACTGTTCTGGGGTCCCGGAGTGGTTTCCATGATTGACGAACCCCAAGGTGCGCTTACGTGTCGGTCATCAACACTCGTAGTTTCGCCCGATTCTGGCCCGTTTCGTGGACTATTACTCACTGTTTTGGGGTCCCGGAGTGAGTCCCATGATTGACGAACCCCAAGGTGCGCTTATGTGTCGGTCATCAATACTCCTAGTTTTGGCCGGTTCTGGCCCGTTTCGTGGACTATTACTCACTGTTTTGCGGTCCCGGAGTGATTTCCACGATTGACGAACTCCAAGGTGCGCTTACGTCTCGATCATCAACACTCGCGGTTTTGGCTGATTCTGGCCCGTTTCGTGGACTATTACTCACTATTTTGGGGTCTCGGAGTAATTTCCACGATTGCCGAACCCCAAGGTGCGCTTATGTGTCGATCATCAACACTCGCAATTTTGGCCGATTCTGGACCGTTTCGTGGACTATTACTCACTGTTTTGGGGTCCCGGAGTAAATTCCACGATTGACGAACCCCAAGGTGCGCTTACGTGTCGGTCATCAACACTTGCAGTTTTGGCCGATTCTGGACCGTTTCGTGGACTATTACTCACTGTTTTGGGGTCCCGGAGTGAGTCCCACGATTGACGAACCCCTAGGTGTGCTTACGTGTCGGTCATCAACACTCGTAGTTTCGCCCGATTCTGGACCGTTTCGTGGACTATTACTCACTGTTTTGGGGTCCCGGAGTGAGTCCCATGATTGACGAAACCCAAGGTGCGCTTACGTGTCGGTCATCAACGCTCACGGTTTTGGCTGATTCTAGCCTGTTTCGTGGACTATTACCCACTGTTTTGGGGTCCCGGAGTAATTTCCACGATTGCCGAACCCCAAGGTGCGCTTACGTGCCGGTCATCAACACTCACAGTTTTGGCCGATTCTGGCCCGTTTCATGGACTATTACTCACTGTTTTGGGGTCCTGGAGTGAGTCCCATGATTGACGAACCCCAAGGTGCACTTACGTGTCGGTCATCAACACTCACAGTTTTGGCCGATTCTGGCCCATTTCGTGGACTATTACTCACTGTTTTGTGGTCCCATAGTGTTTTCCACAATTGACAAACCCCAAGGTGCGCTTACGTGTCGGTCATCAACACCGCAGTTTTGGCCGATTCTGGCCCGTTTCATGGACTATTACTCACTGTTTTGGGGTCCCAGAGTGATTTCCACGATTGACGAACCCCAAGGTGTGCTTATGTGTCGATCATCAACACTCGCAGTTTTGGCCGATTCTGGACCGTTTCGTGGACTATTACTCACTGTTTTGGGGTCCCGGAGTAATTTCCACGATTGACGAACCCCAAGGTGCGCTTACATGTCGGTCATCAACACTTGCAGTTTTGGCCGATTCTGGACCGTTTCGTGGACTATTACTCACTGTTCTGGGGTCCCGGAGTGGTTTCCATGATTGACGAACCCCAAGGTGCGCTTACGTGTCGGTCATCAACACTCGTAGTTTCGCCCGATTCTGGCCCGTTTCGTGGACTATTACTCACTGTTTTGGGGTCCCGGAGTGAGTCCCATGATTGACGAACCCCAAGGTGCGCTTATGTGTCGGTCATCAATACTCCTAGTTTTGGCCGGTTCTGGCCCGTTTCGTGGACTATTACTCACTGTTTTGCGGTCCCGGAGTGATTTCCACGATTGACGAACCCCAAGGTGCGCTTACGTCTCGATCATCAACACTCGCGGTTTTGGCTGATTCTGGCCCGTTTCGTGGACTATTACTCACTGTTTTGGGGTCTCGGAGTAATTTCCACGATTGCCGAACCCCAAGGTGCGCTTATGTGTCGATCATCAACACTCGCAATTTTGGCCGATTCTGGACCGTTTCGTGGACTATTACTCACTGTTTTGGGGTCCCGGAGTAATTTCCACGATTGACGAACCCCAAGGTGCGCTTACGTGTCGGTCATCAACACTTGTAGTTTTGGCCGATTCTGGACCGTTTCGTGGACTATTACTCACTGTTTTGGGGTCCCGGAGTGAGTCCCACGATTGACGAACCCCTAGGTGTGCTTACGTGTCGGTCATCAACACTCGTAGTTTCGCCCGATTCTGGCCCGTTTCGTGCACTATTACTCACTGTTTTGGGGTCCCGGAGTGAGTCCCATGATTGACGAACCCCAAGGTGCGCTTACGTGTCGGTCATCAACGCTCACGGTTTTGGCTGATTCTAGCCTGTTTCGTGGACTATTACCCACTGTTTTGGGGTCCCGGAGTAATTTCCACGATTGCCGAACCCGAAGGTGCGCTTACGTGCCGGTCATCAACACTCACAGTTTTGGCCGATTCTGGCCCGTTTCCTGGACTATTACTCACTGTTTTGGGGTCCTGGAGTGAGTCCCATGATTGACGAACCCCAAGGTGCACTTACGTGTCGGTCATCAACACTCACAGTTTTGGCCGATTCTGGCCCATTTCGTGGACTATTACTCACTGTTTTGTGGTCCCATAGTGTTTTCCACAATTAACAAACCCCAAGGTGCGCTTACGTGTCGGTCATCAACACCGCAGTTTTGGCCGATTCTGGCCCGTTTCATGGACTATTACTCACTGTTTTGGGGTCCCAGAGTGATTTCCACGATTGACGAACCCCAAGGTGCGCTTACGTGCCGGTCATCAACACTGGCAATTTTGGCCGATTCTGGCCCGTTTCGTGGACTATTACCCACTGATTTGGGTCCCGGAGTGATTTCCACGATTGACGAACCCCAAGGTGCGCTTACGTGTCGATCATCAACACTCGCAGTTTTGGCCGATTTTGGCCCGTTTCGTGGGCTATTACTCGCTGTTTTGGGGTCCCGGAGTGATTTCCACGATTGACGAACCCCAAGGTGTGCTTATGTGTCGATCATCAACACTCGCAGTTTTGGCCGATTCTGGACCGTTTCGTGGACTATTACTCACTGTTCTGGGGTCCCGGAGTGGTTTCCATGATTGACGAACCCCAAGGTGCGCTTACGTGTCGGTCATCAACACTCGTAGTTTCGCCCGATTCTGGCCCGTTTCGTGGACTATTACTCACTGTTTTGGGGTCCCGGAGTGAGTCCCATGATTGACGAACCCCAAGGTGCGCTTATGTGTCGGTCATCAATACTCCTAGTTTTGGCCGGTTCTGGCCCGTTTCGTGGACTATTACTCACTGTTTTGGGGTCCCGGAGTGATTTCCACGATTGACGAACCCCAAGGTGCGCTTACGTCTCGATCATCAACACTCGCGGTTTTGGCTGATTCTGGCCCGTTTCGTGGACTATTACTCACTGTTTTGGGGTCTCGGAGTAATTTCCACGATTGCCGAACCCCAAGGTGCGCTTATGTGTCGATCATCAACACTCGCAATTTTGGCCGATTCTGGACCGTTTCGTGGACTATTACTCACTGTTTTGGGGTCCCGGAGTAATTTCCACGATTGACGAACCCCAAGGTGCGCTTACGTGTCGGTCATCAACACTTGCAGTTTTGGCCGATTCTGGACCGTTTCGTGGACTATTACTCACTGTTTTGGGGTCCCGGAGTGAGTCCCACGATTGACGAACCCCTAGGTGTGCTTACGTGTCGGTCATCAACACTCGTAGTTTCGCGATTCTGGCCCGTTTCGTGGACTATTACTCACTGTTTTGGGGTCCCGGAGTGAGTCCCACGATTGACGAACCCCAAGGTGCGCTTACGTGTCAGTCATCAACGCTCACGGTTTTGGCTGATTCTAGCCTGTTTCGTGGACTATTACCCACTGTTTTGGGGTCCCGGAGTAATTTCCACGATTGCCGAACCCCAAGGTGCGCTTACGTGCCGGTCATCAACACTCACAGTTTTGGCCGATTCTGGCCCGTTTCGTGGACTATTACTCACTGTTTTGGGGTCCTGGAGTGAGTCCCATGATTGACGAACCCCAAGGTGCACTTACGTGTCGGTCATCAACACTCACAGTTTTGGCCGATTCTGGCCCATTTCGTGGACTATTACTCACTGTTTTGTGGTCCCATAGTGTTTTCCACAATTGACAAACCCCAAGGTGCGCTTACGTGTCGGTCATCAACACCGCAGTTTTGGCCGATTCTGGCCCGTTTCATGGACTATTACTCACAGTTTTGGGGTCCCAGAGTGATTTCCACGATTGACGAACCCCAAGGTGCGCTTACGTGCCGGTCATCAACACTGGCAATTTTGGCCGATTCTGGCCCGTTTCGTGGACTATTACCCACTGATTTGGGTCCCGGAGTGATTTCCACGATTGACGAACCCCAAGGTGCGCTTACGTGTCGATCATCAACACTCGCAGTTTTGGCCGATTTTGGCCCGTTTCGTGGGCTATTACTCGCTGTTTTGGGGTCCCGGAGTGATTTCCACGATTGACAAACCCCAAGGTGTGCTTATGTGTCGATCATCAACACTCGCAGTTTTGGCCGATTCTGGACCGTTTCGTGGACTATTACTCACTGTTTTGGGGTCCCGGAGTAATTTCCACGATTGACGAACCCCAAGGTGCGCTTACATGTCGGTCATCAACACTTGCAGTTTTGGCCGATTCTGGACCGTTTCGTGGACTATTACTCACTGTTCTGGGGTCCCGGAGTGGTTTCCATGATTGACGAACCCCAAGGTGCGCTTACGTGTCGGTCATCAACACTCGTAGTTTCGCCCGATTCTGGCCCGTTTCGTGGACTATTACTCACTGTTTTGGGGTCCCGGAGTGAGTCCCATGATTGACGAACCCCAAGGTGCGCTTATGTGTCGGTCATCAATACTCCTAGTTTTGGCCGGTTCTGGCCCGTTTCGTGGACTATTACTCACTGTTTTGGGTTCCCGGAGTGATTTCCACGATTGACGAACCCCAAGGTGCGCTTACGTCTCGATCATCAACACTCGCGGTTTTGGCTGATTCTGGCCCGTTTCGTGGACTATTACTCACTGTTTTGGGGTCTCGGAGTAATTTCCACGATTGCCGAACCCCAAGGTGCGCTTATGTGTCGATCATCAACACTCGCAATTTTGGCCGATTCTGGACCGTTTCGTGGACTATTACTCACTGTTTTGGGGTCCCGGAGTAATTTCCACGATTGACGAACCCCAAGGTGCGCTTACGTGTCGGTCATCAACACTTGCAGTTTTGGCCGATTCTGGACCGTTTCGTGGACTATTACTCACTGTTTTGGGGTCCCGGAGTGAGTCCCACGATTGACGAACCCCTAGGTGTGCTTACGTGTCGGTCATCAACACTCGTAGTTTCGCGATTCTGGCCCGTTTCGTGGACTATTACTCACTGTTTTGGGGTCCCGGAGTGAGTCCCACGATTGACGAACCCCAAGGTGCGCTTACGTGTCAGTCATCAACGCTCACGGTTTTGGCTGATTCTAGCCTGTTTCGTGGACTATTACCCACTGTTTTGGGGTCCCGGAGTAATTTCCACGATTGCCGAACCCCAAGGTGCGCTTACGTGCCGGTCATCAACACTCACAGTTTTGGCCGATTCTGGCCCGTTTCGTGGACTATTACTCACTGTTTTGGGGTCCTGGAGTGAGTCCCATGATTGACGAACCCCAAGGTGCACTTACGTGTCGGTCATCAACACTCACAGTTTTGGCCGATTCTGGCCCATTTCGTGGACTATTACTCACTGTTTTGTGGTCCCATAGTGTTTTCCACAATTGACAAACCCCAAGGTGCGCTTACGTGTCGGTCATTAACACCGCAGTTTTGGCCGATTCTGGCCCGTTTCATGGACTATTACTCACTGTTTTGGGGTCCCAGAGTGATTTCCACGATTGACGAACCCCAAGGTGCGCTTACGTGCCGGTCATCAACACTGGCAATTTTGGCCGATTCTGGCCCGTTTCGTGGACTATTACCCACTGATTTGGGTCCCGGAGTGATTTCCACGATTGACGAACCCCAAGGTGCGCTTACGTGTCGATCATCAACACTCGCAGTTTTGGCCGATTTTGGCCCGTTTCGTGGGCTATTACTCGCTGTTTTGGGGTCCCGGAGTGATTTCCACGATTGACGAACCCCAAGGTGTGCTTATGTGTCGATCATCAACACTCGCAGTTTTGACCGATTCTGGACCGTTTCGTGGACTATTACTCACTGTTTTGGGGTCCCGGAGTAATTTCCACGATTGACGAACCCCAAGGTGCGCTTACAGGTCGGTCATCAACACTTGCAGTTTTGGCCGATTCTGGACCGTTTCGTGGACTATTACTCACTGTTCTGGGGTCCCGGAGTGGTTTCCATGATTGACGAACCCCAAGGTGCGCTTACGTGTCGGTCATCAACACTCGTAGTTTCGCCCGATTCTGGCCCGTTTCGTGGACTATTACTCACTGTTTTGGGGTCCCGGAGTGAGTCCCATGATTGACGAACCCCAAGGTGCGCTTATGTGTCGGTCATCAATACTCCTAGTTTTGGCCGGTTCTGGCCCGTTTCGTGGACTATTACTCACTGTTTTGCGGTCCCGGAGTGATTTCCACGATTGACGAACCCCAAGGTGCGCTTACGTCTCGATCATCAACACTCGCGGTTTTGGCTGATTCTGGCCCGTTTCGTGGACTATTACTCACTGTTTTGGGGTCTCGGAGTAATTTCCACGATTGCCGAAGCCCAAGGTGCGCTTATGTGTCGATCATCAACACTCGCAATTTTGGCCGATTCTGGACCGTTTCGTGGACTATTACTCACTGTTTTGGGGTCCCGGAGTAATTTCCACGATTGACGAACCCCAAGGTGCGCTTACGTGTCGGTCATCAACACTTGCAGTTTTGGCCGATTCTGGACCGTTTCGTGGACTATTACTCACTGTTTTGGGGTCCCGGAGTGAGTCCCACGTTTGACGAACCCCTAGGTGTGCTTACGTGTCGGTCATCAACACTCGTAGTTTCGCCCGATTCTGGACCGTTTCGTGGACTATTACTCACTGTTTTGGGGTCCCGGAGTGAGTCCCATGATTGACGAAACCCAAGGTGCGCTTACGTGTCGGTCATCAACGCTCACGGTTTTGGCTGATTCTAGCCTGTTTCGTGGACTATTACCCACTGTTTTGGGGTCCCGGAGTAATTTCCACGATTGCCGAACCCCAAGGTGCGCTTACGTGCCGGTCATCAACACTCACAGTTTTGGCCGATTCTGGCCCGTTTCATGGACTATTACTCACTGTTTTGGGGTCCTGGAGTGAGTCCCATGATTGACGAACCCCAAGGTGCACTTACGTGTCGGTCATCAACACTCACAGTTTTGGCCGATTCTGGCCCATTTCGTGGACTATTACTCACTGTTTTGTGGTCCCATAGTGTTTTCCACAATTGACAAACCCCAAGGTGCGCTTACGTGTCGGTCATCAACACCGCAGTTTTGGCCGATTCTGGCCCGTTTCATGGACTATTACTCACTGTTTTGGGGTCCCAGAGTGATTTCCACGATTGACGAACCCCAAGGTGTGCTTATGTGTCGATCATCAACACTCGCAGTTTTGGCCGATTCTGGACCGTTTCGTGGACTATTACTCACTGTTTTGGGGTCCCGGAGTAATTTCCACGATTGACGAACCCCAAGGTGCGCTTACATGTCGGTCATCAACACTTGCAGTTTTGGCCGATTCTGGACCGTTTCGTGGACTATTACTCACTGTTCTGGGGTCCCGGAGTGGTTTCCATGATTGACGAACCCCAAGGTGCGCTTACGTGTCGGTCATCAACACTCGTAGTTTCGCCCGATTCTGGCCCGTTTCGTGGACTATTACTCACTGTTTTGTGGTCCCATAGTGTTTTCCACAATTAACAAACCCCAAGGTGCGCTTACGTGTCGGTCATCAACACCGCAGTTTTGGCCGATTCTGGCCCGTTTCATGGACTATTACTCACTGTTTTGGGGTCCCAGAGTGATTTCCACGATTGACGAACCCCAAGGTGCGCTTACGTGCCGGTCATCAACACTGGCAATTTTGGCCGATTCTGGCCCGTTTCGTGGACTATTACCCACTGATTTGGGTCCCGGAGTGATTTCCACGATTGACGAACCCCAAGGTGCGCTTACGTGTCGATCATCAACACTCGCAGTTTTGGCCGATTTTGGCCCGTTTCGTGGGCTATTACTCGCTGTTTTGGGGTCCCGGAGTGATTTCCACGATTGACGAACCCCAAGGTGTGCTTATGTGTCGATCATCAACACTCGCAGTTTTGGCCGATTCTGGACCGTTTCGTGGACTATTACTCACTGTTCTGGGGTCCCGGAGTGGTTTCCATGATTGACGAACCCCAAGGTGCGCTTACGTGTCGGTCATCAACACTCGTAGTTTCGCCCGATTCTGGCCCGTTTCGTGGACTATTACTCACTGTTTTGGGGTCCCGGAGTGAGTCCCATGATTGACGAACCCCAAGGTGCGCTTATGTGTCGGTCATCAATACTCCTAGTTTTGGCCGGTTCTGGCCCGTTTCGTGGACTATTACTCACTGTTTTGGGGTCCCGGAGTGATTTCCACGATTGACGAACCCCAAGGTGCGCTTACGTCTCGATCATCAACACTCGCGGTTTTGGCTGATTCTGGCCCGTTTCGTGGACTATTACTCACTGTTTTGGGGTCTCGGAGTAATTTCCACGATTGCCGAACCCCAAGGTGCGCTTATGTGTCGATCATCAACACTCGCAATTTTGGCCGATTCTGGACCGTTTCGTGGACTATTACTCACTGTTTTGGGGTCCCGGAGTAATTTCCACGATTGACGAACCCCAAGGTGCGCTTACGTGTCGGTCATCAACACTTGCAGTTTTGGCCGATTCTGGACCGTTTCGTGGACTATTACTCACTGTTTTGGGGTCCCGGAGTGAGTCCCACGATTGACGAACCCCTAGGTGTGCTTACGTGTCGGTCATCAACACTCGTAGTTTCGCGATTCTGGCCCGTTTCGTGGACTATTACTCACTGTTTTGGGGTCCCGGAGTGAGTCCCACGATTGACGAACCCCAAGGTGCGCTTACGTGTCAGTCATCAACGCTCACGGTTTTGGCTGATTCTAGCCTGTTTCGTGGACTATTACCCACTGTTTTGGGGTCCCGGAGTAATTTCCACGATTGCCGAACCCCAAGGTGCGCTTACGTGCCGGTCATCAACACTCACAGTTTTGGCCGATTCTGGCCCGTTTCGTGGACTATTACTCACTGTTTTGGGGTCCTGGAGTGAGTCCCATGATTGACGAACCCCAAGGTGCACTTACGTGTCGGTCATCAACACTCACAGTTTTGGCCGATTCTGGCCCATTTCGTGGACTATTACTCACTGTTTTGTGGTCCCATAGTGTTTTCCACAATTGACAAACCCCAAGGTGCGCTTACGTGTCGGTCATCAACACCGCAGTTTTGGCCGATTCTGGCCCGTTTCATGGACTATTACTCACTGTTTTGGGGTCCCAGAGTGATTTCCACGATTGACGAACCCCAAGGTGCGCTTACGTGCCGGTCATCAACACTGGCAATTTTGGCCGATTCTGGCCCGTTTCGTGGACTATTACCCACTGATTTGGGTCCCGGAGTGATTTCCACGATTGACGAACCCCAAGGTGCGCTTACGTGTCGATCATCAACACTCGCAGTTTTGGCCGATTTTGGCCCATTTCGTGGGCTATTACTCGCTGTTTTGGGGTCCCGGAGTGATTTCCACGATTGACGAACCCCAAGGTGTGCTTATGTGTCGATCATCAACACTCGCAGTTTTGACCGATTCTGGACCGTTTCGTGGACTATTACTCACTGTTTTGGGGTCCCGGAGTAATTTCCACGATTGACGAACCCCAAGGTGCGCTTACAGGTCGGTCATCAACACTTGCAGTTTTGGCCGATTCTGGACCGTTTCGTGGACTATTACTCACTGTTCTGGGGTCCCGGAGTGGTTTCCATGATTGACGAACCCCAAGGTGCGCTTACGTGTCGGTCATCAACACTCGTAGTTTCGCCCGATTCTGGCCCGTTTCGTGGACTATTACTCACTGTTTTGGGGTCCCGGAGTGAGTCCCATGATTGACGAACCCCAAGGTGCGCTTATGTGTCGGTCATCAATACTCCTAGTTTTGGCCGGTTCTGGCCCGTTTCGTGGACTATTACTCACTGTTTTGCGGTCCCGGAGTGATTTCCACGATTGACGAACCCCAAGGTGCGCTTACGTCTCGATCATCAACACTCGCGGTTTTGGCTGATTCTGGCCCGTTTCGTGGACTATTACTCACTGTTTTGGGGTCTCGGAGTAATTTCCACGATTGCCGAACCCCAAGGTGCGCTTATGTGTCGATCATCAACACTCGCAATTTTGGCCGATTCTGGACCGTTTCGTGGACTATTACTCACTGTTTTGGGGTCCCGGAGTAATTTCCACGATTGACGAACCCCAAGGTGCGCTTACGTGTCGGTCATCAACACTTGCAGTTTTGGCCGATTCTGGACCGTTTCGTGGACTATTACTCACTGTTTTGGGGTCCCGGAGTGAGTCCCACGATTGACGAACCCCTAGGTGTGCTTACGTGTCGGTCATCAACACTCGTAGTTTCGCCCGATTCTGGACCGTTTCGTGGACTATTACTCACTGTTTTGGGGTCCCGGAGTGAGTCCCATGATTGACGAAACCCAAGGTGCGCTTACGTGTCGGTCATCAACGCTCACGGTTTTGGCTGATTCTAGCCTGTTTCGTGGACTATTACCCACTGTTTTGGGGTCCCGGAGTAATTTCCACGATTGCCGAACCCCAAGGTGCGCTTACGTGCCGGTCATCAACACTCACAGTTTTGGCCGATTCTGGCCCGTTTCATGGACTATTACTCACTGTTTTGGGGTCCTGGAGTGAGTCCCATGATTGACGAACCCCAAGGTGCACTTACGTGTCGGTCATCAACACTCACAGTTTTGGCCGATTCTGGCCCATTTCGTGGACTATTACTCACTGTTTTGTGGTCCCATAGTGTTTTCCACAATTGACAAACCCCAAGGTGCGCTTACGTGTCGGTCATCAACACCGCAGTTTTGGCCGATTCTGGCCCGTTTCATGGACTATTACTCACTGTTTTGGGGTCCCAGAGTGATTTCCACGATTGACGAACCCCAAGGTGTGCTTATGTGTCGATCATCAACACTCGCAGTTTTGGCCGATTCTGGACCGTTTCGTGGACTATTACTCACTGTTTTGGGGTCCCGGAGTAATTTCCACGATTGACGAACCCCAAGGTGCGCTTACATGTCGGTCATCAACACTTGCAGTTTTGGCCGATTCTGGACCGTTTCGTGGACTATTACTCACTGTTCTGGGGTCCCGGAGTGGTTTCCATGATTGACGAACCCCAAGGTGCGCTTACGTGTCGGTCATCAACACTCGTAGTTTCGCCCGATTCTGGCCCGTTTCGTGGACTATTACTCACTGTTTTGGGGTCCCGGAGTGAGTCCCATGATTGACGAACCCCAAGGTGCGCTTATGTGTCGGTCATCAATACTCCTAGTTTTGGCCGGTTCTGGCCCGTTTCGTGGACTATTACTCACTGTTTTGCGGTCCCGGAGTGATTTCCACGATTGACGAACCCCAAGGTGCGCTTACGTCTCGATCATCAACACTCGCGGTTTTGGCTGATTCTGGCCCGTTTCGTGGACTATTACTCACTGTTTTGGGGTCTCGGAGTAATTTCCACGATTGCCGAACCCCAAGGTGCGCTTATGTGTCGATCATCAACACTCGCAATTTTGGCCGATTCTGGACCGTTTCGTGGACTATTACTCACTGTTTTGGGGTCCCGGAGTAATTTCCACGATTGACGAACCCCAAGGTGCGCTTACGTGTCGGTCATCAACACTTGTAGTTTTGGCCGATTCTGGACCGTTTCGTGGACTATTACTCACTGTTTTGGGGTCCCGGAGTGAGTCCCACGATTGACGAACCCCTAGGTGTGCTTACGTGTCGGTCATCAACACTCGTAGTTTCGCCCGATTCTGGCCCGTTTCGTGGACTATTACTCACTGTTTTGGGGTCCCGGAGTGAGTCCCATGATTGACGAACCCCAAGGTGCGCTTACGTGTCGGTCATCAACGCTCACGGTTTTGGCTGATTCTAGCCTGTTTCGTGGACTATTACCCACTGTTTTGGGGTCCCGGAGTAATTTCCACGATTGCCGAACCCCAAGGTGCGCTTACGTGCCGGTCATCAACACTCACAGTTTTGGCCGATTCTGGCCCGTTTCCTGGACTATTACTCACTGTTTTGGGGTCCTGGAGTGAGTCCCATGATTGACGAACCCCAAGGTGCACTTACGTGTCGGTCATCAACACTCACAGTTTTGGCCGATTCTGGCCCATTTCGTGGACTATTACTCACTGTTTTGTGGTCCCATAGTGTTTTCCACAATTAACAAACCCCAAGGTGCGCTTACGTGTCGGTCATCAACACCGCAGTTTTGGCCGATTCTGGCCCGTTTCATGGACTATTACTCACTGTTTTGGGGTCCCAGAGTGATTTCCACGATTGACGAACCCCAAGGTGCGCTTACGTGCCGGTCATCAACACTGGCAATTTTGGCCGATTCTGGCCCGTTTCGTGGACTATTACCCACTGATTTGGGTCCCGGAGTGATTTCCACGATTGACGAACCCCAAGGTGCGCTTACGTGTCGATCATCAACACTCGCAGTTTTGGCCGATTTTGGCCCGTTTCGTGGGCTATTACTCGCTGTTTTGGGGTCCCGGAGTGATTTCCACGATTGACGAACCCCAAGGTGTGCTTATGTGTCGATCATCAACACTCGCAGTTTTGGCCGATTCTGGACCATTTCGTGGACTATTACTCACTGTTTTGGGGTCCCGGAGTAATTTCCACGATTGACGAACCCCAAGGTGCGCTTACATGTCGGTCATCAACACTTGCAGTTTTGGCCGATTCTGGACCGTTTCGTGGACTATTACTCACTGTTCTGGGGTCCCGGAGTGGTTTCCATGATTGACGAACCCCAAGGTGCGCTTACGTGTCGGTCATCAACACTCGTAGTTTCGCCCGATTCTGGCCCGTTTCGTGGACTATTACTCACTGTTTTGGGGTCCCGGAGTGAGTCCCATGATTGACGAACCCCAAGGTGCGCTTATGTGTCGGTCATCAATACTCCTAGTTTTGGCCGGTTCTGGCCCGTTTCGTGGACTATTACTCACTGTTTTGCGGTCCCGGAGTGATTTCCACGATTGACGAACCCCAAGGTGCGCTTACGTCTCGATCATCAACACTCGCGGTTTTGGCTGATTCTGGCCCGTTTCGTGGACTATTACTCACTGTTTTGGGGTCTCGGAGTAATTTCCACGATTGCCGAACCCCAAGGTGCGCTTATGTGTCGATCATCAACACTCGCAATTTTGGCCGATTCTAGACCGTTTCGTGGACTATTACTCACTGTTTTGGGGTCCCGGAGTAATTTCCACGATTGACGAACCCCAAGGTGCGCTTACGTGTCGGTCATCAACACTTGCAGTTTTGGCCGATTCTGGACCGTTTCGTGGACTATTACTCACTGTTTTGGGGTCCCGGAGTGAGTCCCACGATTGACGAACCCCTAGGTGTGCTTACGTGTCGGTCATCAACACTCGTAGTTTCGCCCGATTCTGGACCGTTTCGTGGACTATTACTCACTGTTTTGGGGTCCCGGAGTGAGTCCCATGATTGACGAAACCCAAGGTGCGCTTACGTGTCGGTCATCAACGCTCACGGTTTTGGCTGATTCTAGCCTGTTTCGTGGACTATTACCCACTGTTTTGGGGTCCCGGAGTAATTTCCACGATTGCCGAACCCCAAGGTGCGCTTACGTGCCGGTCATCAACACTCACAGTTTTGGCCGATTCTGGCCCGTTTCATGGACTATTACTCACTGTTTTGGGGTCCTGGAGTGAGTCCCATGATTGACGAACCCCAAGGTGCACTTACGTGTCGGTCATCAACACTCACAGTTTTGGCCGATTCTGGCCCATTTCGTGGACTATTACTCACTGTTTTGTGGTCCCATAGTGTATTCCACAATTGACAATCCCCAAGGTGCGCTTACGTGTCGGTCATCAACACCGCAGTTTTGGCCGATTCTGGCCCGTTTCATGGACTATTACTCACTGTTTTGGGGTCCCAGAGTGATTTCCACGATTGACGAACCCCAAGGTGTGCTTATGTGTCGATCATCAACACTCGCAGTTTTGGCCGATTCTGGACCGTTTCGTGGACTATTACTCACTGTTTTGGGGTCCCGGAGTAATTTCCACTATTGACGAACCCCAAGGTGCGCTTACATGTCGGTCATCAACACTTGCAGTTTTGGCCGATTCTGGACCGTTTCGTGGACTATTACTCACTGTTCTGGGGTCCCGGAGTGGTTTCCATGATTGACGAACCCCAAGGTGCGCTTACGTGTCGGTCATCAACACTCGTAGTTTCGCCCGATTCTGGCCCGTTTCGTGGACTATTACTCACTGTTTTGGGGTCCCGGAGTGAGTCCCATGATTGACGAACCCCAAGGTGCGCTTATGTGTCGGTCATCAATACTCCTAGTTTTGGCCGGTTCTGGCCCGTTTCGTGGACTATTACTCACTGTTTTGCGGTCCCGGAGTGATTTCCACGATTGACGAACCCCAAGGTGCGCTTACGTCTCGATCATCAACACTCGCGGTTTTGGCTGATTCTGGCCCGTTTCGTGGACTATTACTCACTGTTTTGGGGTCTCGGAGTAATTTCCACGATTGCCGAACCCCAAGGTGCGCTTATGTGTCGATCATCAACACTCGCAATTTTGGCCGATTCTGGACCGTTTCGTGGACTATTACTCACTGTTTTGGGGTCCCGGAGTAATTTCCACGATTGACGAACCCCAAGGTGCGCTTACGTGTCGGTCATCAACACTTGTAGTTTTGGCCGATTCTGGACCGTTTCGTGGACTATTACTCACTGTTTTGGGGTCCCAGAGTGATTTCCACGATTGACGAACCCCAAGGTGCGCTTACGTGCCGGTCATCAACACTGGCAATTTTGGCCGATTCTGGCCCGTTTCGTGGACTATTACCCACTGATTTGGGTCCCGGAGTGATTTCCACGATTGACGAACCCCAAGGTGCGCTTACGTGTCGATCATCAACACTCGCAGTTTTGGCCGATTTTGGCCCGTTTCGTGGGCTATTACTCGCTGTTTTGGGGTCCCGGAGTGATTTCCACGATTGACGAACCCCAAGGTGTGCTTATGTGTCGATCATCAACACTCGCAGTTTTGGCCGATTCTGGACCATTTCGTGGACTATTACTCACTGTTTTGGGGTCCCGGAGTAATTTCCACGATTGACGAACCCCAAGGTGCGCTTACATGTCGGTCATCAACACTTGCAGTTTTGGCCGATTCTGGACCGTTTCGTGGACTATTACTCACTGTTCTGGGGTCCCGGAGTGGTTTCCATGATTGACGAACCCCAAGGTGCGCTTACGTGTCGGTCATCAACACTCGTAGTTTCGCCCGATTCTGGCCCGTTTCGTGGACTATTACTCACTGTTTTGGGGTCCCGGAGTGAGTCCCATGATTGACGAACCCCAAGGTGCGCTTATGTGTCGGTCATCAATACTCCTAGTTTTGGCCGGTTCTGGCCCGTTTCGTGGACTATTACTCACTGTTTTGCGGTCCCGGAGTGATTTCCACGATTGACGAACCCCAAGGTGCGCTTACGTCTCGATCATCAACACTCGCGGTTTTGGCTGATTCTGGCCCGTTTCGTGGACTATTACTCACTGTTTTGGGGTCTCGGAGTAATTTCCACGATTGCCGAACCCCAAGGTGCGCTTATGTGTCGATCATCAACACTCGCAATTTTGGCCGATTCTGGACCGTTTCGTGGACTATTACTCACTGTTTTGGGGTCCCGGAGTAATTTCCACGATTGACGAACCCCAAGGTGCGCTTACGTGTCGGTCATCAACACTTGCAGTTTTGGCCGATTCTGGACCGTTTCGTGGACTATTACTCACTGTTTTGGGGTCCCGGAGTGAGTCCCACGATTGACGAACCCCTAGGTGTGCTTACGTGTCGGTCATCAACACTCGTAGTTTCGCCCGATTCTGGACCGTTTCGTGGACTATTACTCACTGTTTTGGGGTCCCGGAGTGAGTCCCATGATTGACGAAACCCAAGGTGCGCTTACGTGTCGGTCATCAACGCTCACGGTTTTGGCTGATTCTAGCCTGTTTCGTGGACTATTACCCACTGTTTTGGGGTCCCGGAGTAATTTCCACGATTGCCGAACCCCAAGGTGCGCTTACGTGCCGGTCATCAACACTCACAGTTTTGGCCGATTCTGGCCCGTTTCATGGACTATTACTCACTGTTTTGGGGTCCTGGAGTGAGTCCCATGATTGACGAACCCCAAGGTGCACTTACGTGTCGGTCATCAACACTCACAGTTTTGGCCGATTCTGGCCCATTTCGTGGACTATTACTCACTGTTTTGTGGTCCCATAGTGTATTCCACAATTGACAATCCCCAAGGTGCGCTTACGTGTCGGTCATCAACACCGCAGTTTTGGCCGATTCTGGCCCGTTTCATGGACTATTACTCACTGTTTTGGGGTCCCAGAGTGATTTCCACGATTGACGAACCCCAAGGTGTGCTTATGTGTCGATCATCAACACTCGCAGTTTTGGCCGATTCTGGACCGTTTTGTGGACTATTACTCACTGTTTTGGGGTCCCGGAGTAATTTCCACGATTGACGAACCCCAAGGTGCGCTTACATGTCGGTCATCAACACTTGCAGTTTTGGCCGATTCTGGACCGTTTCGTGGACTATTACTCACTGTTCTGGGGTCCCGGAGTGGTTTCCATGATTGACGAACCCCAAGGTGCGCTTACGTG
This sequence comes from Triticum timopheevii, assembly GCA_963921465.1. NCBI lineage: Eukaryota > Viridiplantae > Streptophyta > Magnoliopsida > Poales > Poaceae > Triticum > Triticum timopheevii. The sequence continues at coordinate 56,625 of OY997274.1, read as the reverse complement.
TCGGTCATCAACACTCGTAGTTTCGCCCGATTCTGGCCCGTTTCGTGGACTATTACTCACTGTTTTGGGGTCCCGGAGTGAGTCCCATGATTGACGAACCCCAAGGTGCGCTTATGTGTCGGTCATCAATACTCCTAGTTTTGGCCGGTTCTGGCCCGTTTCGTGGACTATTACTCACTGTTTTGCGGTCCCGGAGTGATTTCCACGATTGACGAACCCCAAGGTGCGCTTACGTCTCGATCATCAACACTCGCGGTTTTGGCTGATTCTGGCCCGTTTCGTGGACTATTACTCACTGTTTTGGGGTCTCGGAGTAATTTCCACGATTGCCGAACCCCAAGGTGCGCTTATGTGTCGATCATCAACACTCGCAATTTTGGCCGATTCTGGACCGTTTCGTGGACTATTACTCACTGTTTTGGGGTCCCGGAGTAATTTCCACGATTGACGAACCCCAAGGTGCGCTTACGTGTCGGTCATCAACACTTGTAGTTTTGGCCGATTCTGGACCGTTTCGTGGACTATTACTCACTGTTTTGGGGTCCCGGAGTGAGTCCCACGATTGACGAACCCCTAGGTGTGCTTACGTGTCGGTCATCAACACTCGTAGTTTCGCCCGATTCTGGCCCGTTTCGTGGACTATTACTCACTGTTTTGGGGTCCCGGAGTGAGTCCCATGATTGACGAACCCCAAGGTGCGCTTACGTGTCGGTCATCAACGCTCACGGTTTCGGCTGATTCTAGCCTGTTTCGTGGACTATTACCCACTGTTTTGGGGTCCCGGAGTAATTTCCACGATTGCCGAACCCCAAGGTGCGCTTACGTGCCGGTCATCAACACTCACAGTTTTGGCCGATTCTGGCCCGTTTCCTGGACTATTACTCACTGTTTTGGGGTCCTGGAGTGAGTCCCATGATTGACGAACCCCAAGGTGCACTTACGTGTCGGTCATCAACACTCACAGTTTTGGCCGATTCTGGCCCATTTCGTGGACTATTACTCACTGTTTTGTGGTCCCATAGTGTTTTCCACAATTAACAAACCCCAAGGTGCGCTTACGTGTCGGTCATCAACACCGCAGTTTTGGCCGATTCTGGCCCGTTTCATGGACTATTACTCACTGTTTTGGGGTCCCAGAGTGATTTCCACGATTGACGAACCCCAAGGTGCGCTTACGTGCCGGTCATCAACACTGGCAATTTTGGCCGATTCTGGCCCGTTTCGTGGACTATTACCCACTGATTTGGGTCCCAGAGTGATTTCCACGATTGACGAACCCCAAGGTGCGCTTACGTGTCGATCATCAACACTCGCAGTTTTGGCCGATTTTGGCCCGTTTCGTGGGCTATTACTCGCTGTTTTGGGGTCCCGGAGTGATTTCCACGATTGACGAACCCCAAGGTGTGCTTATGTGTCGATCATCAACACTCGCAGTTTTGGCCGATTCTGGACCATTTCGTGGACTATTACTCACTGTTTTGGGGTCCCGGAGTAATTTCCACGATTGACGAACCCCAAGGTGCGCTTACATGTCGGTCATCAACACTTGCAGTTTTGGCCGATTCTGGACCGTTTCGTGGACTATTACTCACTGTTCTGGGGTCCCGGAGTGGTTTCCATGATTGACGAACCCCAAGGTGCGCTTACGTGTCGGTCATCAACACTCGTAGTTTCGCCCGATTCTGGACCGTTTCGTGGACTATTACTCACTGTTTTGGGGTCCCGGAGTGAGTCCCATGATTGACGAAACCCAAGGTGCGCTTACGTGTCGGTCATCAACGCTCACGGTTTTGGCTGATTCTAGCCTGTTTCGTGGACTATTACCCACTGTTTTGGGGTCCCGGAGTAATTTCCACGATTGCCGAACCCCAAGGTGCGCTTACGTGCCGGTCATCAACACTCACAGTTTTGGCCGATTCTGGCCCGTTTCATGGACTATTACTCACTGTTTTGGGGTCCTGGAGTGAGTCCCATGATTGACGAACCCCAAGGTGCACTTACGTGTCGGTCATCAACACTCACAGTTTTGGCCGATTCTGGCCCATTTCGTGGACTATTACTCACTGTTTTGTGGTCCCATAGTGTATTCCACAATTGACAATCCCCAAGGTGCGCTTACGTGTCGGTCATCAACACCGCAGTTTTGGCCGATTCTGGCCCGTTTCATGGACTATTACTCACTGTTTTGGGGTCCCAGAGTGATTTCCACGATTGACGAACCCCAAGGTGTGCTTATGTGTCGATCATCAACACTCGCAGTTTTGGCCGATTCTGGACCGTTTTGTGGACTATTACTCACTGTTTTGGGGTCCCGGAGTAATTTCCACGATTGACGAACCCCAAGGTGCGCTTACATGTCGGTCATCAACACTTGCAGTTTTGGCCGATTCTGGACCGTTTCGTGGACTATTACTCACTGTTCTGGGGTCCCGGAGTGGTTTCCATGATTGACGAACCCCAAGGTGCGCTTACGTGTCGGTCATCAACACTCGTAGTTTCGCCCGATTCTGGCCCGTTTCGTGGACTATTACTCACTGTTTTGGGGTCCCGGAGTGAGTCCCATGATTGACGAACCCCAAGGTGCGCTTATGTGTCGGTCATCAATACTCCTAGTTTTGGCCGGTTCTGGCCCGTTTCGTGGACTATTACTCACTGTTTTGCGGTCCCGGAGTGATTTCCACGATTGACGAACCCCAAGGTGCGCTTACGTCTCGATCATCAACACTCGCGGTTTTGGCTGATTCTGGCCCGTTTCGTGGACTATTACTCACTGTTTTGGGGTCTCGGAGTAATTTCCACGATTGCCGAACCCCAAGGTGCGCTTATGTGTCGATCATCAACACTCGCAATTTTGGCCGATTCTGGACCGTTTCGTGGACTATTACTCACTGTTTTGGGGTCCCGGAGTAATTTCCACGATTGACGAACCCCAAGGTGCGCTTACGTGTCGGTCATCAACACTTGTAGTTTTGGCCGATTCTGGACCGTTTCGTGGACTATTACTCACTGTTTTGGGGTCCCGGAGTGAGTCCCACGATTGACGAACCCCTAGGTGTGCTTACGTGTCGGTCATCAACACTCGTAGTTTCGCCCGATTCTGGCCCGTTTCGTGGACTATTACTCACTGTTTTGGGGTCCCGGAGTGAGTCCCATGATTGACGAACCCCAAGGTGCGCTTACGTGTCGGTCATCAACGCTCACGGTTTCGGCTGATTCTAGCCTGTTTCGTGGACTATTACCCACTGTTTTGGGGTCCCGGAGTAATTTCCACGATTGCCGAACCCCAAGGTGCGCTTACGTGCCGGTCATCAACACTCACAGTTTTGGCCGATTCTGGCCCGTTTCCTGGACTATTACTCACTGTTTTGGGGTCCTGGAGTGAGTCCCATGATTGACGAACCCCAAGGTGCACTTACGTGTCGGTCATCAACACTCACAGTTTTGGCCGATTCTGGCCCATTTCGTGGACTATTACTCACTGTTTTGTGGTCCCATAGTGTTTTCCACAATTAACAAACCCCAAGGTGCGCTTACGTGTCGGTCATCAACACCGCAGTTTTGGCCGATTCTGGCCCGTTTCATGGACTATTACTCACTGTTTTGGGGTCCCAGAGTGATTTCCACGATTGACGAACCCCAAGGTGCGCTTACGTGCCGGTCATCAACACTGGCAATTTTGGCCGATTCTGGCCCGTTTCGTGGACTATTACCCACTGATTTGGGTCCCAGAGTGATTTCCACGATTGACGAACCCCAAGGTGCGCTTACGTGTCGATCATCAACACTCGCAGTTTTGGCCGATTTTGGCCCGTTTCGTGGGCTATTACTCGCTGTTTTGGGGTCCCGGAGTGATTTCCACGATTGACGAACCCCAAGGTGTGCTTATGTGTCGATCATCAACACTCGCAGTTTTGGCCGATTCTGGACCATTTCGTGGACTATTACTCACTGTTTTGGGGTCCCGGAGTAATTTCCACGATTGACGAACCCCAAGGTGCGCTTACATGTCGGTCATCAACACTTGCAGTTTTGGCCGATTCTGGACCGTTTCGTGGACTATTACTCACTGTTCTGGGGTCCCGGAGTGGTTTCCATGATTGACGAACCCCAAGGTGCGCTTACGTGTCGGTCATCAACACTCGTAGTTTCGCCCGATTCTGGCCCGTTTCGTGGACTATTACTCACTGTTTTGGGGTCCCGGAGTGAGTCCCATGATTGACGAACCCCAAGGTGCGCTTATGTGTCGGTCATCAATACTCCTAGTTTTGGCCGGTTCTGGCCCGTTTCGTGGACTATTACTCACTGTTTTGGGGTCCCGGAGTGATTTCCACGATTGACGAACCCCAAGGTGCGCTTACGTCTTGATCATCAACACTCGCGGTTTTGGCTGATTCTGGCCCGTTTCGTGGACTATTACTCACTGTTTTGGGGTCTCGGAGTAATTTCCACGATTGCCGAACCCCAAGGTGCGCTTATGTGTCGATCATCAACACTCGCAATTTTGGCCGATTCTGGACCGTTTCGTGGACTATTACTCACTGTTTTGGGGTCCCGGAGTAATTTCCACGATTGACGAACCCCAAGGTGCGCTTACGTGTCGGTCATCAACACTTGTAGTTTTGGCCGATTCTGGACCGTTTCGTGGACTATTACTCACTGTTTTGGGGTCCCGGAGTGAGTCCCACGATTGACGAACCCCTAGGTGTGCTTACGTGTCGGTCATCAACACTCGTAGTTTCGCCCGATTCTGGCCCGTTTCGTGGACTATTACTCACTGTTTTGGGGTCCCGGAGTGAGTCCCATGATTGACGAACCCCAAGGTGCGCTTACGTGTCGGTCATCAACGCTCACGGTTTCGGCTGATTCTAGCCTGTTTCGTGGACTATTACCCACTGTTTTGGGGTCCCGGAGTAATTTCCACGATTGCCGAACCCCAAGGTGCGCTTACGTGCCGGTCATCAACACTCACAGTTTTGGCCGATTCTGGCCCGTTTCCTGGACTATTACTCACTGTTTTGGGGTCCTGGAGTGAGTCCCATGATTGACGAACCCCAAGGTGCACTTACGTGTCGGTCATCAACACTCACAGTTTTGGCCGATTCTGGCCCATTTCGTGGACTATTACTCACTGTTTTGTGGTCCCATAGTGTTTTCCACAATTAACAAACCCCAAGGTGCGCTTACGTGTCGGTCATCAACACCGCAGTTTTGGCCGATTCTGGCCCGTTTCATGGACTATTACTCACTGTTTTGGGGTCCCAGAGTGATTTCCACGATTGACGAACCCCAAGGTGCGCTTACGTGCCGGTCATCAACACTGGCAATTTTGGCCGATTCTGGCCCGTTTCGTGGACTATTACCCACTGATTTGGGTCCCAGAGTGATTTCCACGATTGACGAACCCCAAGGTGCGCTTACGTGTCGATCATCAACACTCGCAGTTTTGGCCGATTTTGGCCCGTTTCGTGGGCTATTACTCGCTGTTTTGGGGTCCCGGAGTGATTTCCACGATTGACGAACCCCAAGGTGTGCTTATGTGTCGATCATCAACACTCGCAGTTTTGGCCGATTCTGGACCATTTCGTGGACTATTACTCACTGTTTTGGGGTCCCGGAGTAATTTCCACGATTGACGAACCCCAAGGTGCGCTTACATGTCGGTCATCAACACTTGCAGTTTTGGCCGATTCTGGACCGTTTCGTGGACTATTACTCACTGTTCTGGGGTCCCGGAGTGGTTTCCATGATTGACGAACCCCAAGGTGCGCTTACGTGTCGGTCATCAACACTCGTAGTTTCGCCCGATTCTGGCCCGTTTCGTGGACTATTACTCACTGTTTTGGGGTCCCGGAGTGAGTCCCATGATTGACGAACCCCAAGGTGCGCTTATGTGTCGGTCATCAATACTCCTAGTTTTGGCCGGTTCTGGCCCGTTTCGTGGACTATTACTCACTGTTTTGGGGTCCCGGAGTGATTTCCACGATTGACGAACCCCAAGGTGCGCTTACGTCTTGATCATCAACACTCGCGGTTTTGGCTGATTCTGGCCCGTTTCGTGGACTATTACTCACTGTTTTGGGGTCTCGGAGTAATTTCCACGATTGCCGAACCCCAAGGTGCGCTTATGTGTCGATCATCAACACTCGCAATTTTGGCCGATTCTGGACCGTTTCGTGGACTATTACTCACTGTTTTGGGGTCCCGGAGTAATTTCCACGATTGACGAACCCCAAGGTGCGCTTACGTGTCGGTCATCAACAGTTGCAGTTTTGGCCGATTCTGGACCGTTTCGTGGACTATTACTCACTGTTTTGGGGTCCCGGAGTGAGTCCCACGATTGACGAACCCCTAGGTGTGCTTACGTGTCGGTCATCAACACTCGTAGTTTCGCCCGATTCTGGCCCGTTTCATGGACTATTACTCACTGTTTTGGGGTCCCGGAGTGAGTCCCATGATTGACGAACCCCAAGGTGCGCTTACGTGTCGGTCATCAACGCTCACGGTTTTGGCTGATTCTAGCCTGTTTCGTGGACTATTACCCACTGTTTTGGGGTCCCGGAGTAATTTCCACGATTGCCGAACCCCAAGGTGCGCTTACGTGCCGATCATCAACACTCACAGTTTTGGCCGATTCTGGCCCGTTTCGTGGACTATTACTCACTGTTTTGGGGTCCTGGAGTGAGTCCCATGATTGACGAACCCCAAGGTGCACTTACGTGTCGGTCATCAACACTCACAGTTTTGGCCGATTCTGGCCCATTTCGTGGACTATTACTCACTGTTTTGGGGTCCCATAGTGTTTTCCACAATTGACAAACCCCAAGGTGCGCTTACGTGTCGGTCATCAACACCGCAGTTTTGGCCGATTCTGGCCCGTTTCATGGACTATTACTCACTGTTTTGGGGTCCCAGAGTGATTTCCACGATTGACGAACCCCAAGGTGCGCTTACGTGCCGGTCATCAACACTGGCAATTTTGGCCGATTCTGGCCCGTTTCGTGGACTATTACCCACTGATTTGGGTCCCGGAGTGATTTCCACGATTGACGAACCCCAAGGTGCGCTTACGTGTCGATCATCAACACTCGCAGTTTTGGCCGATTTTGGCCCGTTTCGTGGGCTATTACTCGCTGTTTTGGGGTCCCGGAGTGATTTCCACGATTGACGAACCCCAAGGTGTGCTTATGTGTCGATCATCAACACTCGCAGTTTTGGCCGATTCTGGACCGTTTCGTGGACTATTACTCACTGTTTTGGGGTCCCGGAGTAATTTCCACGATTGACGAACCCCAAGGTGCGCTTACAGGTCGGTCATCAACACTTGCAGTTTTGGCCGATTCTGGACCGTTTCGTGGACTATTACTCACTGTTCTGGGGTCCCGGAGTGGTTTCCATGATTGACGAACCCCAAGGTAAGCTTACGTGTCGGTCATCAACACTCGTAGTTTCGCCCGATTCTGGCCCGTTTCGTGGACTATTACTCACTGTTTTGGGGTCCCGGGGTGAGTCCCATGATTGACGAACCCCAAGGTGCGCTTATGTGTCGGTCATCAATATTCCTAGTTTTGGCCGGTTCTGGCCCGTTTCGTGGACTATTACTCACTGTTTTTAGGTCCCGGAGTGATTTCCACGATTGACGAACCCCAAGGTGCGCTTACGTCTCGATCATCAACGCTCGCGGTTTTGGCTGATTCTGGCCCGTTTCGTGGACTATTACTCACTGTTTTGGGGTCTCGGAGTAATTTCCACGATTGCCGAACCCCAAGGTGCGCTTATGTGTCGATCATCAACACTCGCAATTTTGGCCGATTCTGGACCGTTTCGTGGACTATTACTCACTGTTTTGGGGTCCCGGAGTAATTTCCACGATTGACGAACCCCAAGGTGCGCTTACGTGTCGGTCATCAACACTTGCAGTTTTGGCCGATTCTGGACCGTTTCGTGGACTATTACTCACTGTTTTGGGGTCCCGGAGTGAGTCCCACGATTGACGAACCCCAAGGTGCGCTTACGTGTCGGTCATCAACGCTCACGGTTTTGGCTGATTCTAGCCTGTTTCGTGGACTATTACCCACTGTTTTGGGGTCCCGGAGTAATTTCCACGATTGCCGAACCCCAAGGTGCGCTTACGTGCCGATCATCAACACTCACAGTTTTGGCCGATTCTGGCCCGTTTCGTGGACTATTACTCACTGTTTTGGGGTCCTGGAGTGAGTCCCATGATTGACGAACCCCAAGGTGCACTTACGTGTCGGTCATCAACACTCACAGTTTTGGCCGATTCTGGCCCATTTCGTGGACTATTACTCACTGTTTTGGGGTCCCATAGTGTTTTCCACAATTGACAAACCCCAAGGTGCGCTTACGTGTCGGTCATCAACACCGCAGTTTTGGCCGATTCTGGCCCGTTTCATGGACTATTACTCACTGTTTTGGGGTCCCAGAGTGATTTCCACGATTGACGAACCCCAAGGTGCGCTTACGTGCCGGTCATCAACACTGGCAATTTTGGCCGATTCTGGCCCGTTTCGTGGACTATTACCCACTGATTTGGGTCCCGGAGTGATTTCCACGATTGACGAACCCCAAGGTGCGCTTACGTGTCGATCATCAACACTCGCAGTTTTGGCCGATTTTGGCCCGTTTCGTGGGCTATTACTCGCTGTTTTGGGGTCCCGGAGTGATTTCCACGATTGACGAACCCCAAGGTGTGCTTATGTGTCGATCATCAACACTCGCAGTTTTGGCCGATTCTGGACCGTTTCGTGGACTATTACTCACTGTTTTGGGATCCCGGAGTAATTTCCACGATTGACGAACCCCAAGGTGCGCTTACAGGTCGGTCATCAACACTTGCAGTTTTGGCCGATTCTGGACCGTTTCGTGGACTATTACTCACTGTTCTGGGGTCCCGGAGTGGTTTCCATGATTGACGAACCCCAAGGTAAGCTTACGTGTCGGTCATCAACACTCGTAGTTTCGCCCGATTCTGGCCCGTTTCGTGGACTATTACTCACTGTTTTGGGGTCCCGGGGTGAGTCCCATGATTGACGAACCCCAAGGTGCGCTTATGTGTCGGTCATCAATATTCCTAGTTTTGGCCGGTTCTGGCCCGTTTCGTGGACTATTACTCACTGTTTTTAGGTCCCGGAGTGATTTCCACGATTGACGAACCCCAAGGTGCGCTTACGTCTCGATCATCAACGCTCGCGGTTTTGGCTGATTCTGGCCCGTTTCGTGGACTATTACTCACTGTTTTGGGGTCTCGGAGTAATTTCCACGATTGCCGAACCCCAAGGTGCGCTTATGTGTCGATCATCAACACTCGCAATTTTGGCCGATTCTGGACCGTTTCGTGGACTATTACTCACTGTTTTGGGGTCCCGGAGTAATTTCCACGATTGACGAACCCCAAGGTGCGCTTACGTGTCGGTCATCAACACTTGCAGTTTTGGCCGATTCTGGACCGTTTCGTGGACTATTACTCACTGTTTTGGGGTCCCGGAGTGAGTCCCACGATTGACGAACCCCTAGGTGTGCTTACGTGTCGGTCATCAACACTCGTAGTTTCGCCCGATTCTGGCCCGTTTCGTGGACTATTACTCACTGTTTTGGGGTCCCGGAGTGAGTCCCATGATTGACGAACCCCAAGGTGCGCTTACGTGTCGGTCATCAACGCTCACGGTTTTGGCTGATTCTAGCCTGTTTCGTGGACTATTACCCACTGTTTTGGGGTCCCGGAGTAATTTCCACGATTACCGAACCCCAAGGTGCGCTTACGTGCCGATCATCAACACTCACAGTTTTGGCCGATTCTGGCCCGTTTCGTGGACTATTACTCACTGTTTTGGGGTCCTGGAGTGAGTCCCATGATTGACGAACCCCAAGGTGCACTTACGTGTCGGTCATCAACACTCACAGTTTTGGCCGATTCTGGCCCATTTCGTGGACTATTACTCACTGTTTTGGGGTCCCATAGTGTTTTCCACAATTGACAAACCCCAAGGTGCGCTTACGTGTCGGTCATCAACACCGCAGTTTTGGCCGATTCTGGCCCGTTTCATGGACTATTACTCACTGTTTTGGGGTCCCAGAGTGATTTCCACGATTGACGAACCCCAAGGTGCGCTTACGTGCCGGTCATCAACACTGGCAATTTTGGCCGATTCTGGCCCGTTTCGTGGACTATTACCCACTGATTTGGGTCCCGGAGTGATTTCCACGATTGACGAACCCCAAGGTGCGCTTACGTGTCGATCATCAACACTCGCAGTTTTGGCCGATTTTGGCCCGTTTCGTGGGCTATTACTCGCTGTTTTGGGGTCCCGGAGTGATTTCCACGATTGACGAACCCCAAGGTGTGCTTATGTGTCGATCATCAACACTCGCAGTTTTGGCCGATTCTCGACCGTTTCGTGGACTATTACTCACTGTTTTGGGGTCCCGGAGTAATTTCCACGATTGACGACCCCCAAGGTGCGCTTACATGTCGGTCATCAACACTTGCAGTTTTGGCCGATTCTGGACCGTTTCGTGGACTATTACTCACTGTTCTGGGGTCCCGGAGTGGTTTCCATGATTGACGAACCCCAAGGTGCGCTTACGTGTCGGTCATCAACACTCGTAGTTTCGCCCAATTCTGGCCTGTTTCGTGGACTATTACTCACTGTTTTGGGGTCCCGGAGTGAGTCCCATGATTGACGAACCCCAAGGTGCGCTTATGTGTCGGTCATCAATACTCCTAGTTTTGGCCGGTTCTGGCCCGTTTCGTGGACTATTACTCACTGTTTTGGGGTCCCGGAGTGATTTCCACGATTGACGAACCCCAAGGTGCGCTTACGTCTCGATCATCAACACTCGCGGTTTTGGCTGATTCTGGCCCGTTTCGTGGACTATTACTCACTGTTTTGGGGTCTCGGAGTAATTTCCACGATTGCCGAACCCCAAGGTGCGCTTATGTGTCGATCATCAACACTCGCAATTTTGGCCGATTCTGGACCGTTTCGTGGACTATTACTCACTGTTTTGGGGTCCCGGAGTAATTTCCACGATTGACGAACCCCAAGGTGCGCTTACGTGTCGGTCATCAACACTTGCAGTTTTGGCCGATTCTGGACCGTTTCGTGGACTATTACTCACTGTTTTGGGGTCCCGGAGTGAGTCCCACGATTGACGAACCCCTAGGTGTGCTTACGTGTCGGTCATCAACACTCGTAGTTTCGCGATTCTGGCCCGTTTCGTGGACTATTACTCACTGTTTTGGGGTCCCGGAGTGAGTCCCACGATTGACGAACCCCAAGGTGCGCTTACGTGTCAGTCATCAACGCTCACGGTTTTGGCTGATTCTAGCCTGTTTCGTGGACTATTACCCACTGTTTTGGGGTCCCGGAGTAATTTCCACGATTGCCGAACCCCAAGGTGCGCTTACGTGCCGGTCATCAACACTCACAGTTTTGGCCGATTCTGGCCCGTTTCGTGGACTATTACTCACTGTTTTGGGGTCCTGGAGTGAGTCCCATAATTGACGAACCCCAAGGTGCACTTACGTGTCGGTCATCAACACTCACAGTTTTGGCCGATTCTGGCCCATTTCATGGACTATTACTCACTGTTTTGTGGTCCCATAGTGTTTTCCACAATTGACAAACCCCAAGGTGCGCTTACGTGTCGGTCATCAACACCGCAGTTTTGGCCGATTCTGGCCCGTTTCATGGACTATTACTCACTGTTTTGGGGTCCCAGAGTGATTTCCATGATTGACGAACCCCAAGGTGCGCTTACGTGCCGGTCATCAACACTGGCAATTTTGGCCGATTCTGGCCCGTTTCGTGGACTATTACACACTGATTTGGGTCCCGGAGTGATTTCCACGATTGACGAACCCCAAGGTGCGCTTACGTGTCGATCATCAACACTCGCAGTTTTGGCCGATTTTGGCCCGTTTCGTGTGCTATTACTCGCTGTTTTGGGGTCCCGGAGTGATTTCCACGATTGACGAACCCCAAGGTGTGCTTATGTGTCGATCATCAACACTCGCAGTTTTGACCGATTCTGGACCGTTTCGTGGACTATTACTCACTGTTTTGGGGTCCCGGAGTAATTTCCACGATTGACGAACCCCAAGGTGCGCTTACAGGTCGGTCATCAACACTTGCAGTTTTGGCCGATTCTGGACCGTTTCGTGGACTATTACTCACTGTTCTGGGGTCCCGGAGTGGTTTCCATGATTGACGAACCCCAAGGTGCGCTTACGTGTCGGTCATCAACACTCGTAGTTTCGCCCGATTCTGGCCCGTTTCGTGGACTATTACTCACTGTTTTGGGGTCCCGGAGTGAATCCCATGATTGACGAACCCCAAGGTGCGCTTATGTGTCGGTCATCAATACTCCTAGTTTTGGCCGGTTCTGGCCCGTTTCGTGGACTATTACTCACTGTTTTGGGGTCCCGGAGTGATTTCCACGATTGACGAACCCCAAGGTGCGCTTACGTCTCGATCATCAACACTCGCGGTTTTGGCTGATTCTGGCCTGTTTCGTGGACTATTACTCACTGTTTTGGGGTCTCGGAGTAATTTCCACGATTGCCGAACCCCAAGGTGCGCTTATGTGTCGATCATCAACACTCGCAATTTTGGCCGATTCTGGACCGTTTCGTGGACTATTACTCACTGTTTTGGGGTCCCGGAGTAATTTCCACGATTGACGAACCCCAAGGTGCGCTTACGTGTCGGTCATCAACACTTGCAGTTTTGGCCGATTCTGGACCGTTTCGTGGACTATTACTCACTGTTTTGGGGTCCCGGAGTGAGTCCCACGATTGACGAACCCCTAGGTGTGCTTACGTGTCGGTCATCAACACTCGTAGTTTCGCCCGATTCTGGACCGTTTCGTGGACTATTACTCACTGTTTTGGGGTCCCGGAGTGAGTCCCATGATTGACGAAACCCAAGGTGCGCTTACGTGTCGGTCATCAACGCTCACGGTTTTGGCTGATTCTAGCCTGTTTCGTGGACTATTACCCACTGTTTTGGGGTCCCGGAGTAATTTCCACGATTGCCGAACCCCAAGGTGCGCTTACGTGCCGGTCATCAACACTCACAGTTTTGGCCGATTCTGGCCCGTTTCATGGACTATTACTCACTGTTTTGGGGTCCTGGAGTGAGTCCCATGATTGACGAACCCCAAGGTGCACTTACGTGTCGGTCATCAACACTCACAGTTTTGGCCGATTCTGGCCAATTTCGTGGACTATTACTCACTGTTTTGTGGTCCCATAGTGTTTTCCACAATTGACAAACCCCAAGGTGCGCTTACGTGTCGGTCATCAACACCGCAGTTTTGGTCGATTCTGGCCCGTTTCATGGACTATTACTCACTGTTTTGGGGTCCCAGAGTGATTTCCACGATTGACGAACCCCAAGGTGTGCTTATGTGTCGATCATCAACACTCGCAGTTTTGGCCGATTCTGGACCGTTTCGTGGACTATTACTCACTGTTTTGGGGTCCCGGAGTAATTTCCACGATTGACGAACCCCAAGGTGCGCTTACATGTCGGTCATCAACACTTGCAGTTTTGGCCGATTCTGGACCGTTTCGTGGACTATTACTCACTGTTTTGGGGTCCCGGAGTGAGTCCCACGATTGACGAACCCCTAGGTGTGCTTACGTGTCGGTCATCAACACTCGTAGTTTCGCCCGATTCTGGCCCGTTTCGTGGACTATTACTCACTGTTTTGGGGTCCCGGAGTGAGTCCCATGATTGACGAACCCCAAGGTGCGCTTACGTGTCGGTCATCAACGCTCACGGTTTTGGCTGATTCTAGCCTGTTTCGTGGACTATTACCCACTGTTTTGGGGTCCCGGAGTAATTTCCACGATTGCCGAACCCCAAGGTGCGCTTACGTGCCGGTCATCAACACTCACAGTTTTGGCCGATTCTGGCCTGTTTCGTGGACTATTACTCACTGTTTTGGGGTCCTGGAGTGAGTCCCATGATTGACGAACCCCAAGGTGCACTTACGTGTCGGTCATCAACACTCACAGTTTTGGCCGATTCTGGCCCATTTCGTGGACTATTACTCACTGTTTTGTGGTCCCATAGTGTTTTCCACAATTGACAAACCCCAAGGTGCGCTTACGTGTCGGTCATCAACACCGCAGTTTTGGCCGATTCTGGCCCGTTTCATGGACTATTACTCACTGTTTTGGGGTCCCAGAGTGATTTCCACGATTGACGAACCCCAAGGTGCGCTTACGTGCCGATCATCAACACTGGCAATTTTGGCCGATTCTGGCCCGTTTCGTGGACTATTACCCACTGATTTGGGTCCCGGAGTGATTTCCACGATTGACGAACCCCAAGGTGCGCTTACGTGTCGATCATCAACACTCGCAGTTTTGGCCGATTTTGGCCCGTTTCGTGGGCTATTACTCGCTGTTTTGGGGTCCCGGAGTGATTTCCACGATTGACGAACCCCAAGGTGTGCTTATGTGTCGATCATCAACACTCGCAGTTTTGGCCGATTCTGGACCGTTTCGTGGACTATTACTCACTGTTTTGGGGTCCCGGAGTAATTTCCACGATTGACGAACCCCAAGGTGCGCTTACATGTCGGTCATCAACACTTGCAGTTTTGGCCGATTCTGGACCGTTTCGTGGACTATTACTCACTGTTCTGGGGTCCCGGAGTGGTTTCCATGATTGACGAACCCCAAGGTGCGCTTACGTGTCGGTCATCAACACTCGTAGTTTCGCCCGATTCTGGCCCGTTTCGTGGACTATTACTCACTGTTTTGGGGTCCCGGAGTGAGTCCCATGATTGACGAACCCCAAGGTGCGCTTATGTGTCGGTCATCAATACTCCTAGTTTTGGCCGGTTCTGGCCCGTTTCGTGGACTATTACTCACTGTTTTGGGGTCCCGGAGTGATTTCCACGATTGACGAACCCCAAGGTGCGCTTACGTCTCGATCATCAACACTCGCGGTTTTGGCTGATTCTGGCCCGTTTCGTGGACTATTACTCACTGTTTTGGGGTCTCGGAGTAATTTCCACGATTGCCGAACCCCAAGGTGCGCTTATGTGTCGATCATCAACACTCGCAATTTTGGCCGATTCTGGACCGTTTCGTGGACTATTACTCACTGTTTTGGGGTCCCGGAGTAATTTCCACGATTGACGAACCCCAAGGTGCGCTTACGTGTCGGTCATCAACACTTGCAGTTTTGGCCGATTCTGGACCGTTTCGTGGACTATTACTCACTGTTTTGGGGTCCCAGAGTGAGTCCCACGTTGACGAACCCCTAGGTGTGCTTACGTGTCGGTCATCAACACTCGTAGTTTCGCCCGATTCTGGCCCGTTTCGTGGACTATTACTCACTGTTTTGGGGTCCCGTAGTGAGTCCCATGATTGACGAACCCCAAGGTGCGCTTACGTGTCGGTCATCAACGCTCACGGTTTTGGCTGATTCTAGCCTGTTTCGTGGACTATTACCCACTGTTTTGGGGTCCCGGAGTAATTTCCACGATTGCCGAACCCCAAGGTGCGCTTACGTGCCGGTCATCAACACTCACAGTTTTGGCCGATTCTGGCCCGTTTCGTGGACTATTACTCACTGTTTTGGGGTCCTGGAGTGAGTCCCATGATTGACGAACCCCAAGGTGCACTTACGTGTCGGTCATCAACACTCACAGTTTTGGCCGATTCTGGCCCATTTCGTGGACTATTACTCACTGTTTTGCGGTCCCATAGTGTTTTCCACAATTGACAAACCCCAAGGTGCGCTTACGTGTCGGTCATCAACACCGCAGTTTTGGCCGATTCTGGCCCGTTTCATGGACTATTACTCACTGTTTTGGGGTCCCAGAGTGATTTCCACGATTGACGAACCCCAAGGTGCGCTTACGTGCCGGTCATCAACACTGGCAATTTTGGCCGATTCTGGCCCGTTTCATGGACTATTACTCACTGTTTTGGGGTCCCAGAGTGATTTCCACGATTGACGAACCCCAAGGTGCGCTTACGTGCCGGTCATCAACACTGGCAATTTTGGCCGATTCTGGCCCGTTTCGTGGACTATTACCCACTGATTTGGGTCCCGGAGTGATTTCCACGATTGACGAACCCCAAGGTGCGCTTACGTGTCGATCATCAACACTCGCAGTTTTGGCCGATTCTGGACCGTTTCGTGGACTATTACTCACTGTTTTGGGGTCCCGGAGTAATTTCCACGATTGACGAACCCCAAGGTGCGCTTACAGGTCGGTCATCAACACTTGCAGTTTTGGCCGATTCTGGACCGTTTCGTGGACTATTACTCACTGTTCTGGGGTCCCGGAGTGGTTTCCATGATTGACGAACCCCAAGGTGCGCTTACGTGTCGGTCATCAACACTCGTAGTTTCGCCCGATTCTGGCCCGTTTCGTGGACTATTACTCACTGTTTTGGGGTCCCGGAGTGAGTCCCATGATTGACGAACCCCAAGGTGCGCTTATGTGTCGGTCATCAATACTCCTAGTTTTGGCCGGTTCTGGCCCGTTTCGTGGACTATTACTCACTGTTTTGGGGTCCCGGAGTGATTTCCACGATTGACGAACCCCAAGGTGCGCTTACGTCTCGATCATCAACACTCGCGGTTTTGGCTGATTCTGGCCCGTTTCGTGGACTATTACTCACTGTTTTGGGGTCTCGGAGTAATTTCCACGATTGCCGAACCCCAAGGTGCGCTTATGTGTCGATCATCAACACTCGCAATTTTGGCCGATTCTGGACCGTTTCGTGGACTATTACTCACTGTTTTGGGGTCCCGGAGTAATTTCCACGATTGACGAACCCCAAGGTGCGCTTACGTGTCGGTCATCAACACTTGCAGGTTTGGCCGATTCTGGACCGTTTCGTGGACTATTACTCACTGTTTTGGGGTCCCGGAGTGAGTCCCACGATTGACGAACCCCTAGGTGTGCTTACGTGTCGGTCATCAACACCCGTAGTTTCGCCCGATTCTGGCCCGTTTCGTGGACTATTACTCACTGTTTTGGGGTCCCGGAGTGAGTCCCACGATTGACGAACCCCAAGGTGCGCTTACGTGTCGGTCATCAACACTCACGGTTTTGGCTGATTCTAGCCTGTTTCGTGGACTATTACTCACTGTTTTGGGGTCCCGGAGTAATTTCCACGATTGCCGAACCCCAAGGTGCGCTTACGTGCCGGTCATCAACACTCACAGTTTTGGCCGATTCTGGCCCGTTTCGTGGACTATTACTCACTGTTTTGGGGTCCTGGAGTGAGTCCCATGATTGACGAACCCCAAGGTGCACTTACGTGTCGGTCATCAACACTCACAGTTTTGGCCGATTCTGGCCCATTTCGTGGACTATTACTCACTGTTTTGTGGTCCCATAGTGTTTTCCACAATTGACAAACCCCAAGGTGCGCTTACGTGTCGGTCATCAACACCGCAGTTTTGGCCGATTCTGGCCCGTTTCATGGACTATTACTCACTGTTTTGGGGTCCCAGAGTGATTTCCACGATTGACGAACCCCAAGGTGCGCTTACGTGTCGGTCATCAACACTGGCAATTTTGGCCGATTCTGGCCCGTTTCGTGGACTATTACCCACTGATTTGGGTCCCGGAGTGATTTCCACGATTGACGAACCCCAAGGTGCGCTTACGTGTCGATCATCAACACTCGCAGTTTTGGCCGATTTTGGCCCGTTTCGTGGGCTATTACTCGCTGTTTTGGGGTCCCGGAGTGATTTCCACGATTGACGAACCCCAAGGTGTGCTTATGTGTCGATCATCAACACTCGCAGTTTTGGCCGATTCTGGACCGTTTCGTGGACTATTACTCACTGTTTTGGGGTCCCGGAGTAATTTCCACGATTGACGAACCCCAAGGTGCGCTTACAGGTCGGTCATCAACACTTGCAGTTTTGGCCGATTCTGGACCGTTTCGTGGACTATTACTCACTGTTCTGGGGTCCCGGAGTGGTTTCCATGATTGACGAACCCCAAGGTGCGCTTACGTGTCGGTCATCAACACTCGTAGTTTCGCCCGATTCTGGCCCGTTTCGTGGACTATTACTCACTGTTTTGGGGTCCCGGAGTGAGTCCCATGATTGACGAACCCCAAGGTGCGCTTATGTGTCGGTCATCAATACTCCTAGTTTTGGCCGGTTCTGGCCCGTTTCGTGGACTATTACTCACTGTTTTGGGGTCCCGGAGTGATTTCCACGATTAACGAACCCCAAGGTGCGCTTACGTCTCGATCATCAACACTCGCGGTTTTGGCTGATTCTGGCCCGTTTCGTGGACTATTACTCACTGTTTTGGGGTCTCGGAGTAATTTCCACGATTGCCGAACCCCAAGGTGCGCTTATGTGTCGATCATCAACACTCGCAATTTTGGCCGATTCTGGACCGTTTCGTGGACTATTACTCACTGTTTTGGGGTCCCGGAGTAATTTCCACGATTGACGAACCCCAAGGTGCGCTTACGTGTCGGTCATCAACACTTGCAGGTTTGGCCGATTCTGGACCGTTTCGTGGACTATTACTCACTGTTTTGGGGTCCCGGAGTGAGTCCCACGATTGACGAACCCTTAGGTGTGCTTACGTGTCGGTCATCAACACCCGTAGTTTCGCCCGATTCTGGCCCGTTTCGTGGACTATTACTCACTATTTTGGGGTCCCGGAGTGAGTCCCACGATTGACGAACCCCAAGGTGCGCTTACGTGTCGGTCATCAACACTCACGGTTTTGGCTGATTCTAGCCTGTTTCGTGGACTATTACTCACTGTTTTGGGGTCCCGGAGTAATTTCCACGATTGCCGAACCCCAAGGTGCGCTTACGTGCCGGTCATCAACACTCACAGTTTTGGCCGATTCTGGCCCGTTTCGTGGACTATTACTCACTGTTTTGGGGTCCTGGAGTGAGTCCCATGATTGACGAACCCCAAGGTGCACTTACGTGTCGGTCATCAACACTCACAGTTTTGGCCGATTCTGGCCCATTTCGTGGACTATTACTCACTGTTTTGTGGTCCCATAGTGTTTTCCACAATTGACAAACCCCAAGGTGCGCTTACGTGTTGGTCATCAACACCGCAGTTTTGGCCGATTCTGGCCCGTTTCATGGACTATTACTCACTGTTTTGGGGTCCCAGAGTGATTTCCACGATTGACGAACCCCAAGGTGCGCTTACGTGCCGGTCATCAACACTGGCAATTTTGGCCGATTCTGGCCCGTTTCGTGGACTATTACCCACTGATTTGGGTCCCGGAGTGATTTCCACGATTGACGAACCCCAAGGTACGCTTACGTGTCGATCATCAACACTCGCAGTTTTGGCCGATTTTGGCCCGTTTCGTGGGCTATTACTCGCTGTTTTGGGGTCCCGGAGTGATTTCCACGATTGACGAACCCCAAGGTGTGCTTATGTGTCGATCATCAACACTCGCAGTTTTGGCCGATTCTGGACCGTTTCGTGGACTATTACTCACTGTTTTGGGGTCCCGGAGTAATTTCCACGATTGACGAACCCCAAGGTGCGCTTACATGTCGGTCATCAACACTTGCAGTTTTGGCTGATTCTGGCCCGTTTCGTGGACTATTACTCACTGTTTTGGGGTCTCGGAGTGATTTCCACGATTGACGAACCCCAAGGTGCGCTTACGTGCCGGTCATCAACACTGGCAATTTTGGCCGATTCTGGCCCGTTTCGTGGACTATTACCCACTGATTTGGGTCCCGGAGTGATTTCCACGATTGACGAACCCCAAGGTGGGCTTACGTGTCGATCATCAACACTCGCAGTTTTGGCCGATTTTGGCCCGTTTCGTGGGCTATTACTCGCTGTTTTGGGGTCCCGGAGTGATTTCCACGATTGACGAACCCCAAGGTGTGCTTATGTGTCGATCATCAACACTCGCAGTTTTGGCCGATTCTGGACCGTTTCGTGGACTATTACTCACTGTTTTGGGGTCCCGGAGTAATTTCCACGATTGACGAACCCCAAGGTGCGCTTACATGTCGGTCATCAACACTTGCAGTTTTGGCCGATTCTGGACCGTTTCGTGGACTATTACTCACTGTTCTGGGGTCCCGGAGTGGTTTCCATGATTGACGAACCCCAAGGTGCACTTACGTGTCGGTCATCAACACTCGAAGTTTCGCCCGATTCTGGCCCGTTTCGTGGACTATTACTCACTGTTTTGGGGTCCCGGAGTGAGTCCCATGTTTGACGAACCCCAAGGTGCGCTTATGTGTCGGTCATCAATACTCCTAGTTTTGGCCGGTTCTGGCCCGTTTCGTGGACTATTACTCACTGTTTTGGGGTCCCGGAGTGATTTCCACGATTGACGAACCCCAAGGTGCGCTTACGTCTCGATCATCAACACTCGCGGTTTTGGCTGATTCTGGCCCGTTTCGTGGACTATTACTCACTGTTTTGGGGTCTCGGAGTAATTTCCACGATTGCCGAACCCCAAGGTGCGCTTATGTGTCGATCATCAACACTCGCAATTTTGGCCGATTCTGGACCGTTTCGTGGACTATTACTCACTGTTTTGGGGTCCCGAAGTAATTTCCACGATTGACGAACCCCAAGGTGTGCTTACGTGTCGGTCATCAACACTTGCAGGTTTGGCCGATTCTGGACCGTTTCGTGAACTATTACTCACTGTTTTGGGGTCCCGGAGTGAGTCCCACGATTGACGAACCCCTAGGTGTGCTTACGTGTCGGTCATCAACACTCGTAGTTTCGCCCGATTCTGGCCCGTTTCGTGGACTATTACTCACTGTTTTGGGGTCCCGGAGTGAGTCCCATGATTGACGAACCCCAAGATGCGCTTACGTGTCGGTCATCAACGCTCACGGTTTTGGCTGATTCTAGCCTGTTTCGTGGACTATTACCCACTGTTTTGGGGTCCCGGAGTAATTTCCACGATTGCCGAACCCCAAGGTGCGCTTACGTGCCGGTCATCAACACTCACAGTTTTGGCCGATTCTGGCCCGTTTCGTGGACTATTACTCACTGTTTTGGGGTCCTGGAGTGAGTCCCATGATTGACGAACCCCAAGGTGCACTTACGTGTCGGTCATCAACACTCACAGTTTTGGCCGATTCTGGCCCATTTCGTCGACTATTACTCACTGTTTTGTGGTCCCATAGTGTTTTCCACAATTGACAAACCCCAAGGTGCGCTTACGAGTCGGTCATCAACACCGCAGTTTTGGCCGATTCTGGCCCGTTTCATGGACTATTACTCACTGTTTTGGGGTCCCAGAGTGATTTCCACGATTGACGAACCCCAAGGTGCGCTTACGTGCCGGTCATCAACACTGGCAATTTTGGCCGATTCTGGCCCGTTTCGTGGACTATTACCCACTGATTTGGGTCCCGGAGTGATTTCCACGATTGACGAACCCCAAGGTGCGCTTACGTGTCGATCATCAACACTCGCAGTTTTGGCCGATTTTGGCCCGTTTCGTGGGCTATTACTCGCTGTTTTGGGGTCCCGGAGTGATGTCCACGATTGACGAACCCCAAGGTGTGCTTATGTGTCGATCATCAACACTCGCAGTTTTGGCCGATTCTGGACCGTTTCGTGGACTATTACTCACTGTTTTGGGGTCCCGGAGTAATTTCCACGATTGACGAACCCCAAGGTGCGCTTACAGGTCGGTCATCAACACTTGCAGTTTTGGCCGATTCTGGACCGTTTCGTGGACTATTACTCACTGTTCTGGGGTCCCGGAGTGGTTTCCATGATTGACGAACCCCAAGGTGCGCTTACGTGTCGGTCATCAACACTCGTAGTTTCGCCCGATTCTGGCCCGTTTCGTGGACTATTACTCACTGTTTTGGGGTCCCGGAGTGAGTCCCATGTTTGACGAACCCAAGGTGCGCTTATGTGTCGGTCATCAATACTCCTAGTTTTGGCCGGTTCTGGCCCGTTTCGTGGACTATTACTCACTGTTTTGGGGTCCCGGAGTGATTTCCACGATTGACGAACCCCAAGGTGCGCTTACGTCTCGATCATCAACACTCGCGGTTTTGGCTGATTCTGGCCCGTTTCGTGGACTATTACTCACTGTTTTGGGGTCTCGGAGTAATTTCCACGATTGCCGAACCCCAAGGTGCGCTTATGTGTCGATCATCAACACTCGCAATTTTGGCCGATTCTGGACCGTTTCGTGGACTATTACTCACTGTTTTGGGGTCTCGGAGTAATTTCCACGATTGACGAACCCCAAGGTGTGCTTACGTGTCGGTCATCAACACTTGCAGGTTTGGCCGATTCTGGACCGTTTCGTGGACTATTACTCACTGTTTTGGGGTCCCGGAGTGAGTCCCACGATTGACGAACCCCTAGGTGTGCTTATGTGTCGGTCATCAACACTCGTAGTTTCGCCCGATTCTGGCCCGTTTCGTGGACTATTACTCACTGTTTTGGGGTCCCGGAGTGAGTCCCATGATTGACGAACCCCAAGGTGCGCTTACGTGTCGGTCATCAACGCTCACGGTTTTGGCTGACTCTAGCCTGTTTCGTGGACTATTACCCATTGTTTTGGGGTCCCGGAGTAATTTCCACATTGCCGAACCCCAAGGTGCGCTTACGTGCCGGTCATCAACACTCACAGTTTTGGCCGATTCTGGCCCGTTTCGTGGACTATTACTCACTGTTTTGGGGTCCTGGAGTGAGTCCCATGATTGACGAACCCCAAGGTGCACTTACGTGTCGGTCATCAACACTCACAGTTTTGGCCGATTCTGGCCCATTTCGTGGACTATTACTCACTGTTTTGTGGTCCCATAGTGTTTTCCACAATTGACAAACCCCAAGGTGCGCTTACGAGTCGGTCATCAACACCGCAGTTTTGGCCGATTCTGGCCCGTTTTATGGACTATTACTCACTGTTTTGGGGTCCCAGAGTGATTTCCACGATTGACGAACCCCAAGGTGCGCTTACGTGCCGGTCATCAACACTGGCAATTTTGGCCGATTCTGGCCCGTTTCGTGGACTATTACCCACTGATTTGGGTCCCGGAGTGATTTCCACGATTGACGAACCCCAAGGTGCGCTTACGTGTCGATCATCAACACTCGCAGTTTTGGCCGATTTTGGCCCGTTTCGTGGGCTATTACTCGCTGTTTTGGGGTCCCGGAGTGATGTCCACGATTGACGAACCCCAAGGTGTGCTTATGTGTCGATCATCAACACTCGCAGTTTTGGCCGATTCTGGACCGTTTCGTGGACTATTACTCACTGTTTTGGGGTCCCGGAGTAATTTCCACGATTGACGAACCCCAAGGTGCGCTTACAGGTCGGTCATCAACACTTGCAGTTTTGGCCGATTCTGGACCGTTTCGTGGACTATTACTCACTGTTTTGGGGTCCCGGAGTGAGTCCCATGTTTGACGAACCCCAAGGTGCGCTTATGTGTCGGTCATCAATACTCCTAGTTTTGGCCGGTTCTGGCCCGTTTCGTGGACTATTACTCACTGTTTTGGGGTCCCGGAGTGATTTCCACGATTGACGAACCCCAAGGTGCGCTTACGTCTCGATCATCAACATTCGCGGTTTTGGCTGATTCTGGCCCGTTTCGTGGACTATTACTCACTGTTTTGGGGTCTCGGAGTAATTTCCACGATTGCCGAACCCCAAGGTGCGCTTATGTGTCGATCATCAACACTCGCAATTTTGGCCGATTCTGGACCGTTTCGTGGACTATTACTCACTGTTTTGGGGTCCCGGAGTAATTTCCACGATTGACGAACCCCAAGGTGCGCTTACGTGTCGGTCATCAACACTTGCAGGTTTGGCCGATTCTGGACCGTTTCGTGGACTATTACTCACTGTTTTGGGGTCCCGGAGTGAGTCCCACGATTGACGAACCCCTAGGTGTGCTTACGTGTCGGTCATCAACACCCGTAGTTTCGCCCGATTCTGGCCCGTTTCGTGGACTATTACTCACTGTTTTGGGGTCCCGGAGTGAGTCCCATGATTGACGAACCCCAAGGTGCGCTTACGTGTCGGTCATCAACGCTCACGGTTTTGGCTGATTCTAGCCTGTTTCGTGGACTATTACCCACTGTTTTGGGGTCCCGGAGTAATTTCCACATTGCCGAACCCCAAGGTGCGCTTACCTGCCGGTCATCAACACTCACAGTTTTGGCCGATTCTGGCCCGTTTCGTGGACTATTACTCACTGTTTTGGGGTCCTGGAGTGAGTCCCATGATTGACGAACCCCAAGGTGCACTTACGTGTCGGTCATCAACACTCACAGTTTTGGCCGATTCTGGCCCATTTCGTGGACTATTACTCACTGTTTTGTGGTCCCATAGTGTTTTCCACAATTGACAAACCCCAAGGTGCGCTTACTAGTCGGTCATCAACACCGCAGTTTTGGCCGATTCTGGCCCGTTTTATGGACTATTACTCACTGTTTTGGGGTCCCAGAGTGATTTCCACGATTGACGAACCCCAAGGTGCGCTTACGTGCCGGTCATCAACACTGGCAATTTTGGCCGATTCTGGCCCGTTTCGTGGACTATTACCCACTGATTTGGGTCCCGGAGTGATTTCCACGATTGACGAACCCCAAGGTGCGCTTACGTGTCGATCATCAACACTCGCAGTTTTGGCCGATTTTGGCCCGTTTCGTGGGCTATTACTCGCTGTTTTGGGGTCCCGGAGTGATGTCCACGATTGACGAACCCCAAGGTGTGCTTATGTGTCGATCATCAACACTCGCAGTTTTGGCCGATTCTGGACCGTTTCGTGGACTATTACTCACTGTTTTGGGGTCCCGGAGTAATTTCCACGATTGACGAACCCCAAGGTGCGCTTACAGGTCGGTCATCAACACTTGCAGTTTTGGCCGATTCTGGACCGTTTCGTGGACTATTACTCACTGTTCTGGGGTCCCGGAGTGGTTTCCATGATTGACGAACCCCAAGGTGCGCTTACGTGTCGGTCATCAACACTCGTAGTTTCGCCCGATTCTGGCCCGTTTCGTGGACTATTACTCACTGTTTTGGGGTCCCGGAGTGAGTCCCATGTTTGACGAACCCCAAGGTGCGCTTATGTGTCGGTCATCAATACTCCTAGTTTTGGCCGGTTCTGGCCCGTTTCGTGGACTATTACTCACTGTTTTGGGGTCCCGGAGTGATTTCCACGATTGACGAACCCCAAGGTGCGCTTACGTCTCGATCATCAACACTCGCGGTTTTGGCTGATTCTGGCCCGTTTCGTGGACTATTACTCACTGTTTTGGGGTCTCGGAGTAATTTCCACGATTGCCGAACCCCAAGGTGCGCTTATGTGTCGATCATCAACACTCGCAATTTTGGCCGATTCTGGACCGTTTCGTGGACTATTACTCACTGTTTTGGGGTCCCGGAGTAATTTCCACGATTGACGAACCCCAAGGTGTGCTTACGTGTCGGTCATCAACACTTGCAGGTTTGGCCGATTCTGGACCGTTTCGTGGACTATTACTCACTGTTTTGGGGTCCCGGAGTGAGTCCCACGATTGACGAACCCCTAGGTGTGCTTACGTGTCGGTCATCAACACCCGTAGTTTCGCCCGATTCTGGCCCGTTTCGTGGACTATTACTCACTGTTTTGGGGTCCCGGAGTGAGTCCCATGATTGACGAACCCCAAGGTGCGCTTACGTGTCGGTCATCAACGCTCACGGTTTTGGCTGATTCTAGCCTGTTTCGTGGACTATTACCCACTGTTTTGGGGTCCCGGAGTAATTTCCACGATTGCCGAACCCCAAGGTGCGCTTACGTGCCGGTCATCAACACTCACAGTTTTGGCCGATTCTGGCCCGTTTCGTGGACTATTACTCACTGTTTTGGGGTCCTGGAGTGAGTCCCATGATTGACGAACCCCAAGGTGCACTTACGTGTCGGTCATCAACACTCACAGTTTTGGCCGATTCTGGCCCATTTCGTCGACTATTACTCACTGTTTTGTGGTCCCATAGTGTTTTCCACAATTGACAAACCCCAAGGTGCGCTTACGTGTCGGTCATCAACACCGCAGTTTTGGCCGATTCTGGCCCGTTTCATGGACTATTACTCACTGTTTTGGGGTCCCAGAGTGATTTCCACGATTGACGAACCCCAAGGTGCGCTTACGTGCCGGTCATCAACACTGGCAATTTTGGCCGATTCTGGCCCGTTTCGTGGACTATTACCCACTGATTTGGGTCCCGGAGTGATTTCCACGATTGACGAACCCCAAGGTGCGCTTACGTGTCGATCATCAACACTCGCAGTTTTGGCCGATTTTGGCCCGTTTCGTGGGCTATTACTCGCTGTTTTGGGGTCCCGGAGTGATTTCCACGATTGACGAACCCCAAGGTGTGCTTATTTGTCGATCATCAACACTCGCAGTTTTGGCCGATTCTGGACCGTTTCGTGGACTATTACTCACTGTTTTGGGGTCCCGGAGTAATTTCCACGATTGACGAACCCCAAGGTGCGCTTACATGTCGGTCATCAACACTTGCAGTTTTGGCCGATTCTGGACCGTTTCGTGGACTATTACTCACTGTTCTGGGGTCCCGGAGTGGTTTCCATGATTGACGAACCCCAAGGTGCGCTTACGTGTCGGTCATCAACACTCACAGTTTTGGCCGATTCTGGCCCATTTCGTGGACTATTACTCACTGTTTTGTGGTCCCATAGTGTTTTCCACAATTGACAAACCCCAAGGTGCGCTTACGTGTCGGTCATCAACACCGCAGTTTTGGCCGATTCTGGCCCGTTTCATGGACTATTACTCACTGTTTTGGGGTCCCAGAGTGATTTCCACGATTGACGAACCCCAAGGTGCGCTTATGTGTCGATCATCAACACTCGCAATTTGGCCGATTCTGGACCGTTTCGTGGACTATTACTCACTGTTTTGGGGTCCCGGAGTAATTTCCACGATTGACGAACCCCAAGGTGCGCTTACGTGTCGGTCATCAACACTTGCAGTTTTGGCCGATTCTGGACCGTTTCGTGGACTATTACTCACTGTTTTGGGGTCCCGGAGTGATTTCCACGATTGACAAACCCCAAGGTGCGCTTACGTGCTGGGCATCAACACTGGCAATTTTGGCCGATTCTGGCCCATTTCGTGGACTATTACCCACTGATTTGGGTCCCGGAGTGATTTCCAGGATTGACGAACCCCAAGGTGCGCTTACGTGTCGATCATCAACACTCGCAGTTTTGGCCGATTTTGGCCCGTTTCGTGGGCTATTACTCGCTGTTTTGGGGTCCCGGAGTGATTTCCACGATTGACGAACCCCAAGGTGTGCTTATGTGTCGATCATCAACACTCGCAGTTTTGGCCGATTCTGGACCGTTTCGTGGACTATTACTCACTGTTTTGGGGTCCCGGAGTAATTTCCACGATTGACGAACCCCAAGGTGCGCTTACATGTCGGTCATCAACACTTGCAGTTTTGGCCGATTCTGGACCGTTTCGTGGACTATTACTCACTGTTCTGGGGTCCCGGAGTGGTTTCCATGATTGACGAACCCCAAGGTGCGCTTACGTTTCGGTCATCAACACTCGTAGTTTCGCCCGATTCTGGCCCGTTTCGTGGACTATTACTCACTGTTTTGGGGTCCCGGAGTGAGTCCCATGATTGACGAACCCCAAGGTGCGCTTATGTGTCGGTCATCAATACTCCTAGTTTTGGCCGGTTTTGGCCCGTTTCGTGGACTATTACTCACTGTTTTGGGGTCCCGGAGTGATTTCCACGATTGACGAACCCCAAGGTGCGCTTACGTCTCGATCATCAACACTCGCGGTTTTGGCTGATTCTGGCCCGTTTCGTGGACTATTACTCACTGTTTTGGGGTCTCGGAGTAATTTCCACGATTGCCGAACCCCAAGGTGCGCTTATGTGTCGATCATCAACACTCGCAATTTTGGCCGATTCTGGACCGTTTCGTGGACTATTACTCACTGTTTTGGGGTCCCGGAGTAATTTCCACGATTGACGAACCCCAAGGTGCGCTTACGTGTCGGTCATCAACACTTGCAGTTTTGGCCGATTCTGGACCGTTTCGTGGACTATTACTCACTGTTTTGGGGTCCCTTAGTGAGTCCCACGATTGACGAACCCCTAGGTGTGCTTACGTGTTGGTCATCAACACTCGTAGTTTCGCCCGATTCTGGCCCGTTTCGTGGACTATTACTCACTGTTTTGGGGTCCCGGAGTGAGTCCCATGATTGACGAACCCCAAGGTGCGCTTACGTGTCGGTCATCAACGCTCACGGTTTTGGCTGATTCTAGCCTGTTTCGTGGACTATTACCCACTGTTTTGGGGTCCCGGAGTAATTTCCACGATTGCCGAACCCCAAGGTGCGCTTACGTGCCGGTCATCAACACTCACAGTTTTGGCCGATTCTGGCCCGTTTCGTGGACTATTACTCACTGTTTTGGGGTCCTGGAGTGAGTCCCATGATTGACGAACCCCAAGGTGCACTTACGTGTCGGTCATCAACACTCACAGTTTTGGCCGATTCTGGCCCATTTCGTGGACTATTACTCACTGTTTTGTGGTCCCATAGTGTTTTCCACAATTGACAAACCCCAAGGTGCGCTTACGTGTCGGTCATCAACACCGCAGTTTTGGCCGATTCTGGCCCGTTTCATGGACTATTACTCACTGTTTTGGGGTCCCAGAGTGATTTCCACGATTGACGAACCCCAAGGTGCGCTTACGTGCCGGTCATCAACACTGGCAATTTTGGCCGATTCTGGCCCGTTTCGTGGACTATTACCCACTGATTTGGGTCCCGGAGTGATTTCCACGATTGACGAACCCCAAGGTGCGCTTACGTGTCGATCATCAACACTCGCAGTTTTGGCCGATTTTGGCCCGTTTCGTGGGCTATTACTCGCTGTTTTGGGGTCCCGGAGTGATTTCCACGATTGACGAACCCCAAGGTGTGCTTATGTGTCGATCATCAACACTCGCAGTTTTGGCCGATTCTGGACCGTTTCGTGGACTATTACTCACTGTTTTGGGGTCCCGGAGTAATTTCCACGATTGACGAACCCCAAGGTGCGCTTACAGGTCGGTCATCAACACTTGCAGTTTTGGCCGATTCTGGACCGTTTCGTGGACTATTACTCACTGTTCTGGGGTCCCGGAGTGGTTTCCATGATTGACGAACCCCAAGGTGCGCTTACGTGTCGGTCATCAACACTCGTAGTTTCGCCCGATTCTGGCCCGTTTCGTGGACTATTACTCACTGTTTTGGGGTCCCGGGGTGAGTCCCATGATTGACGAACCCCAAGGTGCGCTTATGTGTCGGTCATCAATACTCCTAGTTTTGGCCGGTTCTGGCCCGTTTCGTGGACTATTACTCACTGTTTTGGGGTCCCGGAGTGATTTCCACGATTGACGAACCCCAAGGTGCGCTTACGTCTCGATCATCAACACTCGCGGTTTTGGCTGATTCTGGCCCGTTTCGTGGACTATTACTCACTGTTTTGGGGTCTCGGAGTAATTTCCACGATTGCCGAACCCCAAGGTGCGCTTATGTGTCGATCATCAACACTCGCAATTTTGGCCGATTCTGGACCGTTTCGTGGACTATTACTCACTGTTTTGGGGTCCCGGAGTAATTTCCACGATTGACGAACCCCAAGGTGCGCTTACGTGTCGGTCATCAACACTTGCAGGTTTGGCCGATTCTGGACCGTTTCGTGGACTATTACTCACTGTTTTGGGGTCCCGGAGTGAGTCCCACGATTGACGAACCCCTAGGTGTGCTTACGTGTCGGTCATCAACACCCGTAGTTTCGCCCGATTCTGGCCCGTTTCGTGGACTATTACTCACTGTTTTGGGGTCCCGGAGTGAGTCCCATGATTGACGAACCCCAAGGTGCGCTTACGTGTCGGTCATCAACGCTCACGGTTTTGGCTGATTCTAGCCTGTTTCGTGGACTATTACCCACTGTTTTGGGGTCCCGGAGTAATTTCCACATTGCCGAACCCCAAGGTGCGCTTACGTGCCGGTCATCAACACTCACAGTTTTGGCCGATTCTGGCCCGTTTCGTGGACTATTACTCACTGTTTTGGGGTCCTGGAGTGAGTCCCATGATTGACGAACCCCAAGGTGCACTTACGTGTCGGTCATCAACACTCACAGTTTTGGCCGATTCTGGCCCATTTCGTGGACTATTACTCACTGTTTTGTGGTCCCATAGTGTTTTCCACAATTGACAAACCCCAAGGTGCGCTTACGAGTCGGTCATCAACACCGCAGTTTTGGCCGATTCTGGCCCGTTTTATGGACTATTACTCACTGTTTTGGGGTCCCAGAGTGATTTCCACGATTGACGAACCCCAAGGTGCGCTTACGTGCCGGTCATCAACACTGGCAATTTTGGCCGATTCTGGCCCGTTTCGTGGACTATTACCCACTGATTTGGGTCCCGGAGTGATTTCCACGATTGACGAACCCCAAGGTGCGCTTACGTGTCGATCATCAACACTCGCAGTTTTGGCCGATTTTGGCCCGTTTCGTGGGCTATTACTCGCTGTTTTGGGGTCCCGGAGTGATGTCCACGATTGACGAACCCCAAGGTGTGCTTATGTGTCGATCATCAACACTCGCAGTTTTGGCCGATTCTGGACCGTTTCGTGGACTATTACTCACTGTTTTGGGGTCCCGGAGTAATTTCCACGATTGACGAACCCCAAGGTGCGCTTACAGGTCGGTCATCAACACTTGCAGTTTTGGCCGATTCTGGACCGTTTCGTGGACTATTACTCACTGTTCTGGGGTCCCGGAGTGGTTTCCATGATTGACGAACCCCAAGGTGCGCTTACGTGTCGGTCATCAACACTCGTAGTTTCGCCCGATTCTGGCCCGTTTCGTGGACTATTACTCACTGTTTTGGGGTCCCGGAGTGAGTTCCATGTTTGACGAACCCCAAGGTGCGCTTATGTGTCGGTCATCAATACTCCTAGTTTTGGCCGGTTCTGGCCCGTTTCGTGGACTATTACTCACTGTTTTGGGGTCCCGGAGTGATTTCCACGATTGACGAACCCCAAGGTGCGCTTACGTCTCGATCATCAACACTCGCGGTTTTGGCTGATTCTGGCCCGTTTCGTGGACTATTACTCACTGTTTTGGGGTCTCGGAGTAATTTCCACGATTGCCGAACCCCAAGGTGCGCTTATGTGTCGATCATCAACACTCGCAATTTTGGCCGATTCTGGACCGTTTCGTGGACTATTACTCACTGTTTTGGGGTCCCGGAGTAATTTCCACGATTGACGAACCCCAAGGTGCGCTTACGTGTCGGTCATCAACACTTGCAGGTTTGGCCGATTCTGGACCGTTTCGTGGACTATTACTCACTGTTTTGGGGTCCCGGAGTGAGTCCCACGATTGACGAACCCCTAGGTGTGCTTACGTGTCGGTCATCAACACCCGTAGTTTCGCCCGATTCTGGCCCGTTTCGTGGACTATTACTCACTGTTTTGGGGTCCCGGAGTGAGTCCCATGATTGACGAACCCCAAGGTGCGCTTACGTGTCGGTCATCAACGCTCACGGTTTTGGCTGATTCTAGCCTGTTTCGTGGACTATTACCCACTGTTTTGGGGTCCCGGAGTAATTTCCACATTGCCGAACCCCAAGGTGCGCTTACGTGCCGGTCATCAACACTCACAGTTTTGGCCGATTCTGGCCCGTTTCGTGGACTATTACTCACTGTTTTGGGGTCCTGGAGTGAGTCCCATGATTGACGAACCCCAAGGTGCACTTACGTGTCGGTCATCAACACTCACAGTTTTGGCCGATTCTGGCCCATTTCGTGGACTATTACTCACTGTTTTGTGGTCCCATAGTGTTTTCCACAATTGACAAACCCCAAGGTGCGCTTACGAGTCGGTCATCAACACCGCAGTTTTGGCCGATTCTGGCCCGTTTTATGGACTATTACTCACTGTTTTGGGGTCCCAGAGTGATTTCCACGATTGACGAACCCCAAGGTGCGCTTACGTGCCGGTCATCAACACTGGCAATTTTGGCCGATTCTGGCCCGTTTCGTGGACTATTACCCACTGATTTGGGTCCCGGAGTGATTTCCACGATTGACGAACCCCAAGGTGCGCTTACGTGTCGATCATCAACACTCGCAGTTTTGGCCGATTTTGGCCCGTTTCGTGGGCTATTACTCGCTGTTTTGGGGTCCCGGAGTGATGTCCACGATTGACGAACCCCAAGGTGTGCTTATGTGTCGATCATCAACACTCGCAGTTTTGGCTGATTCTGGACCGTTTCGTGGACTATTACTCACTGTTTTGGGGTCCCGGAGTAATTTCCACGATTGACGAACCCCAAGGTGCGCTTACAGGTCGGTCATCAACACTTGCAGTTTTGGCCGATTCTGGACCGTTTCGTGGACTATTACTCACTGTTCTGGGGTCCCGGAGTGGTTTCCATGATTGACGAACCCCAAGGTGCGCTTACGTGTCGGTCATCAACACTCGTAGTTTCGCCCGATTCTGGCCCGTTTCGTGGACTATTACTCACTGTTTTGGGGTCCCGGAGTGAGTTCCATGTTTGACGAACCCCAAGGTGCGCTTATGTGTCGGTCATCAATACTCCTAGTTTTGGCCGGTTCTGGCCCGTTTCGTGGACTATTACTCACTGTTTTGGGGTCCCGGAGTGATTTCCACGATTGACGAACCCCAAGGTGCGCTTACGTCTCGATCATCAACACTCGCGGTTTTGGCTGATTCTGGCCCGTTTCGTGGACTATTACTCACTGTTTTGGGGTCTCGGAGTAATTTCCACGATTGCCGAACCCCAAGGTGCGCTTATGTGTCGATCATCAACACTCGCAATTTTGGCCGATTCTGGACCGTTTCGTGGACTATTACTCACTGTTTTGGGGTCCCGGAGTAATTTCCACGATTGACGAACCCCAAGGTGCGCTTACGTGTCGGTCATCAACACTTGCAGGTTTGGCCGATTCTGGACCGTTTCGTGGACTATTACTCACTGTTTTGGGGTCCCGGAGTGAGTCCCACGATTGACGAACCCCTAGGTGTGCTTACGTGTCGGTCATCAACACCCGTAGTTTCGCCCGATTCTGGCCCGTTTCGTGGACTATTACTCACTGTTTTGGGGTCCCGGAGTGAGTCCCATGATTGACGAACCCCAAGGTGCGCTTACGTGTCGGTCATCAACGCTCACGGTTTTGGCTGATTCTAGCCTGTTTCGTGGACTATTACCCACTGTTTTGGGGTCCCGGAGTAATTTCCACGATTGCCGAACCCCAAGGTGCGCTTACGTGCCGGTCATCAACACTCACAGTTTTGGCCGATTCTGGCCCGTTTCGTGGACTATTACTCACTGTTTTGGGGTCCTGGAGTGAGTCCCATGATTGACGAACCCCAAGGTGCACTTACGTGTCGGTCATCAACACTCACAGTTTTGGCCGATTCTGGCCCATTTCGTCGACTATTACTCACTGTTTTGTGGTCCCATAGTGTTTTCCACAATTGACAAACCCCAAGGTGCGCTTACGTGTCGGTCATCAACACCGCAGTTTTGGCCGATTCTGGCCCGTTTCATGGACTATTACTCACTGTTTTGGGGTCCCAGAGTGATTTCCACGATTGACGAACCCCAAGGTGCGCTTACGTGCCGGTCATCAACACTGGCAATTTTGGCCGATTCTGGCCCGTTTCGTGGACTATTACCCACTGATTTGGGTCCCGGAGTGATTTCCACAATTGACGAACCCCAAGGTGCGCTTACGTGTCGATCATCAACACTCGCAGTTTTGGCCGATTTTGGCCCGTTTCGTGGGCTATTACTCGCTGTTTTGGGGTCCCGGAGTGATTTCCACGATTGACGAACCCCAAGGTGTGCTTATGTGTCGATCATCAACACTCGCAGTTTTGGCCGATTCTGGACCGTTTCGTGGACTATTACTCACTGTTTTGGGGTCCCGGAGTAATTTCCACGATTGACGAACCCCAAGGTGCGCTTACAGGTCGGTCATCAACACTTGCAGTTTTGGCCGATTCTGGACCGTTTCGTGGACTATTACTCACTGTTCTGGGGTCCCGGAGTGGTTTCCATGATTGACGAACCCCAAGGTGCGCTTACGTGTCGGTCATCAACACTCGTAGTTTCGCCCGATTCTGGCCCGTTTCGTGGACTATTACTCACTGTTTTGGGGTCCCGGAGTGAGTCCCATGTTTGACGAACCCCAAGGTGCGCTTATGTGTCGGTCATCAATACTCCTAGTTTTGGCCGGTTCTGGCCCGTTTCGTGGACTATTACTCACTGTTTTGGGGTCCCGGAGTGATTTCCACGATTGACGAACCCCAAGGTGCGCTTACGTCTCGATCATCAACACTCGCGGTTTTGGCTGATTCTGGCCCGTTTCGTGGACTATTACTCACTGTTTTGGGGTCTCGGAGTAATTTCCACGATTGCCGAACCCCAAGGTGCGCTTATGTGTCGATCATCAACACTCGCAATTTTGGCCGATTCTGGACCGTTTCGTGGACTATTACTCACTGTTTTGGGGTCCCGGAGTAATTTCCACGATTGACGAACCCCAAGGTGCGCTTACGTGTCGGTCATCAACACTTGCAGGTTTGGCCGATTCTGGACCGTTTCGTGGACTATTACTCACTGTTTTGGGGTCCCGGAGTGAGTCCCACGATTGACGAACCCCTAGGTGTGCTTATGTGTCGGTCATCAACACCCGTAGTTTCGCCCGATTCTGGCCCGTTTCGTGGACTATTACTCACTGTTTTGGGGTCCCGGAGTGAGTCCCATGATTGACGAACCCCAAGGTGCGCTTACGTGTCGGTCATCTACGCTCACGGTTTTGGCTGATTCTAGCCTGTTTCGTGGACTATTACCCACTGTTTTGGGGTCCCGGAGTAATTTCCACGATTGCCGAACCCCAAGGTGCGCTTACGTGCCGGTCATCAACACTCACAGTTTTGGCCGATTCTGGCCCGTTTCGTGGACTATTACTCACTGTTTTGGGGTCCTGGAGTGAGTCCCATGATTGACGAACCCCAAGGTGCACTTACGTGTCGGTCATCAACACTCACAGTTTTGGCCGATTCTGGCCCATTTCGTCGACTATTACTCACTGTTTTGTGGTCCCATAGTGTTTTCCACAATTGACAAACCCCAAGGTGCGCTTACGTGTCGGTCATCAACACCGCAGTTTTGGCCGATTCTGGCCCGTTTCATGGACTATTACTCACTGTTTTGGGGTCCCAGAGTGATTTCCACGATTGACGAACCCCAAGGTGCGCTTACGTGCCGGTCATCAACACTGGCAATTTTGGCCGATTCTGGCCCGTTTCGTGGACTATTACCCACTGATTTGGGTCCCGGAGTGATTTCCACAATTGACGAACCCCAAGGTGCGCTTACGTGTCGATCATCAACACTCGCAGTTTTGGCCGATTTTGGCCCGTTTCGTGGGCTATTACTCGCTGTTTTGGGGTCCCGGAGTGATTTCCACGATTGACGAACCCCAAGGTGTGCTTATGTGTCGATCATCAACACTCGCAGTTTTGGCCGATTCTGGACCGTTTCGTGGACTATTACTCACTGTTTTGGGGTCCCGGAGTAATTTCCACGATTGACGAACCCCAAGGTGCGCTTACAGGTCGGTCATCAACACTTGCAGTTTTGGCCGATTCTGGACCGTTTCGTGGACTATTACTCACTGTTCTGGGGTCCCGGAGTGGTTTCCATGATTGACGAACCCCAAGGTGCGCTTACGTGTCGGTCATCAACACTCGTAGTTTCGCCCGATTCTGGCCCGTTTCGTGGACTATTACTCACTGTTTTGGGGTCCCGGAGTGAGTCCCATGTTTGACGAACCCCAAGGTGCGCTTATGTGTCGGTCATCAATACTCCTAGTTTTGGCCGGTTCTGGCCCGTTTCGTGGACTATTACTCACTGTTTTGGGGTCCCGGAGTGATTTCCACGATTGACGAACCCCAAGGTGCGCTTACGTCTCGATCATCAACACTCGCGGTTTTGGCTGATTCTGGCCCGTTTCGTGGACTATTACTCACTGTTTTGGGGTCTCGGAGTAATTTCCACGATTGCCGAACCCCAAGGTGCGCTTATGTGTCGATCATCAACACTCGCAATTTTGGCCGATTCTGGACCGTTTCGTGGACTATTACTCACTGTTTTGGGGTCCCGGAGTAATTTCCACGATTGACGAACCCCAAGGTGCGCTTACGTGTCGGTCATCAACACTTGCAGGTTTGGCCGATTCTGGACCGTTTCGTGGACTATTACTCACTGTTTTGGGGTCCCGGAGTGAGTCCCACGATTGACGAACCCCTAGGTGTGCTTACGTGTCGGTCATCAACACCCGTAGTTTCGCCCGATTCTGGCCCGTTTCGTGGACTATTACTCACTGTTTTGGGGTCCCGGAGTGAGTCCCATGATTGACGAACCCCAAGGTGCGCTTACGTGTCGGTCATCAACGCTCACGGTTTTGGCTGATTCTAGCCAGTTTCGTGGACTATTACCCACTGTTTTGGGGTCCCGGAGTAATTTCCACATTGCCGAACCCCAAGGTGCGCTTACGTGCCGGTCATCAACACTCACAGTTTTGGCCGATTCTGGCCCGTTTCGTGGACTATTACTCACTGTTTTGGGGTCCTGGAGTGAGTCCCATGATTGACGAACCCCAAGGTGCACTTACGTGTCGGTCATCAACACTCACAGTTTTGGCCGATTCTGGCCCATTTCGTGGACTATTACTCACTGTTTTGTGGTCCCATAGTGTTTTCCACAATTGACAAACCCCAAGGTGCGCTTACGAGTCGGTCATCAACACCGCAGTTTTGGCCGATTCTGGCCCGTTTGATGGACTATTACTCACTGTTTTGGGGTCCCAGAGTGATTTCCACGATTGACGAACCCCAAGGTGCGCTTACGTGCCGGTCATCAACACTGGCAATTTTGGCCGATTCTGGCCCGTTTCGTGGACTATTACCCACTGATTTGGGTCCCGGAGTGATTTCCACGATTGACGAACCCCAAGGTGCGCTTACGTGTCGATCATCAACACTCGCAGTTTTGGCCGATTTTGGCCCGTTTCGTGGGCTATTACTCGCTGTTTTGGGGTCCCGGAGTGATTTCCACGATTGACGAACCCCAAGGTGTGCTTATGTGTCGATCATCAACACTCGCAGTTTTGGCCGATTCTGGACCGTTTCGTGGACTATTACTCACTGTTTTGGGGTCCCGGAGTAATTTCCACGATTGACGAACCCCAAGGTGCGCTTACAGGTCGGTCATCAACACTTGCAGTTTTGGCCGATTCTGGACCGTTTCGTGGACTATTACTCACTGTTCTGGGGTCCCGGAGTGGTTTCCATGATTGACGAACCCCAAGGTGCGCTTACGTGTCGGTCATCAACACTCGTAGTTTCGCCCGATTCTGGCCCGTTTCGTGGACTATTACTCACTGTTTTGGGGTCCCGGAGTGAGTTCCATGTTTGACGAACCCCAAGGTGCGCTTATGTGTCGGTCATCAATACTCCTAGTTTTGGCCGGTTCTGGCCCGTTTCGTGGACTATTACTCACTGTTTTGGGGTCCCGGAGTGATTTCCACGATTGACGAACCCCAAGGTGCGCTTACGTCTCGATCATCAACACTCGCGGTTTTGGCTGATTCTGGCCCGTTTCGTGGACTATTACTCACTGTTTTGGGGTCTCAGAGTAATTTCCACGATTGCCGAACCCCAAGGTGCGCTTATGTGTCGATCATCAACACTCGCAATTTTGGTCGATTCTGGACCGTTTCGTGGACTATTACTCACTGTTTTGGGGTCCCGGAGTAATTTCCACGATTGACGAACCCCAAGGTGCGCTTACGTGTCGGTCATCAACACTTGCAGGTTTGGCCGATTCTGGACCGTTTCGTGGACTATTACTCACTGTTTTGGGGTCCCGGAGTGAGTCCCACGATTGACGAACCCCTAGGTGTGCTTACGTGTCGGTCATCAACACCCGTAGTTTCGCCCGATTCTGGCCCGTTTCGTGGACTATTACTCACTGTTTTGGGGTCCCGGAGTGAGTCCCATGATTGACGAACCCCAAGGTGCGCTTACGTGTCGGTCGTCAACGCTCACGGTTTTGGCTGATTCTAGCCTGTTTCGTGGACTATTACCCACTGTTTTGGGGTCCCGGAGTAATTTCCACGATTGCCGAACCCCAAGGTGCGCTTACGTGCCGGTCATCAACACTCACAGTTTTGGCCGATTCTGGCCCGTTTCGTGGACTATTACTCACTGTTTTGGGGTCCTGGAGTGAGTCCCATGATTGACGAACCCCAAGGTGCACTTACGTGTCGGTCATCAACACTCACAGTTTTGGCCGATTCTGGCCCATTTCGTCGACTATTACTCACTGTTTTGTGGTCCCATAGTGTTTTCCACAATTGACAAACCCCAAGGTGCGCTTACGTGTCGGTCATCAACACCGCAGTTTTGGCCGATTCTGGCCCGTTTCATGGACTATTACTCACTGTTTTGGGGTCCCAGAGTGATTTCCACGATTGACGAACCCCAAGGTGCGCTTACGTGCCGGTCATCAACACTGGCAATTTTGGCCGATTCTGGCCCGTTTCGTGGACTATTACCCACTGATTTGGGTCCCGGAGTGATTTCCACAATTGACGAACCCCAAGGTGCGCTTACGTGTCGATCATCAACACTCGCAGTTTTGGCCGATTTTGGCCCGTTTCGTGGGCTATTACTCGCTGTTTTGGGGTCCCGGAGTGATTTCCACGATTGACGAACCCCAAGGTGTGCTTATGTGTCGATCATCAACACTCGCAGTTTTGGCCGATTCTGGACCGTTTCGTGGACTATTACTCACTGTTTTGGGGTCCCGGAGTAATTTCCACGATTGACGAACCCCAAGGTGCGCTTACAGGTCGGTCATCAACACTTGCAGTTTTGGCCGATTCTGGACCGTTTCGTGGACTATTACTCACTGTTCTGGGGTCCCGGAGTGGTTTCCATGATTGACGAACCCCAAGGTGCGCTTACGTGTCGGTCATCAACACTCGTAGTTTCGCCCGATTCTGGCCCGTTTCGTGGACTATTACTCACTGTTTTGGGGTCCCGGAGTGAGTCCCATGTTTGACGAACCCCAAGGTGCGCTTATGTGTCGGTCATCAATACTCCTAGTTTTGGCCGGTTCTGGCCCGTTTCGTGGACTATTACTCACTGTTTTGGGGTCCCGGAGTGATTTCCACGATTGACGAACCCCAAGGTGCGCTTACGTCTCGATCATCAACACTCGCGGTTTTGGCTGATTCTGGCCCGTTTCGTGGACTATTACTCACTGTTTTGGGGTCTCGGAGTTATTTCCACGATTGCCGAACCCCAAGGTGCGCTTATGTGTCGATCATCAACACTCGCAATTTTGGCCGATTCTGGACCGTTTCGTGGACTATTACTCACTGTTTTGGGGTCCCGGAGTAATTTCCACGATTGACGAACCCCAAGGTGCGCTTACGTGTCGGTCATCAACACTTGCTGGTTTGGCCGATTCTGGACCGTTTCGTGGACTATTACTCACTGTTTTGGGGTCCCGGAGTGAGTCCCACGATTGACGAACCCCTAGGTGTGCTTACGTGTCGGTCATCAACACCCGTAGTTTCGCCCGATTCTGGCCCGTTTCGTGGACTATTACTCACTGTTTTGGGGTCCCGGAGTGAGTCCCATGATTGACGAACCCCAAGGTGCGCTTACGTGTCGGTCATCTACGCTCACGGTTTTGGCTGATTCTAGCCTGTTTCGTGGACTATTACCCACTGTTTTGGGGTCCCGGAGTAATTTCCACGATTGCCGAACCCCAAGGTGCGCTTACGTGCCGGTCATCAACACTCACAGTTTTGGCCGATTCTGGCCCGTTTCGTGGACTATTACTCACTGTTTTGGGGTCCTGGAGTGAGTCCCATGATTGACGAACCCCAAGGTGCACTTACGTGTCGGTCATCAACACTCACAGTTTTGGCCGATTCTGGCCCATTTCGTCGACTATTACTCACTGTTTTGTGGTCCCATAGTGTTTTCCACAATTGACAAACCCCAAGGTGCGCTTACGTGTCGGTCATCAACACCGCAGTTTTGGCCGATTCTGGCCCGTTTCATGGACTATTACTCACTGTTTTGGGGTCCCAGAGTGATTTCCACGATTGACGAACCCCAAGGTGCGCTTACGTGCCGGTCATCAACACTGGCAATTTTGGCCGATTCTGGCCCGTTTCGTGGACTATTACCCACTGATTTGGGTCCCGGAGTGATTTCCACAATTGACGAACCCCAAGGTGCGCTTACGTGTCGATCATCAACACTCGCAGTTTTGGCCGATTTTGGCCCGTTTCGTGGGCTATTACTCGCTGTTTTGGGGTCCCGGAGTGATTTCCACGATTGACGAACCCCAAGGTGTGCTTATGTGTCGATCATCAACACTCGCAGTTTTGGCCGATTCTGGACCGTTTCGTGGACTATTACTCACTGTTTTGGGGTCCCGGAGTAATTTCCACGATTGACGAACCCCAAGGTGCTTACAGGTCGGTCATCAACACTTGCAGTTTTGGCCGATTCTGGACCGTTTCGTGGACTATTACTCACTGTTCTGGGGTCCCGGAGTGGTTTCCATGATTGACGAACCCCAAGGTGCGCTTACGTGTCGGTCATCAACACTCGTAGTTTCGCCCGATTCTGGCCCGTTTCGTGGACTATTACTCACTGTTTTGGGGTCCCGGAGTGAGTCCCATGTTTGACGAACCCCAAGGTGCGCTTATGTGTCGGTCATCAATACTCCTAGTTTTGGCCGGTTCTGGCCCGTTTCGTGGACTATTACTCACTGTTTTGGGGTCCCGGAGTGATTTCCACGATTGACGAACCCCAAGGTGCGCTTACGTCTCGATCATCAACACTCGCGGTTTTGGCTGATTCTGGCCCGTTTCGTGGACTATTACTCACTGTTTTGCGGTCTCGGAGTAATTTCCACGATTGCCGAACCCCAAGGTGCGCTTATTTGTCGATCATCAACACTCGCAATTTTGGCCGATTCTGGACCGTTTCGTGGACTATTACTCACTGTTTTGGGGTCCCGGAGTAATTTCCACGATTGACGAACCCCAAGGTGCGCTTACGTGTCGGTCATCAACACTTGCAGGTTTGGCCAATTCTGGACCGTTTCGTGGACTATTACTCACTGTTTTGGGGTCCCGGAGTGAGTCCCACGATTGACGAACCCCTAGGTGTGCTTACGTGTCGGTCATCAACACTCGTAGTTTCGCCCGATTCTGGCCCGTTTCGTGGACTATTACTCACTGTTTTGGGGTCCCGGAGTGAGTCCCATGATTGACGAACCCCAAGGTGCGCTTACGTGTCGGTCATCAACGCTCACGGTTTTGGCTGACTCTAGCCTGTTTCGTGGACTATTACCCACTGTTTTGTGGTCCCGGAGTAATTTCCACATTGCCGAACCCCAAGGTGCGCTTACGTGCCGGTCATCAACACTCACAGTTTTGGCCGATTCTGGCCCGTTTCGTGGACTATTACTCACTGTTTTGGGGTCCTGGAGTGAGTCCCATGATTGACGAACCCCAAGGTGCACTTACGTGTCGGTCATCAACACTCACGGTTTTGGCTGACTCTAGCCTGTTTCGTGGACTATTACCCACTGTTTTGTGGTCCCATAGTGTTTTCCACAATTGACAAACCCCAAGGTGCGCTTACGAGTCGGTCATCAACACCGCAGTTTTGGCCGATTCTGGCCCGTTTTATGGACTATTACTCACTGTTTTGGGGTCCCAGAGTGATTTCCACGATTGACGAACCCCAAGGTGCGCTTACGTGCCGGTCATCAACACTGGCAATTTTGGCCGATTCTGGCCCGTTTCGTGGACTATTACCCACTGATTTGGGTCCCGGAGTGATTTCCACAATTGACGAACCCCAAGGTGCGCTTACGTGTCGATCATCAACACTCGCAGTTTTGGCCGATTTTGGCCCGTTTCGTGGGCTATTACTTGCTGTTTTGGGGTCCCGGAGTGATGTCCACGATTGACGAACCCCAAGGTGTGCTTATGTGTCGATCATCAACACTCGCAGTTTTGGCCGATTCTGGACCGTTTCGTGGACTATTACTCACTGTTTTGGGGTCCCGGAGTAATTTCCACGATTGACGAACCCCAAGGTGCGCTTACAGGTCGGTCATCAACACTTGCAGTTTTGGCCGATTCTGGACCGTTTCGTGGACTATTACTCACTGTTCTGGGGTCCCGGAGTGGTTTCCATGATTGACGAACCCCAAGGTGCGCTTACGTGTCGGTCATCAACACTCGTAGTTTCGCCCGATTCTGGCCCGTTTCGTGGACTATTACTCACTGTTTTGGGGTCCCGGAGTGAGTCCCATGTTTGACGAACCCCAAGGTGCGCTTATGTGTCGGTCATAAATACTCCTAGTTTTGGCCGGTTCTGGCCCGTTTCGTGGACTATTACTCACTGTTTTGGGGTCCCGGAGTGATTTCCACGATTGACGAACCCCAAGGTGCGCTTACGTCTCGATCATCAACACTCGCGGTTTTGGCTGATTCTGGCCCGTTTCGTGGACTATTACTCACTGTTTTGGGGTCTCGGAGTAATTTCCACGATTGCCGAACCCCAAGGTGCGCTTATGTGTCGATCATCAACACTCGCAATTTTGGCCGATTCTGGACCGTTTCGTGGACTATTACTCACTGTTTTGGGGTCCCGGAGTAATTTCCACGATTGACGAACCCCAAGGTGTGCTTACGTGTCGGTCATCAACACTTGCAGGTTTGGCCGATTCTGGACCGTTTCGTGGACTATTACTCACTGTTTTGGGGTCCCGGAGTGAGTCCCACGATTGACGAACCCCTAGGTGTGCTTACGTGTCGGTCATCAACACTCGTAGTTTCGCCCGATTCTGGCCCGTTTCGTGGACTATTACTCACTGTTTTGGGGTCCCGGAGTGAGTCCCATGTTTGACGAACCCCAAGGTGCGCTTATGTGTCGGTCATCAATACTCCTAGTTTTGGCCGGTTCTGGCCCGTTTCGTGGACTATTACTCACTGTTTTGGGGTCCCGGAGTGATTTCCACGATTGACGAACCCCAAGGTGCGCTTACGTCTCGATCATCAACACTCGCGGTTTTGGCTGATTCTGGCCCGTTTCGTGGACTATTACTCACTGTTTTGGGGTCCCGGAGTGAGTCCCATGATTGACGAACCCCAAGGTGCGCTTACGTGTCGGTCATCAACGCTCACGGTTTTGGCTGATTCTAGCCTGTTTCGTGGACTATTACCCACTGTTTTGGGGTCCCGGAGTAATTTCCACGATTGCCGAACCCCAAGGTGCGCTTACGTGCCGGTCATCAACACTCACAGTTTTGGCCGATTCTGGCCCGTTTCGTGGACTATTACTCACTGTTTTGGGGTCCTGGAGTGAGTCCCATGATTGACGAACCCCAAGGTGCACTTACGTGTCGGTCATCAACACTCACAGTTTTGGCCGATTCTGGCCCATTTCGTCGACTATTACTCACTGTTTTGTGGTCCCATAGTGTTTTCCACAATTGACAAACCCCAAGGTGCGCTTACGTGTCGGTCATCAACACCGCAGTTTTGGCCGATTCTAGCCCGTTTCATGGACTATTACTCACTGTTTTGGGGTCCCAGAGTGATTTCCACGATTGACGAACCCCAAGGTGCGCTTACGTGCCGGTCATCAACACTGGCAATTTTGGCCGATTCTGGCCCGTTTCGTGGACTATTACCCACTGATTTGGGTCCCGGAGTGATTTCCACGATTGACGAACCCCAAGGTGCGCTTACGTGTCGATCATCAACACTCGCAGTTTTGGCCGATTTTGGCCCGTTTCGTGGGCTATTACTCGCTGTTTTGGGGTCCCGGAGTGATTTCCACGATTGACGAACCCCAAGGTGTGCTTATGTGTCGATCATCAACACTCGCAGTTTTGGCCGATTCTGGACCGTTTCGTGGACTATTACTCACT